>BKCP01013403.1:1212930-1230869 GCA_008636005.1 Striga asiatica | reverse complement strand
AAAAATACCATTTACACCTCAAATCATGGATAATAGAATCATTACTTTCTTATTTTTACCCCTTTGGTTTTAACTTTTACCTCAAATCTAGAAGGGTTAAATTTTTCCGGCTCCGGATAAATTTCAGGACTGTGGTGAATGTACCTGAAGAGTGGCATCACTTTCCATCCTTTTGGGATACGATATCCTGGTAAATTTTTAAATTCAGAAGCAATTAATTAGTTCTATATTGTTCATGATATTGAGTCTGAAAATATAAAATTGAACCTACCCTCATACTCCACATCTTCAACAGCTTCCCTGAATGTAAAAGACAAGACTGAAGCAATTCTGAGTGTCTCCTGAATAACTCTTACTGTAGCTGGCATATTCCTCGTGTCTGCCCAACTTAGACCTTTCCCCTCATTCGCCTTCTTTATTCCCTCTTGCTCTTCCTGTAAATAAATAAAAATCAAATACATAAATATATAAACATTTCTGTAGACTCTAGTATTTCATTCTCAAGGAATAGCAAAGGATTTCGATTCTTAATTTCTTACAGTGACAGATTTAAGAACATCTGGATTCTCAACGAGATGCTTGAGAACCCATGTGAGGACACTAGCTGTTGTATCACGAGAAGCGAAAATCACGCCTATAACATTATCCACAATCTGCTCGTCCGTCAAACCTTCAGAATCCTGCATTAGTGAGCCCAGCAAGTCATTATTATGACTCTGCTTCATCTGCCTCCTCAACATCATCATATGGGCCAGTATTCGGGCCAGATTCTTTCGGGCCTTCATGGCCCCGTAAAAGAGTGTGCCCGGAATATTAATGGCCAGCGAGTTGTACCCCTTCTCGAGCTCATAGTAACACCGCTTGAGATCCTCTCTACAAACCACTTCTTCCTTTCCGAATATGGAAAGCAGCGCCACATCGAACGCGTACTGCATGGAAAAATATTACAAAAAAAAAAAAAAGAGTTTAAAAACTAATTTTTTTTAAGTATATAAAGAAAGGCAAAATTGCATTTTTTGTCCTGTTGGTTTAACGCCATAGCATTTTTAGCCCCAAGATTTTAACTTTTTGTCTTTTGATCCTGTAATTTAAAGGACTGAAATTGCGTTGAATTTTAAAATTATAGGACCAAATAGCAAAATGTTCAATTCTTAGGGCTAAAAACGCCGCAGGATCAAACCAACATGACTAAAATTGCAATTTTGCCTATAAAGAAATGAAAAACAGGGGAAATCCAAATCGGGAATCGAGACGTACGGTTTTGAGTTCCGGGAATGCGGTGATGACTCTGCCTTGGCACGAGGTTAGGGTCCGAACGGCTATGGACTCGATTTCCGGGATTATGGTTTTGATGGACTCGGGCATGAAGGCCCGAAGGACGAGCTTTCTGAGCTTGGCGTGGTAATCACCCTGGTGAAAGAAAATGGCCTGTCGGCCCAAGATTCTCTCTTTGCTGATTGGGAATGTGGGCTTGAAGATGTGGGCCTTGGAGACTAGGACCATCTTGGCAGCCTCTGGGCTTGCGATCATCACGCACTTGCACCAGAGTATGCGAGTCTTGAATATGCGGCCGTACCTGGATTTGTTCAAAATTTTCAAAGCAAAGATCAAATATTAATACTATAGTTACTTTTAATGAATAAGAAAAAGGCGAGAGCTTTACTTCTTGACTTTGTCGGAGAAGAAAGTGTTGGGGTTCATGGAGTAGAACTGAAAGGTTTCACCAAGGAAAGGGAAGCCCAGGGGGCCCGGAGGTAGTGGGAGATTGGCCCGGCCCGAGAAAAACTTGTTGAGGACAAATAGAATGAGAAGAAAGGTTGAGGAGGCCAACAAGAAGCATTGTGAAATGAGATCCATGATGTTTTTTTAATTGGGTTAAAAATCAGTATTCTTGAGCTTTTGCTGGTGTGTGTTTTTGAAGGTGTGAGTAGATGAAGTGAAGTTGGAGGGGTATTTATAAGGGGGATTTTTACAAGTACAAGTTGAGTCCCAGCACACGGAATCTTAACCCCTTCAGCTCATTTAGTTGTGAGGGGAGTTAAGAGAGGGATTATTCATTTATTTATTTGTGTTTTTGATTTTTTGNGACTCTTATTATGAAAATCTTATTATCTTCTTATGAAAAATTATATTCTGAAAATCTTATTCTTAAAATCTTATTGTGAAAATATTATTAAATATTATTTATATTTTAAACAGTAGATAATAACATTATTATTGAGCCAAGAACATGGATTTTTGGACCTTTTTCTTTGATTTCATATATTTAGACACCCAATTTTCTCAAAAAAAAAAAAGGCTTATTTTTATTGAGTATAAGCATGGAATAAATTTGCTCTCATCCCAAAATCCGGAAATTGAACTAAAATGTGAACTTTCAGTGCCAACCCATACTAATTTTCCGACAAAGAAAATTTGCCAAACATGCTTCCAAAGCTCGGATAAGAGCTCCAAATTCCCTATGTGATTTTCTTGTGATTTCTTTGTTAATTTTAAGTGCCTTTTAAATTTTTCCTTCTTTTAAGGTTACTATTCTTTTTGAACTATAAAGCGCCTTCTAAGAAGGTTAAATGGAGATTTTTTGCTGTGTTGACGAAGTCGGGAAAGGAGAGGGTGAATTTATTCCAAAAATCAGAAACGATTGAAAAGAATCAAGTCGGAGACTAGAGCTAGAGCTACGGGTCGGAGATTTTAGTGATAGGTTGATTAAATAACTCGCCCAGAACGTTTTTTAAAAGCTTGGGCTGCTACGAAAAACACCATCCAATTTCAAAGTCACACGATCTAATTCAAGAATAATACACCCTCTCTTACCTCTCCTTTTCGGCTTCATCAACATAGCATAAAATCTCCATTTAAACCTTATTAGAAAGCGCTTTGTAGTTCAAAAAGTACGGTAACTTTGAAAGAAGGAAAAGACGCTTTTAAAGGGCACTTAAAATTAACAAAGAAATCACGTAGGCAATTTGGAGCTCTTATCCGAGCTTTGAAGGTCTGTTTGGCAAATTTTCTATGTCAGAAAATTAGTATGGGGTGGCACCGAAAGAAGTTCACATTTTAGTTTGATTTTGGGATGAGGGAAAATTTATTCCATGTTTATACCCAGTAAAAATAAGCCTTTTTTTTTTTTTAGAAAATTGGGTGTCCAAATATATGAAACCAAAGAAAAAGGTCCAAAAATCCATGTACTTGGCTCAATAATAATGTTATTATGTGCAGTTTAAAATATAAATATTATTTAATAAGATTTTCAGAATATGATTTTCATCATAAGATTTTAGTATAACATATAACTACTAAAGAATATGTTATACTAAAGTCTTTGCATACAACTACTAAAGATTTTCATAATATGTTATGGCGAAATTGTATGTTTACCATATGATTTTAAAATAATTGTAATCCTACCATGGTAGTACATTTATTGCATCTTTACCAATTAGATGTAATTAAATTGTGTATATGCAAAGATATCAGTTACCAAATAAGAAGTGAAACTACTCCTTCAATTGCGGATGTTAGTTGGATTTCCGATTTAAATTATAAACAAATAAAAATAGTAAGTTTATGTACCCTATAAATTAGTTCAATATAAAATAGGAAGATACTAAATTTAAAATTCAAACGATATTTATTTTGTGAATTATTTTGTACAGTGTATCGATTATTTTCCGTATATTAACCGTATATGTTATGTATACAGACTAGATTACAAATTTATTTTTTTGCTCAACCAAAATTCAGTTCTTGTTTTATAAACCGTAACTATGTATATAAACCATATATATATATACAACATAAAAAATTCAATTTATGCTTGTTTTAAATCAGTTTTTGAAAATTTTTACTTTTATGTTTTATGAACAGTTTTACTAAAAAATAAACCATACATATACACAACAAATCCATAAAAAAAACACATAATTAAAATTATATATATATGTAGTTTATAAACAGATTATAACCCGTTACTTATTGCAAAAAAATATCAAAATAAATGTATACTATAAAGAATTAAATATTCAATTTAGTATGGATGAATGTTAAAGAACATCATCATCAATAAATTATGAATAAACATCAAATAAACATAGAAACAGATCATATCGAATGTATCTGCAAAATCTTCTAATATACAAAATATAAAATGTCTATAAACTGAAAATATATTGTCTATATACTCAACATACACTGCCTATATCGCAACATATATTTTCGACATCTCCGCGAGCCCGAGCTTCGGGCCCCGCCTTCGTCATCTCCATCTTGACCTCCCCCGTTGGGAAGGGGGGAGGGGATGGACGCGCAGTCACCGAAGTCCGTCGTTTTCTTTTGAAAAAGCAACCGCATGGATCGAAAAAAGTGGCTCATAGTTTCGCCGCCGCCGTAGACGAACAAGCCTCCCACACGAAGATTGCACAACGGCCAGTCGGATGTTTGGAACATATCTGGTAGCCACCATGTGTGGTTAAAGAAAAAAAATAAAAAATTCTATGAGCAATAACTTGGATAGCCACCATGTCTGGTTTAAAAATAAAAATAAAAAATAAAAAAACTTCCATGAACAATAACTTGGATACCATATATGAGGAGAACTCGATCTCTGATTTCCAATGAGGAGAACTCGATCTTTGATTTCCGATGCGGAGAACTTGATTTTCGATTTCGTGGGCGGTTAATGAGGTGGGAGAGAAATCTCTTACCATATGCTCGGGGGTGATTTTTTGGTAACAGATAAGTTTCTTTAATTAATGAATAAATTATTTCTTAATTGATGGATACGGTTTTACTATGAAGCTAACAGTTGGCTCCATAGTGGAGCCAACTTTCTATATACAACAAGTAAACCTACCATATTCTCTGATTACTTAAATAACACTTAGGTTTACTTGTTGTATATAGAAAGTTGGCTTCATAGCAAAACTGTTGATGGATAAGTTTTGTGGTATATCTGCAAATAAAACCTTAATTTACAGTTATATTGCTTTTTTTACATAAGATGTTTAATTGCAGGGGCAGATTTATGTGCAGCATAGGGGGGGCCATTGTCCCCCCCAAAGTTTCAATATTTTAATATATATATATATATATATATATATATAATTTATTCTTTTTTACCATGTAGAATATATACTTTATATATTATAAGCATATAGAATTTATGTATGTACTCCATAATTATTACTAGTTATTAATATAATTTTATATTAAGAATTTTTAACTGTACTATATTTTTGTAAGTAATTTTGCACTCTTTAAATATAATATTTGTATTTTTCTTTTTATAATATAGTAATTAATTAGTGTATAAATATGTGAAATGGTGAAAATAAATAATTTTAAATAGAAATTTGAAAAGGAAAAGAATTATTTGTATAAAGTCAATTGTCAGTGAGTCTCGTGATTTAAAATAATGTGGAACACAATTTTAAAATTTCAAAGGTCAACAGTTATGTATATTGCGGAATATTTTTTAATTTATGCTATCGAACTTAGAATGCAACTTTATGCATTATATGCATATAAAATGTGATATTATTAAATATTTTATATTCTTTGTAGAAGTGTTATTGGAGTAAAGTTGAATACCTCATGATCAAGTTCGTGTTTGTTTAATAAATATGTTGGATTGGCTTGACTCATTAAATAAACGGAAAAAAAAAATGTGAGCCTAAGCACGATTCATTTAATAAGCAATGATTTGTTGTTTGTGTTTTCACGGGTCAATTCGAGTTATATTTGCATAATTTGTTTCAAATGACAATGCTAGTTCTCTCCAAAAAGATTTTTTGGATCCGCCCCTGTTTATTTATTTATTTTTACGATAGAGATGTTCATTCCAAACTAACAAAACGATACAATGTTTATTTACAATCAAAACACAAATGCGCCTAATCAAGTGAGAGACTTGCTTACACTAGCAGTCTAAATAGCCAAATCAATACCCTGCCAACAACACTCTAAAAGGTCAAAGGCAACCTGTACAGGTTGATCCCTCCCACCCTCACAAGCATTAAGCCAATCAAAACAAAACAAGTAGATAGAATATATAGAAATACCAGATAAACACTCAACTCTACAAATGCCAATTAAACAGAAAAAATAACCACTGACTCGAGACCTAGAAATCTTCTCCGCTCAATTGCATTCTTCTCAACTTTTGGCTTCCGTGAATTCCATCCAATCTGTCACTGCATTTTTAATAATCAAATGCTCCGGTTTCCAAATCTTTTCAAAAATCCACAAATTCCTAACTTTCCATAACCACCACAAAATATATTGGATGCGGTCTATCGAAGACTCCTTAAAATCTATGGAACAAACCCACCCCCACCATTCCTTGAATATGGTTGCAAAGATTTTAAAAATATATTATTATTATTGTATTTTATTTTTATAATTATTGTATATTTTATGTACAAAAATAAAAACTAATTTTTACAATAATTGAAAAAAAAATAAAAATACGGACGTCGAGACAACGCTTAGGTGTAACCGTGTAAGTCACTATACTACGTCTAATTGCAGAGCTTCTCGAATGATCGTCTAAACAAAAATTGGGGAGTTAGAATACTGTCCAGACGAATGCCTTATCCAATATTTTAGTACATTGCAATATGTCGTTGTTATCATGCTAAATTAAGGATATGCCTTTAGAATTTGTTGTGATGAACAAGAAGTATTAATAAGATTTAATAGTTGATAACTTAGAAGGGATTAGGATATGATATATAGAAGATTTTATTCCACAAGCTACAACACTTAATAATTTGTTAAAGTTATATTAAACTAAAATACAAACATGAGTGATATAGTACTCAGAATAGCTCGATAAATTGACTGGAGTGGTTAGCTCAGTCGTGGCCGGTTCAAGGGAGCCCAACCCATCTTCTGGTTATTAGCTGTAAATATTTGTAGCTGTTCTAAGTTTTCAGCTTATTTACTTAATAATTAACTCTACTAAAAAAAAAGCAATGAAATAATAGATTCTTTTGGAGTCTTGGTATTTTCCGCCCCATATTACAATATTAGTTCGACGAAAATCGTTTGAATATATATTATTGTTATTATTACTAGTATAATACTTTATTTGTATCATTTTTTATTTTTTTATTTTTATACTTTATTTGTATCATAGTCTGAACCTAGTGCCTAAAGGACAGACATTTCATGGATATTACATGGCTTAGCTACCCCAAACTTTTCTATGCTCATTTATTTTAAGCTTCGACCGTATTTGCATGACCTAACTGCACTTTGGTTATGAAAGTTATTGACTTACAATATCATTACAAAATGGCTTCAATTTTGTCAAACACACAATTGTAAAATATGTAATAAAATATTTTATCGAACTAAAAATATCTTCAACCATATTACGTGATAAACATGCAACATTATTCTACACCTAAATATTAAAAGAAAAAAAAAAACTAAAGTTTGTAGTAAAAAATGAATCATAATGTCAATTTTTTTGTAGCCGATCTGTAGCCAACTTATCGGATTAAAAGATTAGCGCCACGACGCTCTAAAACTTTTATTATACGCCCTATGAGCCGGTTAAAAAATGTTATTTAATAGATGTATCATAAATTAAAGTAACACGTGTCTCTTGATGCTAACTACACATGTTTCTTTCCTTCGCCATTACCGTATGATTATAGCGTTTCTATACTTTATTGATTAAAAATTTTGAGTATAATTGTGAACGTGTTGCTTTTGCCTTGTTTCCTCATGATGTTTCAATAAAGGTCAGCTTTGCCTTTGCATCGAGCTCGTTGAAATTTTTGTTCAAATTATCCGAATCCCATCCCAAGGAAAATAAAAAACAAAAGAAATTATTGCTTAAAAATTTATGATCAATTATAGTAATTTACCACAATATGTCATGTATGGTAGCCTTAATTAAATTCTTTCGCATGATTATGGGTCTGGTTAAATTATCTGGATCGTTTATATTCTGAAAAAAAAAAAAAAAGTTTGTTGGGGTGAGAGTAGGGCTGCACACGAGTCTAGCGGCACACGAGTCTAACGGCTCACGAGCGCTCGAATCAAAGCTCGGCTCGAGCTTGAGTTTGACCGAACTCGAGTCGAGCTCGAGCGGCTCGAGCACGAACTCGAGTCCATATTTTACATTGTTGAGCGGCTCGAGATATATGGTAATTACTAAAATACCTCTTATATATTTATCATAATATTAATATATTGACTTAATGGTAATTTTACAAAATTGCTTGAAAATTTTCGAACTGAACTCGAGCCGAGCTCGAGCATTTTGAATTCGAGTCGAGCTCGAACCGAGCTCGAGTTATTGTATTTTTTTTATCGAGTCGAGTTCGAGCCCAAAAAGTCGAGCTCGAGCTCAAGCAACTAAAAAAAAAAAAAAATCAATCCTGTTCGATAAAGTTAATGGTCGACTCAACTCGACTCGTTTGCAGCATTAGGTGAGAGAATGCAGAATTCTAAAATTCTTGTTGAGATAATTGGTCCAATACCAAACCCCTATTTCAAGCACAAAGAAGCCCCGGCCCAATTCTCAGCTGGGCTTGGCCCTCACACACACTTAAGTGGAATCCATCATGCACCTTATATACCCTCTCTTTTGAAACCGTGTGATAATGATGGGTGATTAAGTATTATATCCAAAATGAAATGAAGCGATAAGTATGAGAAAAAGTTACAGTAAGTAATTATAATAATATGTATAAAATTAAACTTTAAAGTTTTTTTTATCTCAATTTTAGTTTTTGAGAAAAGAAGAGGAACATGGTATCCTTCTTTGCATGATTTTTATCTCAATTATATTTTACATTTTCTTATCATTGTTATCCTTATAAACAAATATTATAATTGTATATAGTAAAAGAAAATATTATTGATTATTTGATTATCAACATATAATAATATTATGAAGACAAGATGAAATGTTCTGTTGACTTTAAATTACTTAACAGGTGGCAATAAATAGGTGGGCTATTTAATTTTCGTAATTAATAGTATTCAGAAACCACAGCAAAATCGGCCTCCGAGCTCAAGTGAGTTTCTTCAAATTTAGTACAATATTTTTCATCACTCAATTTCAATTGGGGGTCTACAAATTTAAACATACTTTCACATCTAATTTGTTCTTCTTCATACATTTTATTGTTTTTAATTGATATTATGTTGCATCAATTAGTAACATCCACTTAAAGGTGGTGGTGTTACAACTTCATATCTATTATGTATGGAGTTATGAAGTATGAATTCATGTCTTCATTAAGTGTGCATTCATGTCTTCATTTAGTGCATAGTTGTATGAAGACAACTATAAATTGATGCTTTGTGCATCATGAAAAGTTGGACAATACGAGAAGAAGAAAAACAATTAGAATTGATATCATTGTAAATAATCTTTAAGTGCATAATAAATCTCTTGTTGAGCCGAAACCATCACAAGGTGGCTCGGGTTTTAGAGCGTGGAGGATACCGACGACTCTAGTAGAGCCGTTGGATAAAAGATACGAGCAAGTATTCACTTCCGCTACATAAAGGTTAGTCCTATATATATATATATATATATATATATATATATAAATTATATATGTTATATAAAACCACTAACAGTGGTATCAGAGCCCGCTTATTCCTCCAGCGTATTTCTTGATAAATGAATATATTTATGTATTTGTTACATAAAATTCATTCTATTGATTAACTAAGTGTTAAATATAGAATGAGTGTCATTCATTAATTTGTGGTCATGAAAATGACATAAAGAGATTTAAAAAAAAAAATCTTTTCGAAATTGTCATAATATTTGTTATTATGAAAAGTATAAACCAATATTTTGTAATATTGTGTCTGCTTCTTGTTATTTAAATTATCTAAGTGATATTTTAAATAATTATTTAATATGATACATGAATATATGTTATTCATGTTATGAAACTTAAACATCTTTGTAATGTTTATATTTATGATACATGAATATATGTTATTCATGTTATGAGACTTAAATATTTTTGTGATGTTTATATTTGTTTATTTGTTAAACAATAACAGGAATAAATGAATATGTTTCATTGGAATAAGGTTAATTAAATTATATTTATTTTTGTTTGTGTTATTTGTGATGATTATGAGCTTGGCGAAATTTTCGAACTCATGGCATAAACAAAAGTAAAAGTGATAATTTAATTCTTTTGACCTCATGCCTAAAATCCATTTTATATACTTGTAAATGACAACTAAATCTATGATTGGAGATTTGTCCTCCAACGAAAAGCTAGATGGAACCAATTCCGACATCTGGCATAGGAAGAATCAATATCTTCTTAATGAACGCGAGGTCTTGGAAACCTTGTCCACTACTGTGATTGAGCCAAAGGATACTGCTAGTGTGCAGTACAAGGAAGAATTGACAACCTATCAGACATGGTCCAAAAAGGATCGTTCTGCACGCTATACTATGTTGTATTGTATGCATAATGACCTTATTGGAGAGTTTGAGAATTGTCCCACGGCTAAAGACATGTGAGACAAGCTTAAGGTCACCTTCGGGCAAACTTCGGCTACTAGCTCCGTGCCTTGAACTTAAAGTGGATGGATTACAATATGGATCCTAAGCACTCTGTTGTCGAACATTTGCGTGTCATGAGTTCCATGATACGTGATCTAAAAGCTGCGGGACGAGATGTATCTGATGAGGAGCAAGTTCTAAATGTGGTTCGTTCACTTCCAAATGATTTTGAGAATTGGAAGAACTTCAAGCTCCTCATGGCTCATAGCGAGAATGTAAAAACTTTTTCAGAACTCGCTAAACATATTGAAATGGAAGTAGAATGCCAGAGAACGTTAGCACCTTCCAATGTTGCATTTGTTGCCCATGGTGGTCAAGCCAAGGGAAATAAGCGCAAACGAGCCAAAAAAGTTTCCCGTCCTTCTCAAGATTTTGGATCAAATGGTGGTTCAAAGAAACAACTTATGGCACACGGCCAAAGGGAGAAAAAAATAGCGCGTGTGAAGTGCTATAATTATTTTGAACTATATGTTCGTTCTCATGCATTAGTTACTAATTCTATTCCTAATTGGATTATAGATACGGGAGCAAGCAAGCACATAGTTCATGAAAGATCAGGATTTGTGGATTTTCACCGGTTTTCTATTAGCACTCAAACTGTCATGTTAGGGAACGGGAGCGAGGAAGATGTCCTTGGGGTTGGAACATACCAACTTAAACTCCATGGTGGAAATAAAACTACTCCTGCATGATATTCCTATGCACCCGGGGTGCGAAGTTGTTTACTTTCAGTTGTTTCCTTGTTAAAACTTGGTTTTTCCTTTAATTTCAATACTGGTGATTTGGACATTTTATATCATGACAATTTATTTGGACATGGTATTTTAAAGAATTGTTTCATTGTTCTTGACTTGAATGAAAGTTATAATGACTCATCACATGCTTTTGCTTCATTTTATAATGTTGATTTTGAATCTGTTAAATGGCATGCGCGACTTGGTCATATTGGTTAAGATAGAATGTCCAGGCTAGCTAAAGAGGGGCATTTGGGACAATTGACTAAGGTTAAATAGCCTAAATGTGAACTTTTTCTAGTCGGAAAAGCTACTAAAATGCCTTTTGGTAAGGCATCAAGAGCATCTAATCCTTTAGAGCTGATTCATTCTGATATTTGTGGGCCTGGGCTACATATTTTATTACCTTTGTTGATGACTATTCACGTTTTGGGTATGTGTACCTATTATCCCATTGACACGAAGCACTTGATACATTCAAATGTTTCGTGGCCAAAGTTGAAAACCAAAAGGAACGAAGAATTAAGACTCTTCGTACTGACAGGGGATGTGAATACTTCTCTGATATGTTCAAAGAGTTTTGTGAGACTAAAGGTATTTCAAGGCAACTTACGGTTCCATATACTCCGCAACAAAATGGTGTTGCTGAAAGAAGAAATCGTACATTACTAGACATGGTTAGGTCGATGATGGCGCAAGCCAATCTCCCAATTAAATTTTGGGGAGATGCGTTGCTTACGGCAACATACATCTTTAATCGTGTACCGAGTAAAAGTGTGTCACTCACTCCATACGAGTTGTGGAATGGGAAACCACCCATTTTGGACCATTTACGCCCTTTCGACTGGCTATGTGCATAACCAAACTCACAAGTATGGAAAGCTTGGTCCAAGAGCTACCAAAATAGTGTTCATTAGATACCCTGAACATTCAAAGGGGTATGTTATGTTTGGTGAACATCCAGATGGTGGAATGACTGAGCTAGACTCACGCAATGTCGATTTTTTTGAGGATGAGTTCCCAAGTATTGGTGAAATTAAGAGAAACCTTCAGTTGTATGAGTTACAACAAGAAATGCAATTATCTTTAGGAGATGAGGGGGATATGTTACCTCAACAGGTCTGCAAAGATAATGAAGTTCTTCTAAATTCCATTAGTGAAATGCAAGTATCTTTAGAAGATGAGAGGGATATGTTACCTCAATAGGTCTCCAAAGATAATGAAGTTCTTCTAAATTCCACTAGTGAAAAAAAAAACTCAAAATGAGGATGAGCCTCATAGAGTAGAGCACGAGATAAGTCATCAAGCTCATAGTCCCATGCCTCTCGAGGACAGAGAGAGAAATTTTTCTACTAGTTTGGAAAATAATGAAGGTCCTACTTTGAGAAGGAGTGATCGTGGAAGAATTCCTCGTCGATGTTTTCAAATTGAGGAGGATGTATTTCTTTGTACTCCTTTCCAAGTAGATGAACCAAACTCTTTAAAGAGGCAATGAATTCACCATATAATTCAGAATGGAAAGATGCAATTAATGATGAGATGGACTCAATGATTAAAAATAATGTTTGGGAACTTGTTGACCTTCCACCTCATCTTCGATCAATTGGATGTAAGTGGATATTCAAAATCAAACGTGGGGTGGATGGATCAATAGAAAAGTTCAAAGCTCGTTTAGTAGCGAAAGGTTTTACCCAAATTGAAGGTATAGATTACGATGAGACATTTTCTCATGTGGTGAGATTTGCCTCTATTCGTCTTCTTCTGGCCCTGGTTTCCCATTTAGATTTAGAATTATTTCAAATGGACGTAAAAACAGCATTCCTCAATGTTCTCTTGAGGAAGAGATATATATGGATCAACCTATTGGGTTTGTCCCAAAAGGGCAAGACAATAAAGTTTGTCGCCTCAAAAGATCCATATATGGTCTCAAGCAGTCTTCCAGACGATGGTATCTCAAATTCCATGAAGCCATTTGTGCATTTGGTTTGACCATGGTTGATGAGGATCACTGTGTATGTCAAGAAAAGTGAAGAAGGAATTTTGTTTCTTTCTTTATACGTTGATGACATATTATTGACTGGAAACGACATGAGAATGTTCAACGACACTAAACAGTGGTTGTCCTTTAACTTTGAAATGAAGGACATGGGTGAAGCTAAGTATGTCCTAGGAGTGGAAATAATGAGAAATCGTCCTAAGAAAATTCTTGGTTTATCTCAAGAAACATATATTAAAAGAATCTTAGAACGTTTCCGAATGCATTATTCCAAACCCGCTGATACTCCAGTCGTTACCAAAGCAACCTTGGCCTGCACATTGGCAAGCTGTCAAGAGAATCTTGCGGTACCTGCGTGGTACAAGTGACTTGGTACTTTGCTATCAAGGTGGGTCCTTCAAATTAAAAGGATACTCGGATGCTGATTGGGGTGGTGATCTGGATGAGTCAAAGTCAACTTCAGAATATGCCTTTATATTTGGTGGAGGTGCAGTATCCTGGTGCAATAAAAAACAAGATTGCATAGCCCTTTCGACTATGGAAGCTGAGTATGTTTCCAGTTGCATTGCCGTTCAAGAGGCAATATGGTTGAGAAATTTTCTACAGGATCTCAACCTCACCCCAAAGGTTGATGAACCTGTAGAAATGCATTGTAATAATACTGCTGCTATCCAGTATACCCAGGATCCGAAGTTTCACAAAAAAACCAAGCATATCAAAAGACGTTATCATTTTGTACGAGACACAATAAAAAATAAAGAAGTTGTCATTACGTATATACCCACAAATAAAATGATAGCTGATCCTTTAACCAAACCTATACGCAGAGATGCTTTCCAAACTCATGTGAAGAGTCTTGGTTTGCGTAGGTTTTAATTTTATTTTTGTGGGAAAATGGATGTGTATAATGTTACACCGAACATATATGAAATTTGTTGTTCTTTGATATGTTCTTTAGCATATGTTGCATAAGTAGGCATGAGTAAAGATGTCACTAGGCTTTTGATTACGCTTATCACATAGGTAATCGCCCTATCACATTAGTTGTGAGTAATAGGATGAGACTATGTCATATTCATATTAAGTGTATGTAATATTGCATTTGTTGTATAAATATATTTTTACAGTCACCTCAGTAAGTCTAAGATGAGACTCTATCGAATCGAATATGAAATAATTCTGATTTCATATCAAAGCCTTGAAGCCGAATCTCGAGTGGAAGATAAATTATTAAGTATGTTTATCAAGTGGCTTGGGTTAGATACTCGAGTAGTATCTAGACTATAGATTTGTATAACATAGTAGAGTGACATGCCCATCATAGTGGGAGCTATGTTATGACACGTATTTCATACTGCGTGTGCTTTGAACGACCGTTAAAGATTGACAAATGATTCTCTACTTTGTCAAGGTGTGAATCCGATGGATTTTGTTGTCCAACTTTGTACGAAGCCTTTTGACTTAGAACTATGTTATGAAATTGAGACTTAGTGTTGCTACTTTAATATGTCATCCAAGAGCTATGATCGATACAGTTCGACGGAGCATGTTAGGAAAGCAACTAAGTTGAGATGAAGTTTCATTAGTGTCTAAGAAATAATTGATTCAACTTCACCACATTAGCCCGGGCGGTTATATTTGAATATAACCATGTTGTGTATATAGCATATAGGGATTGTGTATGCTATCGGTGATTTTTGAACAGTTAGAGGTTGTCGTAAGTATAAGGTGTTATGTTAGTTAGATGGTGACTTAATATAACACTGTTATTGTTGGGTCGCACGCTCTATTACCCGTATGAGGCAAAAGATTTGTTAATAAAGATTTATGTTGATGATATTGTCTCGGCTTAAGTGGCTGAGTGGGAGTATTGTTTTTAATTGATGTTATGTTGCATCAATTAGTAACATCCATTTAAAGGTGGTGGTGTTACAACTTCATATCCATTATGTATGGAGTTATGAAGTATGAATTCATGTCTTCATTAAATGTGAATTCATGTCTTCGTTTAGTTCATAGTTGTATGAAGACAACTGTAAATTGATGCTTTGTGCATCATGAAAAGTGGACAATACGAGAAGAAGAAAACAATTAGAATTGATATCATTATAAATAATCTTTAAGTGCATAAATCTCTTGTTGAGCCGAAACCATCACAAGGCGGCTCGGGTTTTAGAGCGTGGAGGATACCGACGACTCTAGTAACCGTCGGATAAAAGATACGGGCAAGTATTTGCTTCCGCTACATAAAGGTTAGTCCTATATATATATATATATATATATATATATATATTTATATATGTGTCATATAAAACCACTAACACATTTTTTATGTATATCTATGGACAAGTATGTGAGTGTATTGCATTATTGATTGAGATCGAAAAATAAAAAATGAAGATCGATAGAGTGAAACAAAAGGGAGAAAATCTTATTCATTCAGGCGAGAGAATATGAACAGTAAAAAAAGTGTTTGGCTCTTCTAGGTCTCTCTCTCTCTTTATACTACAATACTTAACAATTATAAGAGTCGAATACTTAAACACGTTTTCTAGAAATAAAATTACAACTTCACTATAAACAATGAAAATTACATAAAAAAATAAATAATCTATTTACTATTACCCCCAAGAGGAGCATGTATATTACACATGCTTATGTTGGAAGTGACCGTAAAAAATGCAGCATTAGGGATTACACACATAAATGTTTCCAAAAAATTACATTTAAAATTATATTAAATGTCACATTTGGTTTGCATATTCGAATTATAAGTTAGAAAGAGAAACAAAGTTTCACGGCCAAACGTTCCTCTAAAGAAAATCTCTCCAACAAATTATCCAAATAAATTTCAGATAAACATGGTAGGTATGTCTGATTTATTTACTTACTAAGTTCTTGAACAACCAACCAAAACTCTAATTTATAAATAATTTTTAAATAATAAACAATCCTTTATAGATGACACCGGATTTGAAGTGAATTTTTCATAGGAAATTTGTACCATAAATAAGAAATTCAAATATGTACCATACGGGATTTATAATATTTGAATATGTTAATTTTTACTATCCTTAATTATAAAAAAGATCTAAAGTGACAATTATTTTATAACGAGTGAAATAAACATATAAATTATATATTAAATTATTATATGATATAAGATAAAATAAAAAATAATTATTAACATTTAAAATTATTTTTATACTAATCAATATTCCTTCATTGCGTTAATACATGCAATTTATGATTATTGTCCTGTGCATCGCACGGGCTACGTACTAGTTTTTGTATATCAAGTAAATGCAAATTTTGACACGGTAGTTTAATTTTTAAAATATAAAAAATGTAATTACATTCAATGTTATTTTTATGTGTATGTATCATGTAAATACAAAATAGTTTAAGTTTTAAAATATAAAAATTGTGATATTTTTATGTATCAAGTAAATACAAAATGGTTTAATTTTTAAAATATATACGTGTTAATTTCATGTATCAAATAAATACACATGTTTACTGTCTAATACACTGTTTGTCTTTAAACAGTGCGCTTCACAATAGTCCTTCCACGTCACAAAAAATTGGACAATGATAGAGTCCATTGGAGATAAAAATATGAAAACATTGTTTTCAATAATGACACTGACATTCTTTTTTTCCCGGCATTGGAGATGGTCTAACAAATCTTTAACATAGCCGTTCGTAATATAATTGGTGCTCTTTATTCCCACCTCACCTAAGGCCGAGAAAAGAATATGTCGAGTATCTGGCGGAGGAAAAAAGAAACCTCACAAAAAAGGGTTGCTGGAGAAAAGAAAAGGAGGGTGCAGACATAGATCTACATTTTCAAGTTGTTGAAGCATGATCCTCCACCACCATCGCGCCACGCTGCATCTCGCCACCCTCTGCCGACGAACTCGCCACCACCGCCATCGTTTGTCGACGCACTCTTCTACACAGTGCCCTTCCTTTTGTCTCTCTGGACCTCCTCCAAGTCCGCATCTCGAACAACGCCATTACCTTCAGTCATAACCAGTCGACGTTTCTCCTCAGCTGCCGCAAATAAGGCCCACTTCTCCAGGTACTTTCAGATCCTTATACATTCTGTTTGTGCTTTTATTTGTATGGTCTCTTCATCTGACCAGCTCTAAATTCTAACCTGCTACTGCTCATGGGCAATTAGTTCAATGAGTAAAAAATGGATTTTTTTGTTTGTTTGTTTACTTTTGTGTTTTATTCATTTTAGTTGGGGTTTTTATGTTGGACTGAATCGTGTTCGTCTTTAATTTTTTGGATCAGTTTCTTTACGTGTTCAAAATAAGTCAAAAAAATAAGGTAAAACATGTAATAGCTCAATTTTTAATAAGTGTTGGGTCAGGGGCGGAGCCACCCATGGGCTAGGGTGGGCTCCAGCCCCAGGTAAAATTAAAAAAAAAAAAAAAAATTATATTTTACATTATTTTTGTTGTTAGCCCCATCTAATTTTTAAGTTAGCCTATTGTTTAGCCCACACAATACTAAAACTCCAAAAGAGAAGCCCATAAAAACTAAACCCAATACTTCTTCTTTTTTTTATGGCCCATTTATCCCAATCTTGCGCCTAAAAAATATTAAAAGACCAAAGAATTAAAAAAAAAAAAAAAAA
>BKCP01013403.1:1193316-1212592 GCA_008636005.1 Striga asiatica | reverse complement strand
ATTCACCATTCACTACAGAGGGATTCAAGTATTGGAAGCGAGTTAATGACGGCGACAGATGCTCCTTCTTACAACATGTTGGAGGCCCTACTTCATCACATAATAATGCTGCAGCCTCTATTGATTGTTTGATGAATGTGCCTCATCATGTTGATAAGATAATCAATGCACAAACTTTAGAGGAGAAACAAAAGAATAGATTGCGTCTAACAGCAACTATTGAAAGCATCCGATGGCTCACTTTGCAAGCATGTGCATTCAGAGGACATGATGAATCTACATTATCAACTAATCGTGGAAATTTTATCGAAATGATAAAGTTCATGGGAAGAATGAATGATAGCATTGGAGACGTAGTCTTAGAGAATGCTCCAAGAAATGCGAAGTATACTTCTCCAGAAATTCAAAAAGATGTTCTAAATATTCTTGCTCACCAAGTGAGATCCAAAATTCGTGAGGAAGTTGGAGCCGCGAAATTCTGCATTTTAGTGGATGAAGCGAGAGATAACTCCAACAGAGAGCAAATGGCGATTGTGTTGAGGTTTGTCGATATTGATGGCTTTATAAGAGAACGTTTTTTTGCTATTGTTCATGTCCTTGATACAACCGCCGCGACGCTAAAGAAAGAAATATCAGATGCTCTAAATCGATATGATTTGCAAATTCAAAATATGCGGGGACAAGGTTATGATGGTGCTAGCAATATGCGTGGCTCGTGGGGTGGATTGCAGGCTCTATTCTTGAAAGATTGTCCGAGTGCATATTACGTGCATTGTTTCGCGCATCGACTTCAACTAGCATTGGTTGCAGCTGCTGAAAAAGAGGTATCCATTTGGTTATTTTTTTCAAAATTGAATGCTATCGGTAATCTTATAAATGCCTCTCCCAAACGCCATTGTGATTTGCAAGTTGCTCAAAAAAATAAAATTGCATTGGAGATAGCAATGGGGCAGCGTGAGACAGGTAGAGGGAGTAATCAAGTTGGGAATTTACTCAAGCCAGGAAAAACTCGGTGGAGTTCTAATTTTGACTCACTTAGTAGTATGATAGATATGTATAGCTCCGTGATTGTTGTGTTGGAGAAAATGGTGGATGAGGGATCTTCTAATTCCATTCGAGGTGAAGCGAGTGGTTTTTTGATTGCAATGAAGTCTTTTGATTTTATATTCATATTATACTTGATGCAAAAGATAATGGGAATAACAAATTTACTTTGTCGGGCATTGCAAGAGAAGTCTTTAGATATTTTAAGTGCAATGGACAATATTTCATCTACTAAAACGTTACTTCTAACGTTGAGAGAAGAAGGTTTTGGTACCCACCTTCAAATTGTGAAGGATGTTTGTGTCAAGTATGATATTGAGGTGCCTCAAATGGAAGCTCTCTATAAATCTGCTACACGCCGTTCAAGTCATCAAAGTGATTCAATCACAGTTGAGCATCATTATCATTTTGATGTATTCAACTCCGCAATAGATTTTCAAATTGAAGAGATAAATAGTAGATTCAAGGATGAAGCAGTTGAACTTCTTAAGCTTAGTTGTGCCTTGGAACCGAAAGAAGGCTTTAAATTGTTCAATGCGGATCATATTCATCGTCTTGCCGAACGCTTCTATCCTTTTGATTTTGATGGTCAAGATTTGCTCCACTTAAGATTGCAATTGAACCATTACGAGCTTGATATCATTACTAATGAGAGATTTCAAGACTTATCTACTATTTCTGAATTATGTCGAAGATTAGTTGAGACAAATAAGTCAAAAATCTACAACTTGATTGACAGGTACAACCGAAATTGTCTTTAAGTCATTTTTGTAAATTAAGTTCTAGTATATTTATTCGATTTAATTTATTTAATTTATTTTTCAGGTTAATTCGTCTTGTTTTGACTCTTCCTGTGTCTACGGCAACTACAGAGCGAGCGTTTTCGGCTATGAAACTTGTCAAGACTGTTCTTCGTAATAAGATGGAAGAGGAGTTTCTGGCGGATTCCATGACTATTTACATTGAAAGGGAGTTAGTCGAAAAGATTAGCAATGATACTATAATTGTCGAGTTTGAAACTAAAAAAAATCGGAGGTCGCAATTTCATTAGCCCCAGGTATTTCAAAATTCTAGCTCCGCCCCTGTGTTGGGTATTATGCCAAAAATTCAATTAGCAGTGTTTGTCTTAGATCATCCGTACCACCACCACTAACCCGTCCGTCGCCACCCCTACAGAGGTGAAATTGATTAATTAGCATAACAATCTGTAAATCTAGTTTTTTTCAGAGGTTAATTCATATCAAAGATTTTTCTCAGGAACTCGGAATCCCGATAGATTGTACTCCGGCAAGATTTCGATTGAGCAGCGACAGCCACTCAACCAGCTTCGGGTACCAGCGATTTGCAGTTCGTCATCCCGCTGCTAAGACCGTGTAGCTCGACATCGGGTAAGACTGAAACATTTTTTTGAAGTAGATATTCACCCTTTAATGCTTTGCAGATATTGAACCTATTATTATTTTCTTTATTTGTTTTCTGATGCGCCTTAAATTCCCGTAATATGTTGGTTTCAGATTCTACCCAATTTTTTATCTTCTCATGGTCGACGTTCAGTTACACGAGTTTCCGGTGGGGTCGCTGCTTGAGATTCAATACTCGAAGACTAATAGGTTTTGATTTTGTCATATGTCTTGGTTTCTGTATTGTTTGGCATGTACAATTGTATTATTGTATTATTGTCTTTTCCCATATGTCAACTATAAAAGACCGTTGTTTCTGAATATTTGTTGACTTACCAAATATATATATGAATTTTGTGTGTTTATAGGTTTTTTCTTATATTTTTTTTCTTTTTTTTTCGGTTGTGTTATGTTGTGGCAATTAGTGAGTCTATAAAGGTTCCATCATCACTAGAAGTTGTTGATGCTGGTCATGATTTGATTGTTGCTGCTAATCCACAACCATCTTAATTGGTTTGAAGAATGATTTTGAGTAGGTGATAACTTTGTTAAGGTGGAATTCAGTTAGTCTTTTAGCTCCTCTTTGTGATTTTGTTATTGTTTAAAATATTGTTGGTTTATTTCTGTACCCTAAAACATGTTAATCTTGTAAGCATGGATTGATTCAGGTGATGTCTATTGTTGTTTTCATGGATCATATTTTGGAGAGTAATATTTTGTGTGCTGCATTGAAAATTCTTTTTATATTCAACATACGTGCTCTGGATACCTTAGTTCTGTGTTTCATATCAGCATAAATAGGTTTCAATGGATTGGGATCTCCATTTAGACCTTTAGTTAAGCTCAAAATAATGTTGGCATGTTGATTACTTTAGATGGTATTGTATGATTATTTTGAAAAGCGAATACTTTTTGTTCTCATGCCAGATTTAGTTGGCTCCAGATTAAGGAAATGGTGTTGTTCTCACTTCTCTGTTTCTAACCAATTTCATATTGTTGTGTGGTTATTGCAGCATTGCAATTTTCTTTTAACAGCTCACTAATTTGATGGTGGCTAGAAAAACCTGATTTTCTTTTTGTTCTATTTGTAGCTTTGTGAGTTAAGTATTGGATCTTACGAGTCTTTGTGATCTCAGAATGCATAGAAGTGTGACAGTGTGATTGAAGAACTAGAATATAGAAATGGTAGTTGATAATGTTGAGACGCAACTGTTGATTATGTTGAGGAACTTATCTGTTTCGGCTTTCCAGTTTAGTTTTCTTGAAATGTTTGTTTTTTGCAGAGTCTGTGGGAGTTTCAGTTGCTTTGTGTATTTATTGCACAGTTGGAACAAGTTTTCTATTTGGTTATATTCATCCTACAGTATTTGCTGCCTACTTGTGCCTGACATCAATTTTGTTTGGCATAATTGCTATCACTTTTTTTGCTTAATTTTGTGCATTTGAGTTTGTTAAGCAGTACAATTTAACTCTCTTACCTGCATAGAATGTCAGTGTACACTTAAAAGAGAAAAACTCAGTGCTAGACAATTGAGAATTCATTTGTTCTTATGGGTTGCTTGGACACGTGAGGAAGAGAGATTTTTTTTTTCTCCTCTACGGCAAGTTGGCAAGGACTTGAACTACAAAAAGAAAAGAAAATAATGAAAAGTGAGACAATCTGCTTAATATTTGATCAAATGAACCTAAACCATATACTGAAGCGAAATTAGACACTACATTTTTTATACACTGAAAATTGAGCACATCCTGTCATAATATTAGTTTTGTTAGACTCAACCAGAAAGCCAAGTATGCACTCCTTTAGTCTGCGGAGTTCTTTTTCCTGTGGACTGGATGTAAGAGACTGAGCGAAGTACATAATTTATAATTTATTTACATAATTTATATTAATATATTAATAAATAATATTAGTGTACGATAAATACTTATTATTTAAACTAAAAATAAGAAGAAGATTACTTCTATAACTTTTATAAATAATAATGATGACATTATATTTCCACAAATTTTATAATAAAATAATAACGAAATATTAAGTTGTGAATAAGAATAACTAAAATTGTTATTTTTTCTTATATCAAGTAATAAATATATATATTATAATCAAATTTATATTAGTATAAACGTGTTAGTGGTTTAATATATTAATTAATTTATAGGCTACTGCTAACGGATCAAGTTTAGCGCTCTGGCTAAAAAATCAACTCTGATTAAAAGAGGTGGAAAATAAATGATCCAATTCTACTTTTTTTTTTTCCACGCCTAAGAGCCAAACCATACGAAAATGACTCATTTAACATCTCTAAGAAGTAGATAATAGATGATCCAACTCTATTTTTTTTCTTTCTTTCTTCAGGTCTAAGAGACAGGCCATATGCTAATGATGCATTTAACATTTCTATCCCGGTAATGATGCATTTAACATTTCTATTCCGGTAATGATGCATTTAACATCTCTGTCTCGTGCATCGCACGAGCTACGTACTAGTGGTGAATAAAACTAATTAATGGATGAATTGGGATTTGGGATAGAAGGAAGGTAATGGATTTTAATCTTTTAGGCTTTTATTGTTGGGCTAAGTTTTTTGGGCTTATGTTATTGGGAAAATTCAAAAAATAGGCTAACATAAAAATACATGGGGCTATCTACAAAAATAATCTAAAATGTAAAGTAATTTTTTTTTTTTAATTTACCTGGGGCTGGAGCCCACCCTAGCCCATGGTTGGCACTAGACATGGCCAAAACACGGGCCGGGTCACGGCCCGCGCAGGGCTCAAAAATACTGACCCTAAACCGACACAGACCTATACTCGTGTCGGGTTCGTGTCCGGGTCGGGTTCATTACTTTTTAAAAAATAATAGAAAAAAATAAAAAAAAAAAAGAAAAAGAGGCAATTTGGCCCGGCTCGGACCCGCAAGTCGGGTCATGAAATGGATGACCCTTACACATCCCGTATGAAATCCGGGCCGGTCCCAGACCCGTGGTCAACAAGTTTGACCGTGCCGGATCCGGGCCGGGCGGCCCTTTGACCATGTCTGGTTGGCACCACCTGACTATAATTTACTATCTATTTTAGAAAAATTTAATAGCCAATTAAATAAACCTTTCCTAGATAATACACTCGAGAAAATAAACAATAGTTCAGTAAAAACTAAAAAGTAAAAACACCCCTGAAAATTGCCAATAAAAATTCCACCAGCTAATCACTAGGTCCACTACCGTACTACTATAGCATTTTCGCAATTAACTAATTTAGATACAATTTTAAAGAAAGACATGGAAGATGGTGGCCGTTGACTTTGACATTAGTTTGCGTTTGGGCCATGGGCCCTCAGCCCACATTTCCAATGTTAATTATAAGACTATTGACATCAAATCTCCGCAAGTTCGGCTTTTGGTACGTTATGGACAATCCTAACCCCAAAGAGGTATTGTAGTATAGGAAATTGCCATATACTCTGAAAAAATCATTACACCATGCCACACACGATCATTTCTAATTAGTCAAATAAGAGGAGAGAAATAAAAAACCAGTAAATTGACAGTAATGCAGCCATTGCAATAATGCAATTTACTAAAAACCTCTCCCCCTTACCTATGAATATTGGCTCATTTCTTCTCCGTTTAGAGATCACACACCGTCATGAAGACAAGGAGAAAGTCTTTCGACGATAATCTGCGGATATTTTTCGAGTCATCGAAGCTCTGATTTTTCTCATTCTCTCTCTATATATATATATATATATATTTTTTTTAATAATAATTTGGTGTTAAATTCGCCTGGAGGGAAATGGTTTGGAGCAATCCACTGAAGGAAGTGGCGGCCTCCAGGCCATTGTTCCTGACGATCTACGCCACTGTGATTATCGGAATTTTAGTGTCGTCGTTTTACGTGTTCTCGGCCGTTTTCTCCGGTCCGAATTCCGCCTCTTCTCCGTGGTTCTCCACCTCAGCTGCCATCGGCGGTGAGTACAGTTTTTGAGTTTAAGAGTCTGTGATTGTAATGCAGATGCTTTTCCAAGCGATGTTTCCGTGTGCTTGTCGGTCCTGTAATGCGAGTGCCTTGCTCTTTGTGGCGGGTTACTTACTAGTTACTCCCTGGTTTTATTTTGCTTTGAGCTATAGATTTGGTGAAGTGCAATTCGATTGTGGTGGATTTTTGGAGATTGATCGTACGAATCATGCAGATGGGTTGACTCTGTGAACTAAAACCTATTTTGTCTAAGCACACACACACACGAGCGATTGATGTTCTGATCAATGAAAAAGATGTATGTGATTACTATGAGGGGTTGTGTGGGGGAGGTATTTGAAGGTCTGACATTAATTGGACAATTTTTCATTTTAAGTGAAGAGTTAGGTTCGTGTATCTCATCACTCATGTATTACACAAATATCACTATTTTGTCAATTATTCTTGCAAGATTATGTTGTTGAATTGTATTCATTCGCATATGGGGACAAGATTCTTAGTTTGTTTTAATGTTCCACATTAATCGTCATAGAAGTTGATTCTTTGTTTGTAACCTTCTCTTCTTTAGAGCTTTTTGCAATCTTCAATTTAATCGGCTTGGTCTGACGCAATGAATGCATTAGCCACGACAGATGTAGAAAGTTGATGGTGTGTCTAATTTTGATTGCTAATACAATTTTTATTTTTACTCTTCTTGCATACTATAAAAGCAAGTCCACCATCCTACAATCAAGCATCCAATTTGTCTCACCAAGTATGGGCCGGCGAGGCTCCAGGTTCAGCTTCTCTGACTCAAGAAGTACCTTTAGAACCTATTTGGAAGCCCCCCCCTCCAGGTTCAAAAATGCCACCTTTGGAGACTTTTCGGCTGTCAAAAGAACTGGTACAGAAAAGAGTGAAAGATAATGTAATAGTTGTGACCTTCGGTAACTTTGCCTTTATGGATTTCATCCTGACCTGGGTTAAACACTTGTCAGATATGGGCGTTAATAACCTTCTTGTTGGTAAGCTCTATGGGTTCCCCCCTCCCCCTCTTATGGGATAGCTTATCCTTTGCCAAATAACTTCTATGGTAGTCTAACAAAGAAGATTTTTGTCTGTCAGGTGCAATGGACACAAAACTGTTGGAAGCTCTTTATTGGAAAGGTGTTCCAGTGTTTGATATGGGTAGTCACATGAGCACTATAGATGTTGGATGGGGTACCCCTACTTTTCATAAGATGGGGAGGGAGAAAGTTATTCTGATAGATTCTATCTTACCTTTCGGCTTTGAACTACTGATGTGTGATACTGACATGGTCTGGTTAAAGGTACTTCATGCTTAAATTTACTAGCTTTTCTTATTTCTTTGGAATTGTTTTTTAAGTTGATGAGTTCAGGCTATTTCATGTGGGTAATATTAGTTCTGATTACCATGAAAACTGCTGCTTTTGCAAGCTTGGCCTTTATCCTTTTATATATTCAAATGAATAGAGAGGCACTATGTTTGTAGCTGCATGCTTTAAGTGTGTAAGCGAACTATACAAGCATCCTTGTGATCTCTATTTTTTTTTCTAGTTGAAAGAGATGATACTCTAGTAGTTGTTTCATGCCCTACTCATATACCTGAAATGAAGAGGATAAGGTCGTAGCTGCTATGTTTAATCTCTGCGCAATTTTTGTTGAACAGAACCCCCTACCTTATCTTGCACGTTTTCCTGAAGCAGATGTGTTGACTTCCACCGATCAAGTTTCACCGACTGTAGTAGATGACCGCTTGGATGACTGGAGGACAGGTAATTCTTCCATGGAAGAATTTTCTGTTGCTTAGTTTCTTTTTCCTTGATCCTAGAAAAAGTTAGTCGATGTCCACAGTTCAAGGAGACATTTTCATCACCTTTTTATAGGAATTGGTTGTTCGCAGTATTAGTAGAGTTCTCAACTTCTGGCTTTTGAGATACTTCCTAATCCCTGAAAATGATTTACAGGATTATTTTAGTTCCTCATTATATGTTGCCTCAGGTTTCTTAGCAATGTCCGAATGTCGTAAGTCAGCATGTGGAAAGTGACTAGGATGAAATTGATATATTTGGGTAACCGCTACAAATTTTAAGAGACAACGGGACAGATTTTATTCGGGTAGTTCACTGTCGTGAAACTAGATGAGTTGGTTGTTTAAATTGTAAATTGTAGTCTTGTATTAATAAAGAGGAAGTTTACTTTGTCTAAGGACATTGTGCATTGAATCTTTCTGAAGAAATTTGTTGAGAACTCGAGAATTTTGATCATTTATTAACGAAGCAGCTTGCTTAATATTTGATTGTTCCTTCATCCTTGCCCAATTTATAGACATAAGAAACATCATACTTGTTCTACTTCTCCATCACAAGATTTTGAAATTAAGAATCTTTTCTCTATAAACAGCTGGTGCAGCCTATAACATAGGAATTTTTCACTGGAGACCAACTGCATCTTCAATGAAACTTGCAAAAGAATGGAAGGAATTGCTTCTATCTGATGAAAAAATATGGGATCAAAATGGTTTCAATGAAATTGTTCATAGACAGCTGGGCCCATCTGTTGATGAAGACAGTGGACTTGTATATGCTTATGATGGAACCCTTAAGCTTGGCCTTCTCCCAGCAAGTATATTTTGCAGTGGTCATACATACTTTGTCCAGGTCTTTACAATCCCTTTCCATCTATCCCCATGAACAAAATTTTATTGGAATCAATTAAAGATCTTAAGGGTGCATATTGTTTGCAGAACATAATTCTGAAAATCCTTGAAGTGTAATTGCTGACACAGGTGCATTAATTTTTTCTTTACTTGGCAGGCCATGTACCAACAACTTAGGCTGGAGCCTTATGCTGTCCATACCACATTTCAGTATGCCGGTACTGACGGAAAACGCCACCGGCTACGTGAAGCTATGGTTTTCAATGATCCACCAGAATATTACGATGCACCAGGTTCTCATTGCCCTGTTCATTCTCTTTTAAGCTTCCAACAGATTCTAACTCTTTAGTATCTTTTGGAGGTATTTCAAACTAATTAATGTGATTAATCAATTTTTTGGGTTTAAATTAATTCAATTAATTATTTTTTTGGGTTTAAATCAATTCAAGTAATGATTGGACCTAATTGAATTTGGCTATATGATAGGAACAATAAAAACTAATGTATATGATGTGGTGGCTTATCTCATGAATTTCTTATAGTATGATTTTTAAAATGTTGGTATTGTCAACTGATAATATGAGAGCTTCAAATGATTTTATCGTAGGCAAGATAGGATGTTAATGATATGCGGAGTAGTATGAATTCAAGAAAATTCTATAAGAAGGATTGTATATCAGTGCAGTTATAATACTCTTCATCCGATCTTTGTTATAGCTTGTTACCAAATGCAGCTTTTAAGGAGTATGTGCTTGATACGTTATAATGTCGTTTAATAAGGTAGGTTAAGAAGATTTTTAAACAAAAAATTAAAACATAAATCCATTCGAGGAAATCAAACCTTACTTTAGGGACATCCAAAGGTTTAAATGAGGAAGCCAATGAAGTCACAAGTAAAAAAGATATTCATAGGCAACTTCTCAGTTACTCATATTCCTAAAAAACTCTTTCTTTCATCGTAAGCAACAGTTCTGACTGCCAGCCAAGTATATCATAATGGGAATGAGTCTTGGTATGTAAAACGTGGAGAATTCCATTTAATGGTTTTACAAATCGATTTTAGAAGCGTGTAATCCTATCGAAATGTGACAACTTGGTGTGGAATAAGTGTAGAAAATTCCATTTTATGCCTCTTCATTTTCCACTATCAAAGATTGTAAGTTAAATTCTATTTGCTTTGTGGACAACGGTATGCAGGAGGATTTTTGACATTCAAACCTAATATACCAAAGAACTTGATGTTAGATGGAGAACACAATGTTGAGTCACACTTCGCTCTAGTTAATTATCAGGTATGTGATTTGTTCAGTTTTTCACCTTCTATAGTTGGAATGAGAACCATATATTATGCTGACAACTAACCTTGATTTTCAGATCAAGCAGATACGTACCGCACTGGCCATTGCTTCATTGTTGGGCCGCACACTGGTCAGAATTGCTGATCTTTGACATCTTAAATTCTCCTGCAATTAGTTCGGCTCCTTTTTACTTCCTATCGAGGATCTTT
This sequence comes from Striga asiatica, assembly GCA_008636005.1. Lineage (NCBI taxonomy): Eukaryota > Viridiplantae > Streptophyta > Magnoliopsida > Lamiales > Orobanchaceae > Striga > Striga asiatica. Next base: position 1,202,004 of record BKCP01013403.1, on the reverse strand, counting down.
CTTCTACTGTCTTATATTCAAATTTGAGTTACACATTTGGCTTGTGATACGGATTGGTGACATGATATGTTGGTTACTTTGTGTTTCTTTTTAGTTCTTCCTGCGTATAAGTTTGTTATATTATCAACCTGTATTAGCATCCTGGCTCAAACTTTCTATTCTTAATTTGGTAAAATTTATCCCACCGTTTAGTTGAGGCTCCTTCGTGTTATTGTTGCTTTGAAGCTCCTTACATTGAACAAGTACACAAATGGTTTCATGTTAAAGAGCGTATGGTTTTACTTTTGTTAACTTCTATTTGTGTGGGCTCATGATCATAATGTCTATCTGATGTCTAGCAAATGTTTGTTTCTTCTGATGTGTTTCTATTTGAGTTATTTCCTTTTTTGTGCTGCCTGTATTCTGGTTCTTGTTTGCCTTTACTAGGATTACTGTTTCTAAGAAGTGTAAGATGTTGACATTGGAATGATATGTAATATTCTGTTAAATCTTTGACTAATTCTGGTGTCTTTACCCTGTTGTCAGCCACTTAGTTTGAATCGCCATATATTATCCATATCAGACACTTAGACCTCCTGTATCTGGTGCTAAGTACTGATCAATTTCTTCTCATCCATTTATATTTTAGTCTGAAACACAGTAACTATTATTGACTTCTTGTTTTGGATCCTGGGAAGGTATAGTCTGTATATGGACATAAGAAGGCGAGAGCTTTTCAGTTGTGGCCTAAAATATATTGGAGTTGACCACTGAATTCACCTTGTAATCAAAATAAAGAAATGGCTTACTATTGATCATACTTCTGACGTGACATGAGAATTCTCTTCTGTATATAAATAATATGCACCTGCTTTAGACCATAAAATACTCAACCTTCGTAGAGATGTCGTACAAGGAAAATGAGTTTACTCTAGAGTTTATCTAGTTTGCTCACACTGGTTATTTTGGAGTTCACTTTGTGATTTTTTTTCTTATTTGTGATTTTAGGTAATGCCATCACTATGGTGCAGGTTGGATAGGCTGTGGTTTGGACATCCCGGGATATTGGAGGGAACTTTGACTAGGCAACCATTTTTATGCCCTTTGGATCATGTGTTTGAGGTATTGACCATTCTCCTGGAACTGCAGACTTGATATGTTTTTCTCAGTATTAGAAACCTGCAGGAGGTGTTATATCTTTCGCTTAAACATTTATTTTCAGTAGGTTAAGTTAGATCTTTTTTCTGTGTCGGGTATTTTGTTGTGAAACTAAGTTTGGAAGCGAAATAGAAAGTTTGTGCACTTGTTTTCAAGCAAAACTCTTAAATTTTCCGGATGATGAAATATATTATGCGATTGCTGGCTAGTGATTTCCCAGTGAACTTAGAATAGTTTTCCATCAGTAAATTTACCGTCTTTTTTTTTCACTTTCTTTCTTTGCTTTGGGTGGGTTGGGGATGGAATGGGAAGGTATGAACTTATTTACTGCCACAAACTTGAATGGATATTACCTGTATTGCTCCAATAATCATTGCAGTTATTTGTCTAAAGCTATTATTCCTACACGATCACATGCATATATGCAGATGTATACATGTATGCGTATCCATGGTTTCATTTCCTCCCCCTGATGATCACATGGGAAGGGAACCCCAAATTTGAATGGACTGTGACTCAATTTTGTAATAATGCTCACTATACAAGCATGTAATACCAAGAGTTTTGTGGGAGCTTATAAGTGGATACACACTGCTCTATGTTTTATAGATTCTCTAATCCTTGTCCTGAGTAAGGAAATGATATCCTGTATGTCTCTTTTATTCATTTTGTAAAAGTAAACCATCGGGATCAATTTCCTTGCTAAACCCAGGTTACTTATCTGTTGTACTGATGATAAGTAAATTATCTATCCAAAATTTCTCTTGCTATCCACTGGTTAATTACCTTGTGACACGATCAGTAACAATCTACAAGCGTATAATAACCTTATTGATGACAGGTTGAGGTATTTTGTGCTGGTTTGTCTTTTATTCATCTAATCCAGTTTTTCCTGGATTATTATAATGCAGGTTGATATAATGTTAAAGGAACTTCCAAAGGAGGAATATGGGCCTGGGATTGATATTAGGGAGTATTCATTTTTTCAGAATCCATCTGTGCCTCAGCAGGTTCATGTTTTAGAGTAGCTTGTGCAAAATTTACATTTAAATTAACATTACACTTCCTCTCTGCTTAAATAAATAATATTCTGGTCACTCATTTCAGGTGAAAGATTCATGGCTTGATGTGCAACTTTGTCAAGAAGGGTCACGTGGCTGTGAAGTTTCAAACAGCACAATTCGATCGGGAATTCTCAAGTTCCCTAAGCGAAGTACAGAAGAAACGGTACCTTTGAAGTTTGAATAGGCTTCTTTTTTTTTTATATATTTATTTATACTTTATGTAGTACTTATATGGCCTTATTGTAGTTAATTTTGTTTTAAATTTATAATATTTAAATATGAAATTCATGGACCACATGCCCCGACTAAAAACACATGAACTTCTTGCTGGGCATACTTCTTTCAGACAATTTATAGATATTTCTGTTTCCTGAAAAAATCTAGAGTAGTGATGTTGCTTAGATTTTTATAATTATGATTCTTACTCAACACATGGTTGGAAGTACCCGTATAGAAACCTCGATCGAATGACTATTTTGTCCCTTGTAAACAGTTGAAGACCATATTCTCATCCTTCAAAGATGTCAAAGTCATCCAGTTTTCATCAATGCAAGAAGCCTTCTTAGGATTCACGGACAAGGTGCACTCTTCTTCCCAACACCACATTTTGACCCATCCTTTTCTGTTTCTCCTTTACTTTTCCTTCCGTTACTAATCACAATTTTTTTGGGGTGATTACTGTCAGACAAAGGAAGAAAAATTCAGGAAGCGTGTAAAGCTGTATACGGGCATATGGTGCTGTGTAGAACATAAAACTCCAGGCCACATATATTACGACATGTATTGGGATGAAAAACCTGGTTGGAAACCTAAACCTCCTCAGACTCCTCAAGAGGACCATCCCCCATTATGAGGTTTAACTTTGAACTGCACAAACATTTTCTTTTTCCCTTTTTTTCTTTATAAAGTCTGAGGAGAAATGTAAATCAAAACAAGAGGAGAAAGATGGAAGTAGCATAACCCACGTTATTTAAGACTGTCTATTGAGAAGTGTATGTTCTAAAATCTATGTACTAAGGCTAGTGTTAGAAATTCTGTGTAACACTACAAATAATGATGGATATTTAATATAATAATTTATGTGTTTGTAATATTCTGATGGATATTGAATAATAACTAGTGTTGTTAAATTAAACCACATATATTTTACCTCATAAAATTTACCACATAAATAATACCTATGTGGCCCCTAACTTTCCAAAAAATGATTACGTTAATTAAGATAAAAATTATTACATTTTATATTAATTGAGTAATAATTATATTATTTTGTTGTATCATATAATAGTTATTATTAGAACTAATAATTATATTTTACACTCATGATATATGAAAGTTACATAAACATAAAAAAATATGTCGTAAAATTTTTTGTTCAAGTTATTTATTCTAAAATCAATATTATATTTTTTTATCGGATTAAGCGATTGTTTTCTAAATAAATTAATTTATTTTAATGTCATAGTTAATGTTATTAAAATCGCATAAGCAATTATTATAATATATTTAATATTTTTTAACAAATTAATTGGTCATCATCTCTCAAAATTACAAATATTACATTATTTGTTATATTTTATGCAATCAATATAGTGATTCATATGCAATCAAATAGTTACGTACTATTTATTTTAATCAATGATCAAATTTTAAAACATAATACCACTATCTAACTTAAAATTTTAATATTACATGCATAAATATAACTTATAATACTGTATGTTTAAAATTTAATATCATTATCTAACTTATAATTTTAATATTATCTCTATATAAAAAATTTATAATATTTTATTTATATATGTGCAAATGTACATGATCAAATACTTAGTTTATTCTAATTGATTTTGAATAGTTAATGTGATCTTCATGTTCAAATATTTATTTTTCTAACCAAAACAAGTTTATATTATTATAATTATGATGATGGTGATGGTGATGATGTAGTGATTAAATACACATGATTATTATTATTTTTTTTTTGCTGTGAAAAAACTAAGAAAAATAGTAATTAAATTCAGTCATCACTATTAATTATTATCACTTTTAAAAAAGGTTAATTGCAGATAAAACTCTAACCTTTTGTTAAATTGAAGATAAAACTCCACTTTATAAGTTTGGCAAAAAAAAATACTAACCTTTCATAATTGTGTCTCAACCGCCACCTGTCGCCGGCCAACTTTGCCGGATGTTGAAAATTTTTACATGATCTTGTAGCTCTCATTCGTGCTGACAACATATCCGAGTTTCACGGAAAAATTCTAACGATAAGGCTTCCAATTTTCCGGTCAAACCTCGTAGATCTACAAATTTTATCAGGCTCTTTCACAAATTCCCGGTGACTCGCTTTGACCCACGTGAATCGGAACGTACCGTTGAACTCCTCTCTCAAAGCCGCATCTATTGACGTCCACCTTCGCCGGAACCGGTGACGACTTTTTCGGTCATCTCCTTATCGTCGGAATTTTTTCGTGAAACTTGGATATGTTGTCGACACGGAGGAGAGCTACAAGATCATGTAAAAAATTTCAACATCCGGTGAAGTTGGCCGGCGGCGGGGTGCAGTTGAGACACAATTGCAACACTTCTGAAATATTAGTATTTTTTTATCAAATTTATAAAGTGGAGTTTTATTTGCAATTTAACAAAAGATTAAGGTTTTATCTGCAATTAACCCTTTAAAAAATCATATTATCCATAACGTGTTTCAATTACTACTAACGTAGAGTGAGTAGATATGTTAAAAATTCACCACTGAACACATTAAATTTAAAAATTCAATTATAATTTAAAAATTCAGAATAAATAACTTACTTATCATTTGAAGTTCAAATTTTTACTACGCTCAGACGCACATCACATATCCAAAATTCAGGAAGAAATAAGTTATTATCGATTTATAATAAATTTTTGAAATTAGCTCACCCAAATACTTGGCAGCACAACCACAACAATCAAACTCATACAAAAATTTATCTATTCATAACTTTGTAGATATTGGAATATAATTAAAAGTGATAAAACTAATAGATCATTATTGATATTGAATAGATCTTCAAAATTACCTTGACAGAAAAGACACGATTCTTTTATAGGGCATAAACTAGTGCTTGACGAGAACATTAGAGAAAAAAAAAAACTTGAACGAGACACAGAAGAGAGAAACCGTCAAAGATCGTTCGGCCTTTCTCTAATGTACACTGTATTTCCCCTTGTACCCATAAATAATAATTATTTATAATATGAACAATTTCCTCATGGGGGCACGTATTAGTTTGAGAAAGGATTGAATATCCAATTGAATCTTCACTTTACATCTCCTAAGGAAGATTTATTTATATATCTGTAATTGTAATCGTTCGGCCTTTTAACTGCAACACTATATGCAGATTTTGTGCCCAAAAGAAAAGAAAAAATACATATATTTGAACGAAAATTTCCCTCTATAGAAAAGATCATATGCTCATTTCTAAAATTCAAAAAAAATTCGCCAAGTCGATTTCCACACTTCCATCTCCAGCTATTTTTCGACATCCCAACAATTTCCGCATACTCGCACGAACTTGTTCCACGATTTCACTGGCCGACGGTCTTTTTTCTCACGCACACAATGTATATGACAAAATGCTCCACAGAAACCATCAGCCTGGACCTTCTACCCTCACTTCTTGTGATCCTTCCAAGCTTCTCAAGTCCGCCACAACGGAGCCAAATTACACAATTGCCCCAATGCTCCATGCTCAGGCCGTCAAACAAGGCGCACTCACGGATTTACCCACCGCCACTCGTCTGCTCATGGTTTACTCGAGACGTAAGGAATTTGTGTCCTGTTTAGATCTATTCAGTGAAATTCTCGACAAAGATATCGTCTTCTGGAATGCCATGATGAGCGCGTGCGTCGAGAACAGACGTTTCCAATCCGCAGTCGATTTTTTCGAGAAAATGGCCCGTGGGGCCCACGGGTTCGACCACACGACCCTTCTCGTACTTCTATCCGTATTTTCGAACCTGAAAAGCCTCAAGCACGGTAAAATCGTTCACGGGCTTGGTTTGAAATCCGGGATGCTTTCCGAAACTGTTTTGAGCAATAACCTGGTTGATATGTATGCCAAGAGTGGAGATTTGAGTTCGGCCCAATTTGCTTTTTCCGAGATAGAATCCAAAGACCAAATCTCGTGGAACTCGATCATCAGTGGGTGTTTTCAAAACGGCAAGCCTGAGAAGTCCCTTTCATATTTCGTGCAGATGTTTTCTTCCGGAAGCCGAGCGGATGACACGAGCCTCTCTTGTGCAATGGCGGCTTATACTTTTCTGCAGGCATACGACTTTGGTCGAGGGATTCATGGGCTGGGAATCAAATCGGGCTATTCGGATAGTGTCTCGGTTGCTAACTCTCTTATCTCGTTCTACTCTCAGTCACGAGATATATGCGCGGTGGAAATTATTTTCTTTAAACAAATGACGGCCAAGAATGTCGTTTCTTGGAATGCCGTGATCAAGGGTTTTCTCGTGTGCGGGGAAAATGCGAAAGCGTTTGCTCTTTTGCGCGAGATGCAGTTTGTGGCATTTATTCAACCCGACATGACGACATTAGTTACTGTAATTCCGTACTTGGCCGAGCTAATGCTTTTACGTGAAGGAAAAGCTGCTCATGGCTGCGTATTTAGGAGGGAAATGATGTCGGAAGTACCAGTCGTCAACGCTCTCATTAATTTGTATTCGAAATGTGGAAACGTGAAAAAGGCCGAATTTTTATTCTCGATCATGCCTAAGAAGGACTCGGTGGCATGGAATACTATGATATTCGGACACGCCCAAAACGGGAAATCTCGGGAAGCACGGGAACTATTCAAGAAAATGATGGGTTGTTGTTACACGGCACGCACGTTGGCGACTCTACTGGCTATTATTCCATCTTGCGACTCTCGAGAATCACTCGAGTTCGGGAGGTCGATTCATGGTTGGAGTATGAAAATGGGATTTTCAAACCAAATATACGCCTCGAACTCGATCATGCACATGTACATCAATTGCGGGGTCCCATCAGCCGCGTTTGCATTATTCGAGAGTCTATCGAGAAAGGCCGATATCACGAGCTGGAACACCGTTATAGTCGGCTGCAGTCAGAAAGGCCATTTTCATGAAGCTTTAGTATTTTTCGACCGAATGAGAAAAATGTACTCCCAACTCCACCCGAATTCCATAACCCTAGTAAACGCCATATCGTCTTGCGGGAATCTCGGTTTACCGCTTCACGGAAAATTACTTCACGGCCTTGCGGTAAAATCCGGAGCAAGTACTAATCTTCAAGTGCAAAACTCACTAGTGACGATGTACGGCAGAGTAGGAGACACCGATAGCGCGAAATTGGCTTTCGACCTCAATAATGACCATAATCTATGTTCTTGGAATTGCCTTATATCGGCCGTCTCGCAAAACGAGGACGCGAAAATCGCGCTCGAACTCTTCCGCTCTCTCGATTTTGAGCCGGACGAGATCACCATCTCTACAGTCCTCTCTGCTTGCGCTCAACTCGGAGATGTAACTCATGGCACACAAATACACGGACACGTTGTTCGATTAAATTTCCACAAAAACCCCTATATATCTTCTGCTCTGATAGACATGTATAGTAATTGCGGGAAGCTGGAATTAGCCGAACGGGTTTTCTCGAGCATGCCCGAAAAATCGGTCTCCGCTTGGAATTCGTTGATTTCGGGCTACGGGTTTCATAACTCGGGCCCGAAAGCGGTGGAGAAATTCCGAGAAATGGTGCATTCGGGAGTCCGGCCCACGAACGGCTCGTTCACGAGCCTCCTCTCTGCATGCGGGCAATCGGGGATGATCGACGATGCCAGGAAATATTACGAGAAAATGTGGGCCGAATTTAATATACGGCCCACGAACGAGCATTATGTGTGCATGGTGGACATGTTGGGCCGGGCTGGGAAATTGGAGGAGGCTTTTGAGTTTGTGAGGAGTTTGGCGGGAAAGAGTGAGGCGGGGGTTTGGGGAGCGCTTCTGAGTGCGTGTGGGTATTATGGGGATATTGAGATGGGGAGGAAAGTTGGGGAGGTTTTGTTTAGGTTGGAGCCGGAGAATGTGAGTTATTATGTGGCTTTGTGTAATATGTATGTTGGTGCGGGTATGTGGGAGGAGGCTGTGAGGTTGAGGGATGTGATTCGGGAAAAACGGCTGAGGAAAGAGGCTGGTTATAGTTCTGTTGATGTTTTTGGTGTGAGGTGAGGATGTACAAGTGCTTTTGCTTTTTTTGGGGCAAAGAACTGTTGCGTTTATGTTTTCAGTTATGTCTGAGATTGGGTTTAATACAAAACCCATTTTGAGGTTTGTCTATCCTTGTACTCTCCACACACAGGCAGATGGAGAGCAGATAGAGAGAGAGAGACATTTATGTAGGCATAGAGAGATAGAGAGAGAGAGAGAGAGAGAGAGCAGATAGAGAGAGAGAGAGAGAGAGAGATNNANC
>BKCP01013403.1:1162778-1179194 GCA_008636005.1 Striga asiatica | reverse complement strand
TTNGTCTGAGGTAAAACTTGCTTTGACTTATGGAGATTCAAGAGAGTTTTATGGAGAAATGCAGGAATTTGGAGTAATACCCCCTCCAAAAGGTGTTGTAAACTTTGTGATTTAAATACTTGTGGATGTGGTGTGGTGCAGATAATAATTGAGATCGGGATAATGCATTGATTCGGTTACTGTCATTAATGTCGGATGTCAACAGAACAAAATCTCGCCGTAGCAGCCACCATGAACTAGGAAGAAGGCTTATAGCTCCCCCATAACTGCCATCCTCCACAAGGTAATTGAGAATTTTCGTTCAATGCAAAGTGTAAAAAATTTAGTTTCGTAGATATATTTTGTTAAATTCACATATATTATTGTTACTATTATAAGTAAAAAAGTGTGTCCATTACTGGTGCAAGTTAAATATTGGTAGTCAGGAATCAGGATCTATACTGATACTCTTATAACTGCTCAGAATGTTAACTGACGACATCGGAGATGAACTCTACTGAAAATGAAGTTGGTTGTACATCTAATTAATCAATTCCTTTCACCTGATTTGTTTTTAGTAAAGCCTTTTGAGTTTGCTTTATAGTGTTTCTTTCTGTAAACAAAATTGCTATTAGATGGTGCTAATTCAATATCTTATAAATGCAGGCATCAGAATTTTCATGCAGCAAATATCATCAAAATAAAGATTTATTTATGAAAGTAACAGATGTAGACTTGCTAACATTGTACTACGTGTTTCTCATCAATTTATATTTTCATCTAAACTTATCTATTTATCAAAAATAGTGGTTGATCGATTCACCACTTGTTGTTACTATTGTTTATATTTAGTACATAGTACATACCATGGATCTGATGAATACAATTTGGTCGTCGCATGGTGTTAATGTTTTTCATTTTTGGCACTTGTGTTGTTATATGAATATTTTTTTGCCTTTATTTATATTCTGACTTTTCTGTCTTTATCCATGCATTATAATTTGTACTCAGTTTTTTCAATTTTTATTGTTACTTTATAATTTAGCCCTATTTTTTGGCATGTCATGAACATGAAATATATATTCATGTATAATACATTGTTCAATAAACATGTTAATTTCAGTTCTGTGGATGCTCTTCGTCTGAATAGTTATGCTTCAATTTTGTATCTGATTTCACCATGGTCGTCAGGCTCAAACGCCTGGATACGAAGAGCGTAATTTCCTACAATTTTTGAACGGTGCTGAATGATCGAAGCTCGACGTCAGCGATTTGCATTCTCTCAAGCACAAGCAGCAGCACAAGCGGTTTTCTATTACATCTGCTAGGTAATTTAATTTATTTGTTTTTTTTAAATGTAGTTTTTAAGCTTGATATGGTTCTCTGTTATTTTCCCTTTTTTCTGCCAAATATTGAGACTTCCAAAATTTTGTTTCAATAATTTGTCAAAAGTTGCTCAAGCAAAGCATCTTGCGGAAAAATTTCGCCCCTTTTTCTCTTTTGTTGCCCTGTTTTTAACATTTGTTATGAAATATCGTCCGAAGATAAATTAATCACCTCTAAAATGTGCTTCATTTGGGATTTTTCTTGTTTTGGTCAATTTCTCAAATCTGAAACCAAAATTTATTACATTGAGCTCAAACAAATTTGAGTCCGCCGTGCGTGATTGTAGATTAAATCGAAGAAGAAAATAATCCATATTAACTTGGGGGTTTCGATGCTGATTCGTGAGTTGTTTTGTTAACTGGGTAGTGAATTTTTGTATTCTTCACTTACATTGGGGGGAGATCTGAGAGAGAAAGAAAAAAGAACGCATTTTTAGTATACCTCAGAGTTTGTTCTCTTGAGATCAAGATTGTAGATTCTAAGTAGGCGGGACGCGAGAATTTGTTATATGATAAATGAACCTTAGTACGTTTATTATAATTATTCAAGTTTTGAACTTGATTTTGCTGCCATCGGACTAAGATTTTGTTGGTAACGTGGTTGTTGTAGCCAATACTCCATGCAACATAATGCTTCTAGAATCAAGGTTCTTCAAGCACAGGATTATTTGGTGAATTCCATGAAGGAGGCAGCATCGGAGGAACTTTTGAATGTCAGCCGTGACAATAATAACTACTGGAGCCTGTTGAAGGATCTCATCATTCATGTTTTGAAAACTATGTCCCGATAGAATATAGTGTCTGCAATTACACGTAAAATTTCAAAACATATGCAAATAGTTTTCCAAAGAAAATTTAATTTAGTGAAAAATATTTTGATTAGGCATGCTGCCCCTTTGAGTCTTTGACCATTTCTTCTCGAGTTCGGCTGATAAATCTGTGCTATTGCAGCATATACAAAAGCAATTCTTGTTTGATATGTAATATTTAACTTTTGATAAGTTTCTCTAAAGCTGTGGACTTGTGGCGTTAATGGAAGCCAAGTAGACAACGTGTAGTGAATGTCATTGATCTAGAGTTCTATTCAAATATTCAATTGAATAATCCTACTTTTTTTGTGCATAGTGATTCATTTTTTTTAGATGCTAAAAATAGTTATATATCTCCTGCTTGAAAGTAAATGTATTGAGAACAATGAATGTGACAATCTTGTGAGGCGAGATAATGATTTTGTGGGTTTCTATTCAATTGGTTGCTTTATTAGTTGATGATTATATTGTAGGTTGTCATTTAACAAATTACTTGTTAAATAATAACAAATTTATTTTTTTTGTTGTTGGTAGGTTCGCGATCCTATTGGATATTTGGGTCATTGTGGTTTGCTCAAGCAAGTTCAATATCTCAAAGAGGTCTATGCGTATGTGATTTTAATGATGACTTGACAGGACTAAGGATGGAAAGTACTAATAGATTTTGTAAAGTACAACTCTTAATAGAAATNATTAGGAAAATACATTCTGAAACAAGATATCGAGAAAACACATATTGAAAATACTAGAAATAAAAGAAAAAGATCAGGAAATTGCATTTTGAAACAAGACATCGAGAAAACACACATTAAAAAGGCAGTTACTGGGAAAACTTCTTTGCTAAATTTCATGGTGTGGTGTCTAGAGGGATGACAAAATTTATGTTGTAGTTGAATAGGCTGATAAGTCTTGAGGGTGATGTCAGCAAGGAAGGATCTTGAGAAACCATGATTTGTCCATGTAAGTTGAATTCCAACAATTCATGTTTTTCTTTTCATAAATTGTGTGGAATAGACATTTTCAGAGACAGAAAGAGAGAGCAGTGATTTTGGCAGCATTCTTACTTTATGCTATTTCATTCGTTCAAGCTGTATGTGTTATATAATATACTATGTTTGTTGCTCTTGGTTCTGGATACTTGCAGGGACCATGACAAAATTTGGTTCATGTCCATTACAAAGAAAATAATGGAGTGCATCAAATTTATCTACGATGTCGAACACAACGCTAGGGACAATTTTTATTCGACTGCTCATTACAAGTGATAAAAAAATTTCAATATATTTTTGGACTGAATTTGAGTCCGCCGTGCGTGCACGGCGTAAGACAACTAGTGTTCTTATAAGAAAACCATGTTGCCCCCTTTTTGCCTGCCATGTGGCACCCTTCAGCGTCTCTTGTTTCACATTAGCTTGGGTCATATAACATTAGCTTTCAGATCCCTGTAAAATGATTCTTTGAGTTCCATATGCAACATGGGTGTTCTCTAAGAGCACCTATAATGCATTGAGTCTAATTTTATATATGTGGCATATAAATAGACTTAAGTCCTAAATGACATGGACAAACCCAAGTAAAAAACGCAAAATCTATTCAATACAAAAATAAAATACTAGATCTAGCATACATGTCAACCAATAAAAATGTTCTAATATATTTCCTTTATTAAAAGAAAATTTAAATTATGAATAAATGATGAGTGTTTGGGTTTGTACTTGAGTCCAAAATAGACCTAAGTGTGGACTTGGTCTCTTTTTATTATTACCACATAAGCTAGACCATGTCCACTTTTAATTGCATTGAGAGACATTTTTTAATAGACTAAGTCTATTTCTTATGTGGCATATGATATTTTATTAAGAGACTGAATGTATTGTGGATGCTCTAATAGATATGAACAGAAATTCTATGGAGTCATCGAATGATTTTCTTATGAAGTCATCCACCACTCAATGTATTGACACCTGACCAAAGTGTATTTATTGTAAGACACGTGTCAATGTATTATCTGTGAATAAGTATTGATGGCTCCATAAATCGTGTCATCCGATGGCTCAGTAACAAAACTGTAGATATCAATGTCATTCTTTACAAAGGTTTCCTTCTACAATTCCCTCTATTTTTCGTTAGTAAATCTTGGATTAAATGGCATATTAATCATTTTGGTAATTGAACTGATTCATAAGTACGAATGCTAATTTATATTTTAAGCGAACCGTATCAACCTGAGGCATTTCAAATCTATAGCAGTTATACTTTTATTCTTCTTCTTTTCCCTTTTAGGCGCTTTGTTTTGATTTGTTGCTACTTAATGTGGTGACCGACATGCTATAGGAATTATGTGATAGTTTTCATCTGCTCTTTAATGATATTAGGTTGCTCTTTGCTCTTTTGTTGTTGCAAAGATTCCATTTTCCAATTTCTGTCAGAATGAAGAATAACATAACTTGATTTATTTTCTCGTGTTACATTAGCTTATCATTGACTAATCACCCGACTTCTTTTCATGTAGATCACATGTCAACTTACTTTTGTTGCTTATGCATTTCTCTTTGTGATAAACCAGTACCTTGTTTTACCTATACATGTAACTCCATAGAGTGCAGAATCTTCTTGTTGTTTCTTACCATTTTAATAAGTTTTATGTGTTTGAAGCTTCATGACATTCATCTGAACTATCACTGCATTATTCAAGCAAACAGATTGAGAGCTATGTCCTGGCAATGTTAAAAACTCAAAATCACTTTTCCATTGACAAATTTCATATTTGTGCTATGAAGTTCAAGAAAGGTTAGCATGCTTTATTATTTGTCTCCCTGAACTTGTTCATTCTAAATTCTTCTTTTTGTACTTCTTATGGTCTCTGTTTTATTTTTGGTTGTCTTTTTATTCTATTTTTTTCCTGTCCAAGGCTTGCATTGTAGCTTATCAATGGAAATGTTTACATTATGTTCCTCACAATTTCCAATTAGTTAATATGTTTTTTTATTTTTTGTCGTAAGTGAAATTTTAACTCGGCATATGAAAACTATTCCTGGAAACTCTCCCAACTGTTCTGGAGATGAATATGTTGTGATCCTTGGCTATGAGGAATTGTGCCTTTGCTCTCTTACAAACATTCACCTTCATGATCAAAGTTTTTTCCGTGCTGATTATTCTGGTTGTTTCTTATCCAACACAAATAATTGTTGTCCGAGGGGACAATGATTGTTTGGAAGCAGCGACGGACGCAAAAATTTTTATCAGCCTGGGCAATTTCACATGGAATGAAAAAATACCATTTCTTTTAAATTCACTTAATTAAAAAATCATTCAGTTCAAGAATACCAGCCCTAAGCCCAAGAAAAAAAAATCAATTTCTTGCATAAACTGTATACCATACTCGAGTTCTACGCAGTATGCACCACAAATTACCGAGAGGTCCACTCGATCGGGACGAAATTACAGTAAAAAAAAGAAAAACAAACAAAATATAATACAAACAATTGAACAAAAATCTGAATTTAAGAATTTAAAAAAAAAATGATATGAATAGTTGAACAAATAAAACACTTATATTAGAAGTATAAAGATGGAAGATGAATAGATGATTAGACGAGAGATGGCAGATCAGTGGTGATCGGGCGAACAATTTTGGAATTAATGGATTTTTTTTTCCGAAAGAAATTAGGGATCTTAAGACTGTGAATTGAGAAGGTTTTTATTCCTTTGCCTTGTCTGTACCTGCGTGCGTGTGTACTGGGGAGAAAGCATGTATTTTTTATTACCTTTTATTATAAACGACGTCGTTTAGCTTCTAATTTTTTAATTAAATGGAAGCTAAAAAACAACGTCGTTTTAAAGCCTGATTAAAAAAAAACACACATTACCAGTTAATCTTCTTCCCTAGTCGTACAACCTCCATTTTTGCCTTTTTTCACCCAAAATTTCTACTAAAATTGTAATAATATACCTTTAGCAGCAAAAATTCAGCCTGGGCAATTGTCCAGGCTCGCCTAAGAATAAATCCGCCTCAGCCTAAGCGCACCATAAGAGGGTGAGCCTAATTGCACCTTAGTGAGGTTCCATCCAAAACCAATTAGTGATGGGAGGAGTACCCGACTAGGTTTATAAACTATGCCCATTTTCCCTATAGAGTCAATATGGAACAACTCACAAGTGATATTCCAACAATTCATTTTACCAAGATAGAGAGACAGACTGAGTGATTTGCACGAAAGATGTAGTCATGCCCACATGCTGTCTTAGGCTCCGTTTGATTTGAGAGATTTGAAATCTCTTGATTTCAAAATTTTTGAAATATAATTTTTTTTTACTTGCACACTCCTTGAATGGATGTGTCGAAAATATTATAAATAAATTATCTAACTCGCACCGATGGTGTTGACTCGCGATGGTGATGAACCTAAATGATCGTGTATGACGTGGTCGTCAACAGTAGATTTCAATTGACTAGGTTTGAGGAGTCATTTCAAATCCTTAAAAATAATGACTAAAAAACATGTAGGATGAATTTAAAATACTCCAACTTCCATTATTATCCCAACATGCACGAACTTTTGAACTTGTAAATTTAAAATCTATGAATTTCAAATCACTCAGTAAATCTCTCAAAACAAACGGAGCATTAAGGTGTTCATATCACGAGATTTTTTCCCCAATTTCACTGATTTGCCTACTGTTTCGTTATGTGGTGTCAGGCTGTCAGCACTACAGCTTACTACCTGATTTTGGGTTCTCAGTTTTTTCTAGCATTATTTTCTTCTATTTTTTGTATCCATTTGAGAAGAAACACAATGAACTCCGTTATACTGTGAACATTGAAACAACTTCTAAATCCACCTGAATTGTGGGCCAATTTCCCGTTTCTTGTGGGCTCATGAGAAGCCCATCTAATTTATATTCTCCTCCTCCCGATTGTAATGCAAGAAAACGTCTCCCTTTTTCTTTTTTAACTTTTCGCACTTTCAGAAAATTCCTCCGATTAAATTTCATCCTCTGCAATTCGAATTGTGTATTGTATTGCAAGAAAACGTCTCCCTTTTTCTTTTTTTAACTTTTCGAACTTTCAGAAAATTCCTCCGATTTAATTTCATCCTCTGCAATTCTTTCTTCTGCATAAACTGCATAAATCAGGTAACAAGACAAACTTCTCAGTTGATTTTATGATTAGTTTTATTCTAATGTATGCCACGATTAGGGTTTAAGCTCCACTGGTCTATCATTGAAATCCACTCTGCAGTTTGAAATTAGATCTTCTTTTTTCTGGATCCTGCACACTTTGATCGACTTTGATTGAACCAGAACTGTATTGTGGTTGTTTATCTTTCGTTTTTTTGCTAATTTATAACGCCGTGAACTGTTGGAATCTTTTTTCTTTTTTTACAACACTTGGTGTACTTCGAAGCCGTAATTTAGGGTGTATCTTTTTTTTCTTTTTCATCATTTTGGGCTAGAAATTGTGTAAATGTTTTGGTCTTTGGAGTTGTTAATTGTTTCCTAATGTTGATTGTGTGCTCATCTTCACAGGGGATAATGATGAAAATTGATTTTGGTGGGCTTGATCCCTCAGCGCCTATAAATGGAAACAGGGATGAGCTGCATGATGATGAGATTTCAGCTCCTCCATCTTTCAAGCTTCCTACTACTGTTGATGTGAGTGTGTCTATTTTCTTCTACATATATATATATATATATATATATCTATTAATTTGATTTTTCACTAGTGTTATTCAGTGGGGCATCAACATCACGAGTAAAAAATAATTTTCGTTCCTTTAGTTTGATGGGTTTCAGAAAGCTTCTGTACAAATGGTGAAGCCTGCGAGGGGAACAACTACTCTGGCTTTTATATTTAAAGGGGGTGTCATGGTGGCTGCCGATTCACGTGCTAGCATGGGAGGATATATATGTGAGGCTTGATGCATTCTTAAATTGATAATGTTTTTTCTTTTTAATCTGACATTAACGATAGGATCTCAACCATAAAATTCTAGGCACTGAGATACTGACCCATTTTACTGCAATATAAGCTACTAAAAACACCAAATTAGATCTATATAGTAAATTGTGTTACAAGGTCAAATACTCTGGGGAGGAAAGACCTGTATATTTATATAATCTGCAGTTTCTTACTCCTGGATATAAGCTCTAATGGCTGCTAACTATGTTCTTTTCTGTGCTCCTATTAAGCTGCGATGTTGTTCTTTGTATGGAAATGCTTGTTGTAAACCTATCAACTGCTTTGATAAAGTTGCCATTACTGATTGAAGTTCATATGTCCATTGCAATGGAGCTGGAAGAGTCATTGTTGACAATTTTTCTGGCATAGTGCTAATAATGGACTAGATCAAAATGACTCAATTAAATTCTAGTGCTTCTTCTATTAGTGAAGTTTCTAGAAAAAAAATATATCAAACGGCGCAATGCACCTTGGGTCGCTACGGAAACAGCCTCCTTGTATAATTACAAGGGTAAGGTCTGCGTACAACTGACCCCCCAGACCCCAACCTGTTGGGAATATACTGGGTATGTTGTTGTTGTTGTTGTACTGATTGAAGTTCATGTTGACCTACTTTTACGATGTTGGTAAAAGAGTGGAGTTTGAAGTTGATAATTAAGATTTTCAATTTAGATCACACGTCCTGATGAATGAATCTCATGGATCAAACTTCTAGGGTGAAATGCCATGCTTTCAGTTTATTATTTTTTGTGTTGGTTTTGTTCGGGATGAGACAAATATTAATATTAACTGTTGTTATGCCTTTAATGCTGATTCATTATTTTCGTCTTTGTGTGTCCTGGTTAGGGCAAATAACCAATTGTCTTTTCAATTGCTTTAAAGATACATCAGTGTTGATGTTATGGTGTTTTGTTCTGAATACTGCATCTCATAGTTCATTTATCGTAAGTGGTTTCTTTTTATGATAGCATCACAATCTGTCAAGAAAATCATCGAAATAAACCCGTACATGCTTGGTACGATGGCTGGAGGAGCTGCTGACTGCCAGTTCTGGCACAGAAATCTTGGAATTAAGGTGATGCAATTTTCATGTAATCTTTCAGTGAAGTTATTGTTATATCCACATGTTTCAGGTTTGAGATATGCTGCTTTAACATGTTAAATTTTGTTATTTTTCCACACAAGAATTAAAAGAGATTCTTCTATCATTTTGAGTTTCCATAATAATAATAGTATACTTCTCTTGTTTCATGGCCGTATATGCTACTGAAACATTGTGATTGAATGATTTTCTTGCGTTATTTCAGTGCCGTTATTCTTCTTCGCCTTGTGATTGAATATTTTTTCTTGCGTTATTTCAGTGCCGTTTACATGAATTGGCTAACAAAAGAAGAATTTCCATTGCTGGAGCTTCAAAGCTGTTGGCCAACATTCTGTATTCTTACCGAGGAATGGGTTTATCTGTCGGGACTATGATTGCTGGCTGGGATGAACAGGTATAGAATGAAATTACCACACTAGCCTTTCCTTTCTCACTCCTCAACCTTTTTCTCATATATGTATATACTCCTTCAATTTGGTGTAGGGCCCTGGTCTTTATTATGTCGACAGTGAAGGTGGACGACTTAAAGGCACCCGATTCTCGGTTGGCTCGGGTTCTCCATATGCTTATGGTGTTTTGGACAATGGGTATGTTCCTTTTAGTTTCGTTTTGCTGCTATGCCTGAGATTTTTTAGTGACTACCAAAAGAAAGTAACTCACGATGGTTTCAAATGACCAATGAACATATGAATTAAGGGATTATCTATCAATAGCTATACTCTCAATTATTATCTAACTAAACCCATTTATCATACTCATATACTGTCTTTTGTAGATACCGTTTTGATATGTCGGTTGAGGAAGCTGCTGAGCTGGCAAGGCGATCAATCTATCACGCGACTTTCCGTGACGGTGCCAGTGGTGGTGTTGCCAGCGGTAATGTGTTCCTCCTTTCTCTTCGTTGATTTTATTTTATTTTTCGTTTTCATCGCACGCCTTTTTCTTTTTTCTTTTTAATATTTATTTTTTTAATTTTACAGTGTACCACGTTGGGCCAGACGGGTGGAAGAAGCTATCAGGGGATGATGTTGGGGAACTTCATTACCAATACTATCCAGTCGAGCCCACGTCAGTGGAACATGAAATGACTGAGATTGCTATTGCGTGATCGTGCTCGAGTTTAAGGATGTTTGCTGCTATTTGCATTTTGCTTCGGATTGTATGTGAGACCGGTTTAATCTTGTCTCGATTCGGAATCGACTTGTAACATTTTTTAATTTCGAATTAAAACTGCTTGCTTTCATCATCTGCATGACATAACTTTTCGTATTCCATCTTCATCTTCGGAGGGGTAGGTTCTCGTTTTTGACTTGTGTAATGAGGTATTTGAGCTCGGCTCGTTTAAGTAAACAACCCGAGCTTGAAACTTGTAAAAAATAAAAATAAAATAAAATAAAACGGGAAGGAGCTCGTTTGCTTAAGTAATTAAACGATAAGAGGTTGAGCCGAATCGAGTTCTTCCTTCTCCTTGTAGGTTGTTAACTAATCGAACTTTTATGAACAAAAGTCGCAAAAGTTTGTTTGCGACAAAAGCTCGTTCTTTGTTAGTCGACCAAGTTTGAACAGAAAGTTAGTCTTGTTTAATAATACTCACAAACACAAGCTTATTTGCAAACATTCGAACGAACAACTAAATAATGAGTTAATCAAACAATTTTAAAATAATGAACTTAAACTTAGACGAACAATATAACGAGTTTGAATATGATTTTTTGCTTGAATGATCAACGAACAAATACAAACAATCGAAACTCAGCTTATTATCGGATTACAATTTTGCTATGAAGCCAATAGTGGCTCCGTAGTAAAGTCAACCTTCTATATACAACAAGTAAATCATATCATATTCATTGTTTACTTAAATAATATTAATATTTTTATTAATATGGTATGGTTTACTTTTGTATATTTATTGATTACTTAAATAATACTAACTAGTACGTAACCCGTGCGATGCACGGGATGTAAAATTTGGAAGAATAATATAATCTCACGTGCATTAGGATCGAAATTGAAATCATTAAAATACATAGGAAACAAGGGCAGATCTAGCCATATAAACGAGTGGGGGCCTAATATTTAAAAGATACTAGATATTAAACATTATAATTAAAAATTCAAAGAAAAAACATAAAATTTACAATTTATTACACATGAATTTCATAGCTTGAAATCGTTTCTTATAATGAAATAACTAAACAACTCTTTTTACTATTTTCACACACATTTCAAAACATTAAAAAAAATTACATGACTTTACCGTGAAATTATTTTTTTATAATGAAATAATTAAACACCTCTTTTACTATTTTCACACACATTTAAAAAAAATTCAAAATTTTAAAATGGTAAACGTAATTATTTCAAGTTTCAATAGAAGTTCGCTTTTAAACATGATAAAGAAAAAATAAAATCATAATCAAATCAATGTTTTTTAAACATGATAAAGAAAAAACAAAATCATAATCAAATCAATGTTAAACGCCCTAACGGACCCGACATAAAATATACACAAGTCAAAACCAATTTTTTTTTTATATGTTGACATTCATAACTTAATTTAAATATAATTACTTTTGTTAGTATTTCTGTTTTTAACATTAATTTCAACAACCCTTCTTAATAAGAATATGTCAATTTTAACCAAAAAAAAAAAAAAAGAAATTGTAGAGCCATAAAATCTTATCATTAGCAATAGCCATACACAAATCAATCGAAACTATGGTATTATGGAACAATAACTAAATGCACGCAAACTAATCAAAGTGTGCAATATATATCCAATTAATCTAAAGATAAACATCAGCAAGCCCATTTACTTATCATGTTTATATGACACCTAATGAAGTGCTCACTTTATTTTATTCAGTGTGGGCCTCGTCATATACTGCATCCGCTCCTGATAGGAACATTGTTGAATCATAAAAAGTTCGGTAACAGTAATAAATTTTTAAAAACCTCTTTTTACACAACATTATGAGTGTGATTATTTGGTAACTCCTCGTTATTACAAACTAATATTTTCAACCATCTTCTATTATTTACACGCGAAGCAGCAACATATAATTGACCGTGACTAAAAACGGGTTTCTTCAGGAAAAGACCAACGTGGGATAAAAAAAGAGTTTTTAAAAATTGAAAAGTCAAGACAATCAGTTCAGATTAATTAAAGGTCAAAGAATATCCGCTCCTTCAAATAAAAACGTGTGCTATCATTAACCAAATATCTGATTATTGATATAAAGTGGTTACCAAAAAATAGAACGCGATAACAACCTTCATGGAAATATCAATTGGATAAGGTCATAAGAGATCGCTATACATTTTAACGATAAAAGCTCATATGAAATGATTTAATTACGAAAAGGACATAATTAATGAGAAATGTGAAAAGGACAAAAACTTACCGATTTTGGAAAATATTTAATGCAAATCCAACATTGACCATAATTTGACCTACTATTTTGAATAAATGTTAATTCTTATTATATAAGTATAGATAATTTTATTAATATGGTTGGTTTACGTTAAAGCCCAATGATCCTCCTTTCTTTCTTCTCCACGGATCATTATTTTTTCTTCTGCACACGCGCACGAAACCTTCATCCACGGCGGCGCGAGGCGCAACCCCCGTCAATTGAAGAGAAAGTTGAGTTTTTCTTTCGTATGGAATTGTTTCTATAATGAATGAAACCCTAGCTTTCATTATGGTCAATTTATGCTTTTCTGAGCATGATGATGGATGATTATTTGAAACCCATTTGTGAATTTGCGGTTGAAGTATTCTGTTGAAATTGAGTTTGGTTTCTGAACTCGCAGGGCAGCCCCAGAAAGATATTAGCTTGAGATATTCTCAAATTATCCATATGTTAGCTACCCAACATTTTTCTAGAAATAAAATGATGGCATTTTAGTCAGCTAGATGTGCCATGATGATTTTTTACTAAGATTGTTTTTATCTTAAGATGAACATATTTTGCATTCTCAATTTTTTTTTTTCTTTAACTTTTGTAATTGTTTTGTTATTTGGTTAATAAACATATATTTGTTTTCTATCTACAAGTATCATACTTGCATTTAGTCATGTACGTTGTGTTAAGTCAAGTAATTTTCAGAAAAGTATGAGTAGCAAAGAGTTGATCTACCTAATATTTAAAGTATACAACCTCAACTTCAGCAAATGCTGTAGATATATGAAAGAACTCACTATTCGTGATTCTGTGATTTTAAAATTTGTACGTTTTACATTGTCTTTGATTATAAAATTTTTTGGCATAAAAAAATCATATGACAAACCCTTATGGTCGCTGGCATAACGCATGCATTGCTGCAAAGAAAGATCTGTCAGTGGTTGTGGTTTCAATTGTTGATATCTCTTCATTTTTTATTTTTATTTTCAATTTGTGGTGTTAATATTTTTCCTAATATTATTCCAGATTATTGCAAGAAACATTCTTGTACTTCATCAAACAACAAATCTTTAAGTTGGCCATTGCAGATTGCAGAAAGTCAGAGCATCTCCATTGCTCGTTCATCTGCTCACATCTGAATAATTTCAGTTCGATTACCATAGGTAATTGCATCACATGATGATATTTAATTGATTTTTTCTTTTTTTAAATTTTGTGTTGTGTTTGATTTCTATTAGCTTAATGTTTTCTGGCTTGTGCCACAGGACTGTTACTTGGATTTTTCCTTTTGTGTTTTGTAGAGGTCATGTTACATCGTTTTATCTATTACAAGTATATATACATGAATTTTTAGCCCATCAAAGATATATATATCTTATTGGGCCAATTTCCCGTTTCATGTGGGCTCATGAGGAGCCCATCTAATTTATATTCTTCTCCTGAGTTGTGTAATGTATTGCAAGAAAAGGTCTCCCTCTTTCTTTGTACTTTTCGCATTTTCAGAAAATTCCTCCGATTAAATTTTCATCCTCTGCAAAAAGTTTCTAGAAAAAAAAAAATATATCAAACGGCGCAATGCACCTTGGGTTGCTACGGAAACAGCCTCATTGTATAATTACAAGGGTAAGGTCTGCGTACAACTGACCCCCCAGATCCCAACCTGTTGGGAATATACTGGGTATGTTGTTGTTGTTGTTGTTGTTGTTGTTGCAATTCTTCTGCTTAAACTGCATAAATCAGGTGACAAGAAAAACTCCTCAGTTGATTTCATGCACTGCTATGGTTTTATTCTAACGTATGTTGCGATTAGGGTTTAAGCTCCACTGGTCTAGCATTGAAATCCACTATGTAGTTTGAAATTAGGTCTTCTTTTTTCTGGACCCAACGAGTGCTGCAAAAAACGATCGACTTTGATTGAACCAGAACTGTATTGTGATTGTTTTTCTTTCGTTTTTGCTACAATATAACTCTGTGAACTGTCGGAATCTTTTTTCCTTTTGTACAACACTTGGTGTACTTCGAAGCGATGATTTAGGGTGTATGCTTTTGTTCTTTTTCATCATTTTGAGCTAGAAACTGTGTAAAAGTTTGATCTTCACGTATGTTCTTACATGTACTTGTAGTTATGGTGGGTCTTTCTCTTGGAGAGCAAAATTTTATAAAAGGTGGAATTGCGCAGGATTTGCGTACTGATGGTCGTAAGCGATTATCTTACCGGCCCATCTCTGTGGAGACTGGTGTCATTCCTCAGGTATAATAAACGGCTCACTTACTTCGCATCTGGTAGATTTTATGCTTATTAATGTATTCTTGTGATGAATCCGAAAGGCAAGTGGCTCAGCAAGAGTGAAGCTTGGGGCAACAGACGTTATTGCAAGTGTGAAGGTATTGTCTTTCTCCGTCAAACAATAAATGTGCATCTCGCGTTGAGATTTGGCTGGGTTGCATTTGTTTTTCTTGGTAATCTAGGAACAGTTTCTTTTTGTCACATAACATTCTTTGGATTTTTCGGAACTTGGACCAACATTTTATGTATTTCTCGTGCAGGCTGAGCTTGGAAAGCCAAGTGCATCTCATCCTGATAAGGGGAAGGTTTCTATATATGTAGATTGCAGCCCGACCGCTGAGCCAACTTTTGAGGTTGGATAAGCTTTGGTTTCATTGTGCAAATGAATGTGTGATTTGTAGATAAATTTATTAGTTGAATTTACGTAAAATACTGGATTGGCTGAGCAGGATGGCAAACTATGAATTGTTGTCAGTTTTTTAGGTAATTTTATTTGAAAGCTTTTCTTTAGTTGAGAGGTGTTGACAACTATGGAAGTCGTGATTGGTTATTAAAATAAAAGAAAACCTTGAAGGAAATGGTACGACAAATGGTTTTGTTGCTGAGCTGAAGATCATGAACCACCTGATAGCTTGTTCTTAGTCATGTCCGCTTTACTATCTGTATCACCCTACTTCTTTACTTAGATTTGATATAAAGTATAAACTTCATACGCCAAAATTGAACAATCTTTGTTGACTTACTTGAATCTTCAAGTATGTTTCATTTTCCCAACAAAGTGCTCTACCAAATATCTCCTAACCGTTTTCCATCGAATAAATGAATTCCAGTTATCTAAATATTTGTCACAAGTTCCCTTGATCCTTCAATCACAGGGCAGAGGGGGTGAGGAATTAGCTACTGAGCTCTCATCCGCACTTCAACAGTGTCTTTTGGGAGGTAAAAGTGGGGCAGGTATGAGTGCAAAACAACTTCATGCTTAGTTAAGTTGCACGTTACCTCATTATATTCCATAATGCCAGATATTTTTGCTGTATGTGATTTTTGCTTGCAGGAGCTGGGATTGATCTCTCATCTCTATCCATTGTTGAAGGAAAGATCTGTTGGGATCTGTATATAGATGGTCTCGTTGTAAGCTCAGATGGTAATATACTCGATGCCCTTGGAGCAGCCATCAAGGTATTGTGTTTTACTTCTTATGTTTGCATTTACCGAATTCAAGAAATTATCAATATATACTGTATTTCCATTAGGTCTATTTTTTTTTTATATTATTATTAATATTTTTGGTTATTTCTTTTTCTAGGCAGCCCTAAGCAATACAGCTATTCCAAAAGTCCAAGTCGCTGCTAATGCCCCTTCAGATGAGCAGCCGGAGGTTGATGTGAGTGACGAGGAATTTCTACAATTTGACACATCTGGGGTTCCTGTTATAATTACTTTAACCAAGGCAAGACATTTTCCCTCCAAAATTTATTTATT
>BKCP01013403.1:1147980-1161544 GCA_008636005.1 Striga asiatica | reverse complement strand
AAAACTTACTTTTATTTACTGTTTAATTAAAAAATAAAATAGATATTATTAAAAATATATTACTTTTTATTTTTAAATATTATTAAAATATATTATTTTTTATATATTAAAAATATATTACTTTTAAGAATATATTATTTTTTATATATAATTTAAAAATATATTATTTTATTTTTATATATTATTAAAATATATTATTTTTATATTATTAAACAATATATTATTCTATTTTTATATATTATTCAAAATATATTATTAAAAATAGTTTATTTTATTTTTATATATTATTAAAAAAACATTTATAATTTATTAAAAGTATATTATTTTTAAAAAAAGCTTTTATTTATTTTTATAATAAAAAATAATAATGTCATTCCATTCCAGCCTTATTCATTCTGCATAGTGCATACCAAACGCATCAATGACAAAACATGTTTCATTCCATTCCCATAATCATTCCATTCTTCAATTCATTCCATCCCTACCAAATTTCATTCCATCATACCAATCATGCCATTAAGGATTTAACGCCTTTGGTAGTTTGCAGTCCACTGGTGCTGTGTTTACTGAGGCTATGTTTGGTAAAACTAGTTGATAAGCTAGCTGATAGCTGATAAGCTAGCTGATAGCTTATATGTAATTTTTGAGCTTATAGCTTATAGTTTATGACTTATAGCTGAAAAGCTAGCTTATATGATAAAAGTGTTTGATAAAATTAGCTGATAAGCTAGTTGAAATAAAAAAATTTAACTAGCTTATTTGAAAAGCTACCTAAAGTAGCTTATGAGATAAACTCGAGCTTTTAAAAAACGTTCGTCCTACCAAACGAGGCTTATTTGTATCCAGGGAGCTTATAAGCTAACCAAATAAGCTATAAGTTAGATTATTTGACTTACCAAGTATCAAATGTTGACTGAATCTTTGTTGTATTGCTATGTTGGAGATTTTTATTTTATTTTAGTTTCATTTGTCTACATTGTTCAACTTCAAGAAAATGGGCCTTGCATCAATTGCTTTCCACAAATCGCGAACAACGCAGCGAATACATNAAAAAAAAAAAAAAAATCCACGACCAAAAAAAAGAAATCGCGGCCAACAAAGAAGAAATCGTGACTAACCCATCACAAATTGAGAGAGAATCGCGAGCAATAACAGATCTCGACTTGCGCGACAAGGACTAAGGGAAGGAGAGCCGCGAATTGAGAAATTCATGAATGAAATCACAATCACGAGCTAGGAGGAAATCCGTGAGTGAAATCGCAATTGCGAATTGGAAGGAATTTGTGTGAAAACATGAGAAATCGCGAGAAGAAAATCGCGAGAGGGGGAGAGTCAGAAAAGACGACTCTCAAGATAACTCGACCGATTCACGTGGAAAACGAGAAGGAAAAAAAGAAACGAGGAAAAAAGACGACTCTCGAATATAACTCGACTCTCAAACTATTTGGGCCTATGTGAGTTGGGCCTAAATTCCCTATGAGTGAAAACAAGGTACATTTGTACCCTTGGTCAAATCTTCATTATATCGAGCATATGCTAAAACTCGACCAATTTTGAGCCCTTGGATTAGAAACAAGTCTACGGATAAAAATAGACTAAGGATTACAAAGCGACAAACGTTCTTCTAAATACTGCAAACTCTGATAAATTCCGAAATTTCCAGACTATTGTCCTTACTCTATAGCTCGAGTCGCAATAGAGTTAGTTCGGGGGGGCTAGTTATTATTAAATATATGATAGACAAAATTAATAACTAGACATCATACTTTATGACAAAAAGTACCATATATCAAAAGGAACCTTTCTGTCAAAGGATATCATCGGTTTTAAAAGGTCCATGGGCTCATCATTTTACTATTACTGAATCGTACACCATCTCTAAAGAGAAAGTAAAAGAGCCTAGAAGATCTTGACCGAAGAAAACAAAAGTAAAATGCCCAGAAGCCTTTACCATATTGTTTTCTACAAGTTCTTCAAATAACTCAAATACACACAAACAATGACTGGAGGTATATAATCACGATCATTCCGCTACACCGCTATATGATTAAATTGAATAAATATACTTACAGTTAGCTGTTTGTAAATATGTGTTTATTAATATTTTCTGCCGTTTAGGAAAAAAAAAAAAAAACTATATCAAGTTATTTCATCATTAAATTTTTTTTCGAAAACATAGGACCAACTAAACAGTGGGACACCGCTCTGTCACTTCTGTTTAATCCAGAGATAAAAATATTTAGGAGAAAAAGAAAAACACTTGCTTTCGATTTATGCTGTATCTAATAAATCAACTCCAATTTCTTGTACTTGATTTTTTCCTTCTGCATATGCAACTATTAGCTTGAACTTGATGATAACAAATCACCCACGGCATTTGCCTCAAAGCCAGATCCACCTGAGAA
The DNA here is from genome assembly GCA_008636005.1 of Striga asiatica. Lineage (NCBI taxonomy): Eukaryota > Viridiplantae > Streptophyta > Magnoliopsida > Lamiales > Orobanchaceae > Striga > Striga asiatica. The sequence goes on along the minus strand of BKCP01013403.1, from coordinate 1,159,139 downwards.
AGGCAGCTTTCTTATTCAGAGACAGAAAAGAATGCAAACATCATGCTTGCCAAGCAGACATTTTGGTAAAGCTCAGGAAAATTCAAATGCATTACAGAAAAAGACAGCATTATATCAACGCTCGCACATTATTAGGGGTACAAAGCAAGAATCGTGCGTACACTGCAATTTCATTATTTGGATTAGGGGTTCTATATAGACAGGTCCACAGAAATTTGCAAGGAAATTGTATTATAATCATATGAGCCTTTGGAGTAGACTGTTTATTTCTAAAACCGAGTGACGAAAATCAATTAATCCGACTTTACTCAAAATTAAGCAAACAAAAACGAAAATTTTTAGTTAATAATTAATTTGATACCAATCTCTATAAAATACGACTTTGCTCACTACTTCCTACAAACTACTCTATACACTTGCAGGGAATTCAAAATTAAGCAAACAGAAACGAAACAGACAAGGAAAAACCATCAACAGCACCTGTGAGTGATTTGGACCACATGAACCAGGATACGAAGAAATCCAGATGGTGAATACCCTTGTAGAGGGCAGCCTTGTGGGACCCACAGGTATGGTGGGTGGGGGTGAGAACACAACCATAACCCCCATTAGTTGTCCAAATAGTAATAAGATCCAGCAGATTTCTGCTCTCTGTCCTTAGTCGACTCCAGTTTGTTAATCCGTGGACGGTAGTTTGTGGGGTCCCGTCTGAACGTAATATCCAGATGCTACATGCACAAATGAAAATGCATCAGTAATATAAGATTTACAAGAAACATCCCATAAAAGATCAGACCCTGTGACAGCCAAGGAAAAAAAAAAAAACAGGTGAGATAGGCTTACGGATAGAAATAGGTTCATCCCGGTCAAAAGTGACTGTGGTGAAGTGGCCTTGCAATCTATAGATGGCTTCCCCTCAAACACAATCACTCGATCTGCTAGGTACGTGGCCATTATGAAATCATGCTCGACAACAAATGCAGTCTTTTTTGCGTGGAGTATGAACCTCTTTATGACTTTTGAAGCAACTATACGCTGCTCTGAGTCGAGATACGCACTTGGTTCATCTATTAAATATATATCTGCAGGCTGCAAGCCAAAAAAAATAAAAATAAGCAAAAAGAATTTTTTCAAGCATGAAAATTAACAGAAACTATGGAGAGAATCTTTGAAGATTCTGGACTGAAAGGTGACATCCAAAATATAATAAGCTGGTTCAGAATAAACATATTACTCAACAACAATGCCACTAAAGGATATACTAATAGAGTGTATATGAAGAAAATGCGAACCTTTCCAAGGCAAAGGGCGAGAGCAACTCTCTGTAACTCTCCACCAGAAAGATTCACAACCTCTCTGTCCATTAGTTCCTCGATCAACAGTGGTTTCATAACATCCGACACAAACTGAGGATGCACATACGAGTCCCGGATTTTCTGGTGTAATAGAATTCTAACAGTCGACTGAAATGTGGGGGTGATTTTCTGTGGCTTGTAAGAGATATTAAACTCAGGTATGCCCACATCAGATCCGTAGACCAAATCAGGTTTCAGAAGACCGGCCTACGCATAAAAAAAGACAGCATGTTTAGAATTAATTAACAACACTGAATACACACTTCAATGAAGACGAACAGTAGAAAATACCAGCATCCGTATAAAAGTAGTTTTTCCAGTCCCATTTTCACCAAGCATCACAACAATTTGTGAATCGGTAAATTCACCCTCCATGACCTTGAGCTTGAAATTCCCCTGTGTTCTGGTCATGGCCGGGTACCTGTATCTTGCATACGTCTCAATGTCCTCAGCACATTCCTGTGGAGTCTCGGCAACCTGAAAAATGGGAAAAAAACTACATTAGTAGCAATTTTCACCTCAGTAACCACTAATAAAGATAAGAAAAAGGAAAGAGAAAGAGAACTTTAAAGAATTTTGTACCTTGAATGTAAGGGATTCATTCCGAAACCTGAGATTCTCAGTAGGGACAAATCCGGCCAGGAAAATGTTAATTCCTTCCCTGACTGAAAATGGGAGCGTTACCACCCCATATGCACCAGGTTGACCGTAAAGGCAGCAGATGAAGTCCGATAAGTAATCGAGAACAGTAAGATCGTGCTCCACAACAATTACATAGCTGAAAAGGGGAACAAATAATTGGGGAAAAAAAATTCATGCAAAGCCCAATATAGAGAAAGCTAAAATCTATGTGCCAATATGGAAATGTTGAAAACCTGCTGGGCTTAAGTAAGGATCTGATGACTTGCGCAGCTTTGAGCCTCTGTTTCACGTCAAGGTAACTTGAGGGCTCATCAAACATATAGATATCCGCATCGTGTAAAGCGGCAAAAGCTATAGAGAATCTTTGTAGCTCGCCACCAGATAAATCCTCCACATTGCGGTCCATGACCCGATTAAGCTCGAGATCAACACCAAGTTCTTCTATCAAGTGTCTCTCATTTGCCTGAGCAAGGACTTGACCAACATTGCCTTGGGCTTTTTTATGGATATTGTCCACGTACTGGGGCTTGATGATTGCCTGGAAATAAATGCAGATGAAAATTATATCAGAATAATGAATAGAAACATGCCGGATGGCGAAATTTGTACATAAGCTCTGAAGGAAAATTATACAGAGTTGCATCACAACCATTTTCACACGATCCTATTTTCCCCAAAACAGTTACTTTATTCAAACATGGACCTGTGCATATGGTCTTTCGAGTTTTAAAAATTTAATGTAAAAAACCTATACACCATGTAGTAAAACTGTTTAAATTATAATTGTTTCCGAACTCAATTCAGTATTACAAGATCACAAATTCATCAAATTGTTCTTAAGAGGAAATTTTTTGAAGATTACATCATCTCTATCTGAGTAGTGAGATCAAAAAAGGAAATTCATTCCCCAAATCATTAACTACACTCTAAATGAGTATATATGGATTGGATGCTCAATGAGAAAACAACTGAACTGACAACAATGAATACACTTTACTAATTTACTTACAAGGCTTATTTTGCATCTAGTTTTTTTTACTTTTGTATTACATTCACTATCCCATGAGACGCTATTTCATTCATCTATATTTCGAAATACACAACTAAATTTAGGGTCAGTTACATGAAATGATATTCAATCATTGTATATTCAGATACCGTCAATTGAATTTAGGGCCGATATATTTCAGCCCATGCCATTAATGGAGATCCACATTTAGCAACATGATTTAGCAAAGTTACCTTCAAATTATCTTCAAGAACACGGGTAAAGTAGTTCTGCAGCTCGGATCCTCGAAAATAGGTCAATATTTCCTGCCAATCAGGTGGATCCTACAAAGAGAAGTTCATTCAGGAAAAAGTCGAGGAAAAGGATCAACCTCTGAAAAATCTAAAAGGATGGCTAGATGAGATTACAATAAAGCGTCCCAAGTTAGGTTTCAATTTCCCAGCCAAAACTTTAAGCGCAGTTGATTTCCCTATGCCGTTAGTCCCAACCAAGCCAAGAACTTGCCCAGGCCTTGGAACAGGTAACCTGTCAAAAATTCAAAAGAGTTAAGAGAGAAAATAGCCAGAATCTATGATTGAAATGGACCATGACTCGAAACCAACCTATGCAATTTGAAGGTGTTAGGACCATAACGATGAGTTGTATCCTTATCCAAGTCCTTTGGTAGATTAATAATCTGGATGGCTTCAAACGGGCATTTCTAGAAGAACATGTAAAACCACGATGAGTCGAGAAAATCCATAAATTCAAAGCTCTGCTAAAAAAGGATTCACGACTGTATATCTATTAAGTCGAACAAACCTTCACACATATACCACATCCAATGCACAATTCCTCTGAGATGAAAGCAACCTTGTTTGCAGAAGTCACCTCAATGCAAAACTTACCTAGAAATACAGTAATATACAACCATTTAAATTAGACATCCTAGTTCATTATGGCAGAAATTAAATAAAAAATCAGTAATAAGAGCATTATCCTCAAACAATGTACCAAATTTTGAATAGCAACAAAGAAACAACTAGACTGCAAGTCTGCACATACGACAGTTACATATTAAAGTTTTCCAAGCTAAAAACAAAGGCATCCCGATTAGCAGCGGAGGCGGCTGGCAGCAAGATCTTTTAAGAGAAAACTAAGACACAATTATCGATCTATTAATCAAAATTATATCGTTGAGATGAGTTGATTCACTCTAATTTTGTCCCAAAAGCTTTGCAACGTGTATGATTTTAACCAAATATAGCCATGGATTTCTCAAGTTATACCAAATTACCTTAGCAAAATCAGTCGAACACGCCAAGTATACATGCATGCAACACAAAACAGGGCGAAACGGAGTTGAACAAACAGAAAACAACAAATACAATCCCACAAGCGGGTCTAAAGCACGGTCGCCATATATAAGTGAAGGTGAAAGTATACCAGTTTTGACGACAGGGCAACTCTTTTTACACTGCTGGCGACACTTTTTGGGCTTGCACTTGTCGGAATTCACAATTGCGATACGCGTCAACCTCTGATCGGCCATCTCTCTCAATTCCACTGTTTACCACGACAATATAGTTTCAAAGGAAAATCAAAGCCCTAATTCTAGATTGGTTTGCGAAACAAAGAGAGGTTATTTATACGTCGAGAAGGTACGCGGCACATAATGGTGGCGAGAAGACGAAGCCCCGGATATATAGGAAGAGAGTGTCGTAAATAATTTTTAATTACTATATTACTATAGTAATGAAAAGAGTAGAATAGAAATTTCCTATGCTGATCAAGCCAATAAACAAAGACTGAGGGGGTGATAAAAAACTGTCAAAGACCTCATGTTTGTTTATAAGAAATTTTTAAAAAATTTCCAGCATTTTAACTCAACTACTTTATTTAACTCAACTTTAATTCAATCTCACTATCATCAAAATTATTTATATAATTAAAAAAAATCAATCAATCATTCATACACATCCCATCAACCTTAATTCACTATTCATCCACTCACATTATTTTAACTAACCATCACTTCAAATCTCTCTCTCCTACTTTTACATCAAATCAATTTTAATTATTTTATTATAAATATTATTTTAATATACCCACTAACAACTAACCATACCAATTTTTTTTTTTAAAATTAACCAAACCAAACCAAAAAATCCAAACAAAATAAAAATTTTTATAAAACAAAATTCTTGCCACTCCCTTATGCTATTATTAGTTTCCTAATGTTGGTAGAACTAGTACTCTTGAACTTTATTTAATTATATAAAATTTTTAATAAAATTTAATTTTAATAATATGAAAAAAAAATTAGAGTAAATTATTTCACTTTATGAAAATCTTCTTTATATTGATATAGAATACATTAATGCAAAACACCAGTGTATTATATTAGAAAAATATACTTAAATTTATATAAATATATATATATATATATATATATATATAGAGAGAGAGAGAGAGAGAGAGAGAGAATTTTTATATAAAAATTAAAATACTTTTTTGAAATTTAAAAAATTATTATTCCATTCAAATTTTTTATAATTTTAAATGTTCTAGCAGGTATAGATATAAGGCCAGATCTGGATGGACTTAACCGAGACACTAGAAATTGACACATAGGATTACGAAACGCCAAAATTTCACACATAAGATCATGAAGCACCAAAAATTAATACACATGCTCTAAAAATTGTGCATTAATATATACTGGTACAACGTCCGTGATCTACAGGGTGTTGGATAAAAAAAATAATATCCAACCAAATTTGAAAAAATTATATATATTCATATTGTGAAATAAAAAAATTATAAGTAATTAATATGAAAATAAAATAACTTGTAGCATCATTTCGAATTATAGAAAAAAATTTGTATGAAATATTAATCATGTTTGTTCAAATGAAATAAAATAATCAATTTATTCGATAGTTACTTAATATAACACAGGTGAACAATACGGATGCATGAAAAAAAATATTTGTATCAAAATATAGAAGTAAAGATATTTATATTCTTATAATAAAATGGTAAGAAATTAAGTATACAATTAATAACTAAAAAAATTAACAAAGTTAGTTATTGGGATACCGTGTTTTATACTTGATTTATCCAAATGATATTTTATTTAATCACACATATATATATACAACTCGGTAATTTTATTTTCAATTTAATTTAATTTTTTTTTCAATTTTGATTATATTTTATATTTATATAGTTTTCTTCTCGCGTTTGTTATTTTTTTTCAAATATCCTCAGCTTTATAATATTTAAAATAATTTAAAATATAATGTGAATGAGTATAATATTTTTAAAATTATAAAATATAATAATTTTATTATATTTAATTATAATATTAATTTATTTATATTCAATAATATTTTAAATTCATACATAAATTCTATGTTGTATTTATTTAAATTCATACATAAATATTTAGAATATTTTTCATATTAATTTTATGTTCATGCATAGTTTTTATATTATTTTCCAAATAAAGTAACTATTTTATGATATGCTAGCAAGGTCGACAACCGGGGAGACTTCGGTCAGTTTGGCATATGAGATGGAAGCTTTGTTGTCGGTGGAGATCGAGTTGACCTCACAGAGGTTCTTAGCTTATGACAAAGAGAAGAATGAGGAATTGCAACGAGCAACATTAGATACGATCAATGAGCTGAGGGAGAAGGTCGCTATTCGAGTAGCAGCTTACAAACAAAAGGATGATAGTTGCACATGATAAGAAGGTCAAGTGAGGAGATTCCAGGTCGACGACCTCGTTTGGAAACGGGTGGATGTCCTGAGGCACGTCGGCAAGCTCGTACCCAACTGGGAGGGTCTATGCACTGTTGAACGAGTTCATGCTGGAGGAGCTTACTCACTAAAAGACGTTAAAGGGAGGTCATTGCTGAGGTCATGGAATATTATGAACCTCAAAAAGTACTATGCTTAAATTTTTTCTTCTTGTTCTATGAAATTCTTCTACTTATCATGACTAATGAAGAAGATCGTTGTTATCATATGAATTGTTTGTATTCGACATGTTTCAGTCGACCTCAGTGGTAGGTCAACATACAATTTTAACTAAAATCCAACATGATAAGGCTTTCGAGTTGGTTGGTCGCTTGTTTGAACGACCCCATAGGAGGTTGATCAAATGTTGAAGACAAAAAATCTAACATGATTTTGGCTTTCGAGCTGGCTGGTTGCTTGTTTGAACGACCCTAGAAGAGGGTTGGGTAAGTGTTGAAAGACCAAAATCTAGCATGATTAAGGCTTTCGAGCTGGCTGATCGCTTGTTTGAACGACCTCAAAGGAGGGTTGAGCAAGTATTGGAGACCAAAACCTAGCATGACCAGGGCATTCGAGCTGGCTGGTTAACCCTAGAGGAGGGTTGTGCAGGTGTGGAAGACAAAACCCAGCATGGGTGCCTTTGGGCTGGCTGATCTACCCCAGAGAAGGGTTTGTGCAAATGTTGAAGACAAAACCCAACACGACTAAGGGCTTCGGGCTGGCTGGTCGACCCAGAGGAGGGTTGTGCAACTGTTGAAGACAAAACCCAGTAGGATTAATGTCTTTGGGCTGGCTGGTTGACCCCAGGAGAGGGTAGTGCAAATGTTGAAGACAAAAACTTGAGTGGATGAAGCGTTTGCTAGAGAAACCTTGCAAGAAGATCGAGGCATGACGACAGTACGTTTCAATCAAAGTGTTGACGATATTTTTCGTCAGCCTTACCCCCAATTTTTACCTTGCTGGGGTGCCGGCCCCCGGTGAGCCATTGACCATGCACCAGAGACTCAAGGTCTTCCACAATGCTCCTATCCTAGGGTGAAAACCCATCTTGAGGCATTCTGTGGTTTTTTGCCCTCCCCCAGATTCGAATCCTGCACCTTGAGCATAAGGCACCTTGAGCATAAGGTGGAGTTCATGGCAAGACTCGAACCTTGCACCCTGACTCTAAATTTGTTTATATTATATTTTGAAAAAAAAGTAATAAAAAAACTATACGGGCTCTTAAGCGGCTTCTGGACCGCTTAATCAGCCTATGCGCCACCTAGACCGACTAATTTCACAACCACCTGGGCTAAGGGATGTTTAATTACCCGAGCGCTTAGAAGGACCGGTTAGACAAAAATAGGTACACTCGAGTACCACCTAGGCAGGCATGTAGACCGACTTTTTAATACAGTGGAACACAAGTAGTAAAATACTAAAACACCCGTATCAAACAGAGTTACAAACTTATAAAACATAACACAACTATATTATCTTCATAACACAACTATATTATCTTCCATCTCCAGCTCCTATACACATAACTAACTGCGGCGCCATGACAGAAAGTCGGGGCAAATGACTGCTTATCATGCACCACTTATGGCTTGGTTCAGTAAAAAGTTCGAAAAAAAAAAACCTAGACACATAGCACAACCGCTTGCTTTGATTTCATAAAGATTGAGGGTCAGCAATCACATCATAAAGGATCACTTCCACTTCTTGAATTTGCCACCATGCATCCCAAATCCATGCTTCCCTCCCTTGTGCTTGCCATGCTTGCCGTGCTTGCCAAACTTGCCATGCTTGAACTTCCCATGCTTTCCCTTGCCGTGATGGCCCATGCCCGGCATGCCATGGCCATGGACATAACCGCCGCCATGATGCCCACCGCCATGCATCAGATGTGAGGCGCCATAAGCAGCGGCCGCAGCTGCAGCACCTCCCGCTATCATCCCTCCAATGGACCCACCTGAAAAAGGCAAAACTTCTTAGTCAGAGACACACAAACAGAATAATCAAGTCATCCAAGTAAAACGCACATTACATGCCACAGTTATATAGCGGATGTGTATGCAGATAGACACCCAGCTACCAAAAACTACAAATAGCCAATAAAAAATAATGTGTTACCAAATTACAGCTTTTTGGACGCAAATTACAGAGTGATACTACCATGGTTTCGGAAACTAAATGAAACAGGGCACAAGCTGAAAGCGAACAGCTCATTCAACTGTTTACCCCTCATACAAAATACACCTAGAAACAGCCTTCAAAAGAATCATAAGCCGGCTATGTATAATAATACCCATTTCTCATTCTGTCCCCCAACTTCCATCTTCTAGAAACTAACGACATTTTGTCCTCAAGTTCAAATTTTACTCAAAACACAGCACATATCAAGTCTCAATGATATAAGTACATACTAGATCACTCCATGACAACAAACCATATGACTGGGAAGGGGGCAAAGGAAAAAAAAAATAATAATAAAAAAAGAAAGAAAAAACTAGGAACAGCACCTGGTTGATGGGGTCCATGTGGACCAGCTGAACCGGCAGGGGGGTAGCCAGCTGGCGGGTACCCTCCTTGCGGAGGATATCCCGATGGCGGGTACCCTCCTTGTGGAGGATAACCTGATGGTGGGTAGCCTTGAGGAGGGTAGCCTCCGGGGGCCGGGTATTGACCAGGTGGGTAATGGCCCCCAAGATGAGAGAAAAGCCCCTTGTCAGATTCGTCGTGCTTGTCCTTTCCACCTCCCATTTTTCTCAGGAACTCAGTAAGTAATAAATCCTGTATGACCATGACAAAACCACAAGATGAACCAGCATAAGAATGTCAGAATTATTAGAGAAGAACATGTTCTCAACTAGAGCATATCTTCGTAGTTGTTGTATGTAATCCATTAAAGGCTTGCAAATTACGCAGCTTCCGAACATGTACAGATCACATAATCAAGCAGATGCATAAGATCAAGCCAATCCTCCAAAGTACTTCTTGCGAGATAAAGTACACCCGCGACCGTTTAGAGATAACGATTAGATGCGAGTCTATTTTAACAGGAAGAAATCTATATGATGCAGAGCAGAAAGTAATAAGAACCAAACACAGCACCGTCAAAGACAATTTACGAATATTTCCTCATACATATGCCTTTGCAAATAAATGGATATATAGGATCCAAAGATGGCAAAATCAATCCCTAGTCGAAGTCTATGAAATCACAACAGCTCCTCAGTTTAACAGAGAAATTAAAGTAAAAACAGAGATCTGATTGGATGATCTGCTACAAACACAAAGGATTACTTTACAGCATAACAAATCCACGCCACAAGAGTTGAAAATTCCAAGGCCCATCATCACAATTAAACGAACATCAGAAAATTACCGATCATGAATGGAATTCGTATATTCAAACGGTACGTGCTTACACGAAATCAGCCGAAAAAGTCAGCAGCGACCAAATACACAATGCATTAAAAGTAGGTTCTCGCAAAAATACTACTATTAAAAAACCGAAATGAACAGAGCTGTAGCTGCGCGCAGATAAAGGAGGGAGAAGGAGAGAAGGGATGGGATGACCTTGAAAATCGCTGCTTGGTAGAATTGAATGTGAGAAGAGTGGATATGCTTGAAATCTGATGAATGCTTTGTAAGCAAAATTAGAAATATCGGATGGGAATAAATTCGATTCCACGCGTTACTTAACGCGTACGTGACGGGTTTGAACTAGCACTGCCTATATGCTGCAATTGGATGAATAATTGAATATAATAAAGTGGATACTGATGGAATAATTAAATTGACATATAATTAATGTAAATAAAATTTTAAAATGGACCGCACTATGGAGGAAAAGCCCAACTACACGGCCCAGTAAATATACACTCTCTTTAGAACAACGATTATCGACACCTCACACGCATCAGGATTTGTACATTTTATTCCAACTTTACCCATTACCTACACGTTAGCCTACCCCGGTTACCATTGGCACTGGCATTAGCTTGGTAGCTCTTCACAAAGTATAACAGTAGGGAAAAGGTTTGAGAATTTGTGGAATTCTATTCAAGTCCAATCGCACTAGCATGTGCACACGCTTTATTGATTTATAGGCCGCCGGAGCTTTGTGAAGAATACAGAAAATGGGGACGGCCACCGCATTGGCGCCGGGGCTGTCGCGGAAGCTGAAGAAGGTACTGGAAACTCGCACCGACACGCCCGATCTGCTTGCCTCGCTCAACACTCTATCCAGTTTCTATTCTGAAAACACCTCTCATGCCCGCCGGAACCTCCGATCCACCATCGAGAAGCGCGGCATCTCCATCAACGAGGAGTTCCTCGCAGCCTCCGCCTCCGCCCAGCAGGTACACGAGCTGATCTTT
>BKCP01013403.1:1129112-1147974 GCA_008636005.1 Striga asiatica | reverse complement strand
GTCTTGGTTTTTTGGTTGGACTTGCACGATCAACGCCTGCGGTTTGCCCATTTGTTGCTTGTACCTTGGTAGTATGGCCGCAACGAAGCTGTTTTGCGATAGATGGTGCTTGTGCTCGTTAGAGCTTGGTCGTTGTTGAATTGTTTGTAATGGTATATCACCAATATACATTCTGAGTGGTGGATCATTGAACTAAATCAGTGTGAGTTTAGTTTATTCAAATGTTCTTATGGATCTGATGTTCCAAACTTCAAGTCTTGCCCATGAATTATCTGAATACTTTTTTGTGGTAATTTTATTTATGGTTAATTCTATGATTTTGTAGAATGGGACTTGAAATAAGCTTAAATTCAGTATGAAGTAGGTTGGCAAGATCTTTGTTTTTTGATGACAATTGTGAAAGATAAATGGTTTGCTCAGGTAGTACCAGAAGATGATAGCAACTCAGATTTGCTTTGTCTCTCTGTTTCTTCAGAACTGTGTATGACAGTTAATAGCTACATTTACTACTCCAGTTGCACTGGGATTTGATCTCTCATGGCACACTAAAATCGAGCCAAATAAATTGAATTCATGTATCATCAGTAAATAAAGAATGATTTACTATTTGGTGTCAAGAAAATTAAACTTAACAGAAGAAGATTAAAGATATACATCCCTGGCTAGAACAGAATGGTCCCCAACCCCCACACACCCATGCACGCGTTTACAAAATAATTATAACCTTATTTGGTTGTGAACAATAACTAATGTAGTATCATAACATATTTCTTTTTTGGAAGGTTTTGGATAATTTCTTTTATAGTAGTGCCACAGCATGGTTGTGCGCGAAAATGTAGGAAGACATTAGAGTTTAGACAGAAGAAGTTTGAGGTAAAAAGATAGTGAAGCTAACAAAAGATCTACAAGAAAACTCCAGCTAGTAATGTTGGTAGCTGAGTTGTACGTGAAATTAAAGTGTACGTATCTTTTCTAAGCTCGATCTTGCTTTGTCCTCACTCACTCTCACTCTCACTCTCACTCTCACTAACGCTCATCCTAGAGCAATGTCAGGGGTCACTCATCCCAAATCTACCCTTGTTGCCAGCGTAGGAATCTGCCTTGCACAATTTCTATGCTTGAATTAAATATGCTGATATCGCCAAAAAAAAAAAGAAAGGGTCAACAGGTCAGGGTTTACTCCATTTGATAATTCTCAATGAGATGACCAACAGAAAAAGAAAAAGAAAAGAGATAGTGCGAGTCAAATCTCATGTTGCAGATCAGCATCTGTAAGCCCATGGAGGCAGGATGCTGGATTGGAACCCAACATGTGAGATAGTCTTGTATATGTGACTTTTGAAATTTAACCTAATGATTCAAATATGCAGTTAGCGGTCAAAAAGTATGCTGTTAGTGTTCACTTGAATTTACCTGTACTTCCGTTTGTCTTTATTTTTATTACTTTTGCAATGTTTATGGGTATGACTTCTGTTTAGATTACATCAAGAAGACATGAAGTGATTAGTGTTTTTCCAAGTCAGTAGGTGCTTTATTATTTATCAGGGCCATATCTTTTACTATCTGGCATAACATACTAAAGTAGTTTTTTGGATTTATAATATGTATTTGTTTTTTTTTTTCTTAATATCTCCATTTTTGTTCTTTGTTATATTTCCCCCTTCTTTGAGCTGTAAACTAAATTTAATATTTTTGATTGGGTTTGTAATGATCTTGATTTATTAGTATTTGATTTGGTTTATAGGCCTTGGACCAGGTTGAGGAAGAGGTCAATGCCCTGGCTGAATGTTGTGATAAGTATGCTTCCTCTATTGTTTTGTCTAATATAAATACAATATACATACATAGATACATTATTTCGTTCTCTGAATTTTTATTTCTAGTTGATGAGTTGTTTATAAGATGACGTCTATATAGTACATTACCATGTACATGTAGGATGTGTAATTATGCTTCCTCGTGTCGTATTTATATATATAACTTTTTTTTTTTTGGTTATGTTATTTTCTAATGAAAGCGAGCCAGCTGATTATTTTTGGCAATGACTTCGGCAGAGGTTGAATTCAGAATTGATAGATAAAGACGTTGTTGCTTTTGTACTAATGCTAATTTTACTGTATACTCCTGTTCTACCAATGCCATCAATTATTTTCTTTTGAGGAGTTTTATTTGATGTATCTTCATCTACAGGCTTTTTACTACTTTGCTTTGTTTTCACTCATTCTTGTAAATTTGAAATTTTGAACACTTGTTCCATAACATTGGTGACCCTTTCTTAAATGAGTTCAAATAGCTGGATGCCCGCTAGCATCACATTGGCTACATATGAAGGATAATAAGTTTGATAAATATTATCAAACATTATAAACATGAATGGATATATCGAATGTTCACACAACCTGCCTTTTATTGCTGTAGGATTGCAAAAGCTTTAAATAACTGTAATGCTACCACTGGTGACATTATTAGTACCACAGAGAGGCTTAAACAAGAGCTTGAAAACACCACACAAAGACAAGAAATAGCATCATTCTTTCTTCGTGATTATCAGCTTTCAAATGATGAGGTTTGCCTGATTATCCAACTGATGTCTAGCATTGCCTGGTCATTGTAATTCTTAATTATGTCTAACCATCTAAGTTTCTGGCGTTGCTGTTTGATTCTTCAGATAAATGCCCTTCGTGAGGAAGAGCTGAGTGAAAACTTTTTCAAGGCACTTGCTCATGTACATGAAATTCATGCCAACTGCAAATTATTGCTAAGGACACACCACCAGGTTCTTCATGATTACCCTTATGACTATTTGTTGTTGCTCTATCACCCACTCATTCACATATACATGTGTGTTGCACGCCCACAGTCATATACAGTTCAATCTCCACAAACTTGCACTAAAAGAATTTATTCTCACTTCTCTGACATCCTGATGTTGTTTATTATTCTTTCCCCAGTGTTTTCCGTAAGGAACAGCTTATGTTAGTTGCCATGTAACATTATCTTGTAATTCTTTTAGCTTCAGCATAAATTTTTGTCAACAAATGTGCAATATGAAAACAACAATTTCACAAGGGACACACTTGTAAATCTTTCGGATTGGACCATGCTAACTAAAGACGTTGCATCCTTATGGATGTATTTTCAGTGTCTTATTATAACTATGCGCGCAAAGACATAGACCTCATGACCTGTTATCAAATTTGAAAGCTATTTCACTTTGCTCTCGAAATCCTTTACAGACTTGCTTGTAGTTGTGTTTACTTAATTCGTTCTTCCACCCTGACAATATAGGTCCCATTTGATTTTTTATTGTATCCTGTCTAGAATGATGATGTGAACTTTATTTTCTTGCAGTAGTGCACCATAGATGGAAACTTATTATGGCTCATCAATTTAACTAAGTATAAGAGCAATTCTGAAAGTGATTATCATTTAACTGAATCCTTGTTTTGAAACGTCTCAAAAAGATTATGGTGCAACCCTAGTGGAGTACTATTATAGTGACTAGTAAAGTGCACGTGCATCGCACGTGGTGGCGAATGTTTAGTAAAATAAATTAATTAATTTATTAAATATATCATAGCGGGAACAAAATAAAATGTAGAACAAATGAGCTCCTAGTGTATTTTTTTTTTTCAAAAATAACATAACAATATACTAATATAAAAAGAATAAAATAACATATTACAATCCCAACAAAAATACATGAAAAATGAGTCCATAATTTTTATTTTTTTTTGAAACAAGACACTAAATAACTAAATAAAGACATAATGTATAATATAAATGCATTAGTTCTTTTATTTATTTATGTTTGATGATTCAAGAGTGTTTTTCTTTCATTTTAGTTTGGAGACGTTCTCATAAAAAACATACATACTCATTCGAGTTCTATACATCAATAGGTAAATTCTTCTTAATTCATTACGCAAAACGTCTACTTTATTCAAACAATGCAAAATATTTTGTCCAAACATATAGTCAAACTCTATGATTATGATCTTTATATGGTATTGCTAATAACAGTTAATGAATATCTTTGTGAAATAATTATTCTCTCTCTATATACAAATTGACACCTCCCCCATGGAGGCATCGCCCCACGAGGTGAGAATGAGTTTCATTTCCAAATAAAAGTTGATCTTTCAAAATTTTGGTTACATATGCTTCTTTCGAGACGCTAAATTATTTTTTTAAATCATCACACATTACATGAAAACTAAATTATTTTTTGAAATCGTCATACATTACATGAAAGTATATACTCTAGAGTAATTGCACATATGTTCGAGCATAATACACTAATAAAATTGTAAATATTTCTATTAAAATATGATAACTTCATTCAAAATTTCAAAAATATTTTGATTATACCCCGACATTTCATTTTCAATGTTATTTATTTAGAAGATAGACGGACTATATAATATGTTGTTTGCAAATAATTGAGCATCTTGGTTGTTCCAATGATTTCAGACGCTTTTATTGTCCAAATTTTTGCATCAATCATAATGTTTCGAAAATTTATGATAAATATCTTTTCTTGATTCTTAAACAATGAAAAAAAAACAAGGAGATAATATTGAGAAACATATCATTTGTTAAAATATTAGAGATAAAAAAAAATTAAAATTCTATTATATTATAATACTCTTCGCAGTATATAGTGCTCGAAAAACCTAGCAAAAACAAGAAATAAAAAAAACTGGCCACGCAGTAAGTCTCGTTACTGGTGGATCTATAAAGATGTTCTGATAATATTTTCAACAAATACCACATGTCAGATAAACTTATCTAGACCATGTGTGTTTGTATGTGTATCAAAGAAATTTAGAGAACCAATTCAAAGAAAGAAAAAGGAGAAAAAGAAAAGGATTATAGACTGAAATTCACTTTCAAGTGTCCTATTTTCAAGTCATTATTTTATTAATCACATAACTAGCAATTAGATATGCATGAAGACAAGTTTAAAATGCACATAGATGTACAAGGAGCTGTGTAGCTCGGAGAATTGTACAACCATCAATTAATTTGCGTTGTATTTCATATAGAAATAATACTAATAATCAATGTCATGTATAACTTATTTGACGTGGAAATTCACGGAAAGAAATATTAGTGATAAATATGGGAAAAATATAATGGACTGAATAACATAATACGACGTGCTAACCAGCAAAGAGCTACACTCCCAAATATGATAAATTTGACAGGATGAGAGAAAACTAGTGCGCACATAGTAGGAATGGTCCAAGTCATAAAAAAGTACTAATGGGCAATCGTAGACAAAGGATTGCCAAACCAAAATATTCTTATTCTTATCTGCTCTATGATGGCATTACATATTTATGACAATTTTCGTCAAATATACTCATTATTCTCCACAACTATACATCGGATCCTTCAATAAGAAAATTATGTCATTCAGGTCATCCACTCTAGAAAATCACACCACAAATCTCACCATATCTCAATTAATGACCAATATTTTAGTTTAACAGAGACAACTTACGTAAAGGACACGGGCTAACAACCATTAACAAAAAACCAAAAAACGACTAGAATCAAGATCCAAACAAAAATGCACTAGTGAGAAAGTCAAAAGTCCAAGCATCAACACAATGTTGTTAACAAAAATGCACTAGATTGATATTTTCTACCTAGAAATTAAAATACTCCCTCCATAGTAATATTACATCACAAACCTAAAGGCCTCAATAGCCAGAGCTGGTATACAATCATCTGGAAACTGTCATATTCCGTGGATTTGCCCCAATTAATGAAGAAGTACGTCTGAACCTAAAAATAAAAAAATGAATTGTTAGAACTAAAATTGAATTATTTAGTTAATTCGAAATTTTTTTATCTTTCATAAGTTCTTGTGCAACATAGTGTATGCTGCAGCCTTTTCCTCCAAGATTTCCTTTCGATAGATATCGATCTTCTCCAGAATAATGGAGAACTTATTCCAATCCAGAGCATTTCTAAATGACAAATCAATCTCATCTTCCATGATTACTAGAAAATAAATTCTAAGTTTAGTTGTCTTTTCATTTAAAAAACAAAATTAAAAAAGTTCAAATAAATATTACCTGGCACACACCCATTTAGGATTGCCATCGTTATGCAAGCGTTTGGATTGGGAGACCCAACTACAGAACTTGGCGCGCCTCAACTTGTGGTCGTTTTCTCACCAATACTTTAGTGTTGATTATTTCAAGATCCTGACCACAACCTTACGAGCATCTTTCGGGTCTCGGAGTTTGCAACTCCTTCCCAGTATCTAAGAGTAGTCCTACATATGGATTATATCCCATAAATACTTGAATCGTAATAAATCAAAAGTTGATATAGCTAACTAACCTATTCTTCAAACCCTTTACTCGGTGGGTGCTGAGAAATCTGGCATGACAAGGGGCTGCTACATCATTGGTTCTGATAAAACCCGACTTTGGGTTGCCAATGCTGGAAAAATTAATTCGAGTGGTGTGTTCGGGCAACCTAAAATCGGGTTTTATCATAACCAATGAGTCAATGTTGGAAAAATCAATTCGAGTGTTGTGTTCGGGCAACCTAAAATCGGGTTTTATCATAACCAATAATGTAGCAGCCCCCCTTCTGTCATGCCAGATTTCTCAGCATCCTACAGTAGAGAGTTTGAAGAGTAGGTTAGTTAGCCATATCAACTTTTGATTTTATTACGATTTAAGTATTTAAGGAATATAATCCATATGCAAGACTACTCTTGGATACTGGGAAGGGGTTGCAAATTCCGAGACCCGAAAGATGCTCGTAAGGCTGTGGTCCGGCGACCAGGATCTTGAAATCATCAAAACTAAAGTATTGGTGAGGAAAATGGGCCACAAGTTGAGGCACGCCAAGTTCTGCCTGTGTGTAGCTGGGTCTCCCAATGCAAACGCTTGCATAACGATGACAATCATGAATGAGTGTGTGCCATGTAATGTTTATTTTCAATTTTTTTAATATTATTTTTCAAATGAAAAGACAACCAAACTTAGGATTTATTTTCTAGCAATCATGCAACATGAGATTTTTTGCCCTTTAGCAATGCTCTGGATTGGAATAAGTTCTTCGTTATTCTGGAGGAGATAATAGAAGGAAATCTTGGAGGAAAAGGCTGCAGCATACACTATGTTGCACAGAAACTGAGAAAGGTAAAAACTTTCAAATTAACTAAATAATTCAATTTTAGTTATGACAATTCATTTATTATTTTTAGGTTCAGGCGCACTTTTTCATTGATTGAGACAAATCCACGGAATATGATGGTTTCCGAATGATTGTATACCAGCTCTGGCTATTGAGGCCTTCAGTTTTGTGATGTAAATTACTACTGTTAAGGTGGGAATATTTTAATTTGTAACCATTAACATTTATTTGTTGTTGTTGTTGTTATAAGAGATCATGTTGGTTAGCTCCAGCTACTTGAGAATCTGTTAACAACATTGTGTTGTGTTGATGCTTGAACTTTTGACTTTCTCAACACTAGTGTATTTTTGTTTGCATCTTGATTGTAGCCGTTTTTTGTTATTGTTTGTTAGCACGTGTCGTTTACGTGAGTTGTCTCTGTAAACTGAAATATTGGGCATTAATTGAGATATGGTGGGATTTGTTGTGTGGTTTTCTAGAGTGGATGACCTGAATGACATAATTTATTTGACTGATTTATTTGGAGGATCCGATGTATAGTTGTGGAGAATAATGAGTATATTTGGCGAAAATTGTCATAAATATGTAATGCCATCATAGAGCAGATGAGGATATTTTGGTTTGGCAATCCTTTGTCTAAGATTGCCCATTAGTACTTTTTTTATGACATTCCTACTATGTGTGCACTAGTTTTCTCTCAAATTTATCATATTTAGGACTGTAGCTCTTTGCTGGTTAGCATGTAGTATTATGTTACTCAGTCCATTATTCTTTTCCCATATTTATCGCTTATATTTCCTTCCGTGGATTTCCACGTCAAATAAGTTATACATGGTATTGATTATTAGTATTATTTCTATATGGAATACAACGCAAATTAATTGATGGTTGCACAATTCTCTGAGCTACACAACTCCTTGTACATCTATGTGCATTTATGTGATTAATAAAATAATTTGTCTTGAAAATAAGACACTTGAAAGTGAATTTCAGTCTATTGTCCTTTTCTTTTTCTCCTTTTTCTTTCTTTGAATTGGTTTTCTAAATTTCTTTGATACACATACATACACACACACATGGTCTAGATAAGCTTCTCTATTTGTTGAAAATATTATTCCAGGCAAGATCCTGAGATGAGATTCAGAACATCCTTACAGATTTTGCTATTAAAAATACATTAAACACATGGCTTTTTAGTCCATGTAATTTCTTAGAAACCACTCATTATTTTATCTCAAGATTACCTATTAATTTCTTAATTGAGTTATATTGCTTACATATTAAATAATGAAAATATTTACTATTGTATAAATGTAATATGATATTTGTTTATTATATTTAAAAAACTAATAGCAAATAAAAAAGTTATTTAACTAAATGAGTAAAAGTACAAATTTTTTAATATTTTCTAACTTATATGTGTTAAAAATGTATTACATATGAGAAAGATGACAAACTGTGAAAAGTATAATTTATAAATTGTAGTGCATTATGTTATTGTGATGGTATACTTTTTCTATTAACTAAATAGTGCCTCCAATATGAAATTATTTTGTATCCTCTACAGCAATTAGCTTTCCATAAACTTATATTGAATTTTTTAAAATTCCATTGACAATTTTTTCAATAGTTGAAATATGGTCCGGAAACAAATTCTAACTGAAATTCACACCATAATAAATAATGGTAATTATAATCATTAATCAACAAAAATTTCAATGTAATTTAATTTGATCTCTATTGGAATAGACTGGAATTTTCCAATGAACACTACACCAATGAAATATTCATTGCAATTTTTAGTGGAATACCTACAATTTTTCTCTTAAAAATATATTTAGCACATGTACTTTTTAGTCCATATATTTTTTTAAAATCACTCATTATTTTATCTCAAAATTACCTATTAATTTATCAATTGAGTTAAATTTCTTACATATTAAATATTAAATAATAATAAAAATATTATTTTATATATGTAATATGATATTTACATATTATATTCAAAAAAATAATAGAAAATAAAAGGTTATTTAAAATTAAAATAATCATTTTTTTTTCTAAAAAATAAAAGTTTTAACCTAGATGGATAAAAGTACAAATAACTATTGTTTATCACCTAAAACTTACACATAGAACTGAAGCACAAAAAATTAACAAGCATTGAACAATTCAGTTCGTTTGCATCGATAAGTACAATTTTAAAAGTTTTATGTTTATTTTTATTAATTATAACATTTTTCTTTATTACTTTTCATATTTATTAGGAAGTATGACAACTTAATTATATTGTTTTTATAATATTTAGCAAATTTAATATTTTTGTACTTTATATTGTTCTTTCATATGTTCTTCACCTAATGGTCAAGCGAAAATTCGTTAACTTTATTGACTTTGTGACCAAAATTGGAAAAAATAATCAAACAAACAAATAAATAACGTTTTTTGTGGGATAAAAATTCAATTCTATAAATCTAAGGTGCAATGTTGAAGTTGACAGATATGTGAACGAAACAAATTCGTGAGGAATAATGGTATGAGAATGTTGAGGTGAATTTTTAGGAGATCTAGAAGGTTTTGTTCGTGTGTCTATATTTATTTAACTAAATATTAATTATTAATTAAAAATATAAGATATGTTGAGTATTAGTGTATTACTAATAATTTACCATTAAAAATAAGTCACAGTAAGGGTTTTTTTTGTAGTTCATTTGTTAATTAAAAATATAAAATAAGATGGGTATTACTGTATTATTAATTTGCCATTAAAAATATGTCAAAGTAAGGGCATTTGAGGCAATTCATATTTTTACAAGATCACTCGTCCTTTATATAGATTTATTGTTTTCCCTCCCCCTTGTGTGTATAGCTAACACTGGCTGTGTTCTGAATAAGCATCTTTTTATATTTTTCTTAATTCATTTGATGACTCTTTGCAGCGAGCTGGTTTAGAGCTTATGGACATGATGGCTGTCTACCAAGAAGGTGCCTATGAACGCTTATGCAGGTGATTCTCTTTTATATGATAGTTGATGGGTGACTTGAAGAAATACACTAGCATTGTTTCTAACTTGACATATACTAAAACACACAGACATGCATTGAAGAATAGATTTGACACAATCATATTCTTGATGAGCAATTTTTTTCTTAATAAATGGTGGAAGCTTCTCCTGGTGCAAGGAGAAGAATAAGATAAATAGTCCCCAGCTACGATACTTGTTAGTATTGTGTGGTCTCCTAGCAAATAATTCATTATGCATACATCTTGCTTCTAGATTTTCCAGCCAATTTTTATGTTATAACAGGATCAGGATGAGTATAATACACAATTTTTTCTGTAGACATGAAAAAGTTGTATTCTTTCTTAATTAATGTTTGTATTTTTTATTTTTATTTTTTGTGACAATTGAGGCTCTATAATATGTGATCCTATCGTTTTGCCTAGGTGGGTCCAAGCTGAGTGTCGAAGACTTGGAGATTTTGACAACCCCGAAGTTAATGAGCTCTTAAGAACTGCCGTCCGTTGTCTTAAAGCAAGGCCTGTCCTTTTCAAGTACTGTGCAGAAGAGGTATTTATGCAATAAAATTATATCATTACTGAACCCCGTTAGGTGTACAATTTCTTTAATTGCTTCCCTACAAATACTTTTTCTAACTTACAGGTTGCAAACATGAGACATAATGCACTGTTCAGAAGATTCATTAGTGCTCTCACACGTGGAGGACCTGGTGGACTGCCTAGGCCAATTGAGGTTCATGCTCATGACCCTTTAAGATATGTGGGTGATATGCTGGGATGGCTGCATCAGGTATGTCTTCATTTACTTCTTTCATCTCTTTTCCTGCCTCAGTTGTGGTTTTGTGTTTCGTATTCCTGATTCATGGTTTTATTACAGGCCTTGGCATCTGAAAGAGAACTTGTCCTTGCATTGCTTGATCCTGATTTGGTGGCAGATACTGGACCAATTGCACAAAGATTCTCCAAAATCCCGGAGTCTGATTCGGGGAAGGCAGATTCAGACTTAACTTTTGTTCTAGACAGGATTTTTGAAGGTGTTTGTAGGCCGTTTAAAGTGCGAGTTGAACAAGTTTTGCAGTCACAGCCTAGCCTTATAATCTCATATAAGCTTACTATTACCCTGGAGTTTTACAGCCACACTGTGAGTCAGCTCTTTACCAAACATTAAACAATGTTAATTTAGTGAAATGGCAATCATTTTGTATTTTCAAAAATGATTTTTGGCCATTTTCCAAACAGACATGATTTTAGCAATTTTGACTTAACATAACCTTTTGTGAGCTACTTGCATCATTAACATTTTGACTGCGTAGATACTAGACATTTATTTTCCGACCAAACATATTTTCCCGAATCCAAGAAACAATTTCTGTGGAACCGGGAATTAAGAAATGTACTGCACTAAAAAATGGACATATATAACTCAAAATGCCCAAAAACCTGTAGTTCGAAAAAAATAACTAATTAACACATTTTTTCAAGAGATGAATGGCAAAAAATCTGCCAGACTGTTTAATTCACCTAGTGCCTTCCCTTTATTAATCTCTTTTGTTCATTGGATTCAACTTGTTAACCTCAGATTTCAGATCTTCTGGGAAGGGAAACCGCTCTGTGTAATACACTTTGGGCTCTCAAGGATGCTGCCCAAAAAACATTCTTCGACATCGTAAAAGCTCGAGGAGAGAAGCTGTTGAGATACCCACCATTAGTTGCTGTCGATCTTTCTCCACCTCCAGCACTGAGGGAAGGAGTCTCTGTGCTGCTTGAATTAATTGAAACGTATGACAGTATGATGGTTCCCGTGTCGGGCGAGAAGCCTGCATTTGAACCCGTCATTTCTGCTCTGTTGGATCCTATTATTCAGGTGTGTTATCAAAACAGTTCATGACATGTCCCTTTATTCCACAATTAGAAGAGGAATAATTTCTCTGTCTGGCTGTTTACTTGGTTTGATGTCCACAAGTTTCACGTTGCATTACTCATTAACACTTAGTTTTTCTGATTCAATTGATTTGAGTTCTTACTGTCATATGTACTTCTGTCCAGAGTAATACTTACGTTTCACCGATTGCGATTTTATGATCATGATCCTTATTGATAGATGTGTGAGCAAGCAGCAGAGGCACACAAGTCGAAGGGAGCAATCCAGTCATCGAGAAGGAGTCGAGTAGGTTCAGACACTGCTCAACTCCGCAGATCGTCTATAGACGCCATTTTGGATAATAGCAGCTCTTCATCTTCATTTCAGGTATATATATTTGCATGCTTAAAATGGAGTGCTCTGCTTCCATTAGATTTTTGAAGCTTTTAAGTGGTTATTTAACAGCAGATGTTTCAGTCCAGAAAATTTCTTGTTTGAATATTTAAGTAAAAGACGTGTATGAGTTAATTTTCGGCTGTATCTGCATGTGAATGTCACTCGTCGCTAATCACTTCTTTCTACTGTGAGGTCCTGTTTTCTTTGATGATATCAATCATTCTTTACTCACGTAGTACTACGAATAACTACGTAACATATCCACATTAGTTTACCTACAATGTATGGGAGGGCTGGTACAACCCAGCCCCTTAATTTTTTGATACGTCGTTTTATGCCTGGTTTAATTAATGTAATGTCCAGCGTTCTTGTAACCACCAAAATTTATGAATTTATAGCTTACTAGTTATGAACTGTGGCTTTTTGGAAGCTCTGAATGATAATAGTTTCTTCTTGAGGGTTCCTAGGCTGTGGTATCATTTGAATGGCCGACCAAGTCTCTTACTGTTATATCTGAGTGCCCTGAACATTTTTTTTTTTCCCTCATAAGAACAAAAAAATAGCAAAAAACACAAAACTCCAGAATAAAAAGAATCAAATAATTTAAAAAGTTAGAAGACGAATTCGTAAAACTGNACTAAAAAAAAAAAAACCCCAGAATAACTATGAGAACTGAGAAATTGAAATAATATCGAACTTCCATTTAAAACTAGTCTTGTTGTATGCAGATTCGCGAGACACCCTCGAGGATATTCCTGATCAACTGCTTATCCGCCGTCCGGCAACCTTTGCTGGGGCATGATGTGGCATCCGACTATGCAAAGAAGCTCGGGACAATGATCGAATCCAACGTACGTGGTCTCGTTGAGAAAGAAGCCGACATGATCCTACGGAAATGCGGGCTCTCGAACAAAATGCCCCACTTTTACGAGTCGTCGAAACCCACCTCTACCCAGCCATTGGCGGATATTGATGACATGTCGCCACCTGCTCTCTCAGAGTGCCTCAAAGCTTTCTTCGGCCTTATTTTGGGGAGCGAGAATTCATTGCCCGAGTTTGAGCAGATGCAGGTGCCGAGCCTCAGGTCAGAGGCCTGCATCCAGCTGGCAAGGTCCCTTGCGGATGTGTATGAAGTGATTTATAAGGGGATAATGGATCCGGGTAATGGGTACCCAGACCCGAGGTCGTTGGCAAGACATCCTCCTGATCAGATTAGGACCATTTTGGGGATTTGAGAACTACCCAGCCAATATTTTTTTTTTCCTTTTTCCTTTTTCTTCTGATATTCACTTCTTTTGTCTTTTTTTTTTTACTATACGTTCTTCACTTTCGAGATTTGTATACATAATGAGATTTTGTGTTTTCCGCTTGTTTTAATCATGATTTGAATGGAGCAGGGTTTGAACCCGGGAAAAATTTACAAGTCCTCAAAACGAAATGGAAAGAAAGGATTTACAATGTCACGGGCAAAAGTGGTCTTTTTGACATTTTTGTCCTAGATAAATAAATTTTATTGTGGGGCAAAAAGTATGAAGAACAACATTTTTTATTATTTGCGATGTATTATTGATGCCGACGAGAGTGCGTTGGCGTTTCCCGATATACATAATCGACTCCGACCTTTAATTTGATTATTATTATATTTATTATCCTTATTTATGTTTGTGTGTATTTATGTTGTGTGTTGGACTTCTTTTATTTGAGTTGTTTTTTTAGTCTAGTTAGTTAGGATTTGATAAGATTATTAATATGTACGTTATATTGTGAGGATGACCGTTATTATTCAAAAATGGAAAATTGAAAACTGTTTTATGTGTTCATCGTTTTTCTCTGCAAATCTTCCCATCAATAGCTTCCTGCTACATCAATTATTATTATATCATTTTCCTCAATATTTATAGTATGCTTAATTTGTATTTTCCAAATAATTATGGTTGCAACATAAAGAAAAATACAAATTTTCCGTGTTAATAGCTAATAAAAAAAATACTCATTTTATCCAATACAATTTTCATAACCGCTAACAAAACTCGCTTGTCATAACAACTGATATAATACATTAATTAAAACAAACTCATATCATTCACTGTCAGGCAAGAGCGTCAGATACAAAGACCGCCCAGTCTCTATAAAGAAGAAAAGAATAACCTTGGTCGGCCACCAAATAGTGCACCAGCCAGTCAACTGTCAAGAGTCCCTAAGTGATGATGAAGTTCCAAGGGTATAAGCTAGCCAAAAATAGTCAGGAGGAATGATTTTTTTTTTTTTTTTTTTTTTANTTCCAAACAAAATCCCAAGCAAGATGTCCTCTGTGGATAGAGTGCCTTACTATGGCAACAATGATTGTTTATGGTTTTGTGGTTTTGTTAGACATCTTTTGTAAAACTTTGATGAAACATAGCCATTTTGGAACTTGATGGTATGTACTTGTTTTGAAAGTAGTTCATGTAGGTATGGTACCTTTTGATGTTATGCTTATGGTTTGTAGGCACTGGGAGTGATTTGTTGGACTATGAAAGTCATTGTAAATGCTTAGAAACTTCATTTGTAAGCACCAAGTTTGAATTACAATATTTTGTTGTCTTTATATCTTAATTTATCGGTCAGAATGTCTATCACACAATATGTACTTGAAATGCAACAAAAAGTTCATTTTACTTCACAAAAGAGTGTTAACAAGGTCTTCAAATGCATCACTACTTGAATCCATTACAATACATCTTCCTACATTACCTATGCAAATAAATCCAAAACCAAAACCAAGACACATATAGCACAACCAACATGATCTTATTTCTACGATTCTTGTGCACCAAAAATTCTCTTCAAGACGATGGACTCGTTTTCGAAGCCCCAGGATAAATTTACTGAGATCTTGCACACATTAGAGCATCAATCCAAATAGGGTAGCTGNAAAAAAAAAAAACTAATTAAGTACATAAATTCATATTAATAGCCCTAACCCTAAATCCTAAATTCAACGAAAGAATTGCTTGAATTAAATACATGAATCAAATTTCCTAAAAAATAGAAACCCTAACCTTAAATCAATAATTTAATTGAAAAAAAATTAATTAAACACAGAAATTCAAGTTCTCTAAAAATTAAAAACCCTAACCCTAAATCCTAAATTCAAGGGTGAAATTCAAAGTAAACCATATCGTCATAAACTCGACAGTCATTTTCACATTAGTTTATCTGAAGTTTCTCGCACGCCGAGTACCTGGCTGGGGTCCATGTCCGTCCATGATGTCCTCTTAACGACGTTCTTCCCACGATGGAAAAAATCATCTACAATCAACTCGACATTTTGAGTCCACGTCAATTTGGTATCCTTTTTCCTGCGAAATTTTCTAGTCAACGATAGCAAAAACTTTTAGTCCACAGAGCAAAAATCAGGTCTGGAGTGTGTTCTTCGAATGAATGGCTGGTTGGACTCAATTTTGCTTTTTACAACAGGCATTTCAATAGTCTACGCGGTTTTGCTAGGCAACGCTTTGTTTGGAAGGTATATTGGCCGAAAAAATAATTCCTGTATGGCGGTTTGGGAAGATTAAATGAACATGATGTAATGTCAGAACTTTAACATAGTTCGGGAGGTAAATAAAAATTAACTCTATTTTATACAATCCAGCTTTAACTGGCCCGGAACATGAAAAGGTTTGTACTTTAGAACAACCTGAAGTACCCACAAATGAATGCTTAAACAAAGCCAATATATGAGTTCCATCATCTTTAACAAACCTATGCATCAGCACAAGGCCCGAACAGAGTACATTTTTTAATCCTTAAAATATCAAAGCCTTTAAAAAATCAGAAATGTATATACACGCATTTATCAAACGATCGATGACTTAATAACTGGCTTTTCAACTTCTTACAAAATCCAATTACCGTAAGGTAAGGACCCAAAATCTCTCTGCCTGTTCTAGAATGGTAAAAACAACCAAACTATACCCTTGAACACAATCTTACAAAGTTAATCTATAATTACAATAAAGCTTTACAAATGCACTTCACCCCTGTGGTTTTTAAAACCTTTCTCCCACAAAAGAGTCTCACTTGATTAGACACTGATTCACATGCTCTGAACCCATGCATCTTTATTTACATTTTGTTTTTTCTTCACACTTCATGTTTATAGAGCACTTCAATTACCTCGAGGCAGAGCCCATTTTGAGCAAGATTCAAATTCGTTGCATCACAGCACAACACCACAATTTCTCTACAAGTCAAACAATGTACGCTGCACGTAACTGTTCGAATGAAGCCCTAATTTTATCACGTTCGCATACACCTGCTGGCCGCACTCTATATACCCTGTTTTCCTGCAAGCCTTAAGAACAGCTGAAAATGTGTACCCGTTTTTCCTCACTCCTTCCCGCCCCATATCCTTAAAGACACAAATAGCTTCCTCAAACTTATCATCATTACAAAAGTTCACAATCCTAGACGTCCACACAGCTGTATTCTTAAAACGTTCCTGCTCGAAAACTCTCTCTGCCCCTTCGAGAAACTTCGCCCTCCCATAATAACTGATCAGAAAACTACTCAAAGCAACACTTCTTGAGAAACCCATTTTGCACAACCAGCCGTGCACCTGTACCCCAAGTTCAAATTTCATAGTTTGCAGACAAGCTCTGAGGACACAAACAAGAATCCCCGAAACCGAAAAACACATCTGGCTTTTATCATCGACATTTTTAAATCCCTTTTCGCGGAGCATCTTCACAAACAGCTCTATGGCTTCATCATACTCCCCATTCTCGACACAGCCCGCGATAACAACTGCCCACGAGTTGAAATCTGTAACGAGCATTTGGTCAAACACCTGGCGCGCGTGCGAGAGGGACCCGCACGAGACGTGCATTAGCATGATTCGGTTGAGCATGCCTATGCCCAAACGGAGCCTGCTTCTTCTGACGTGATCGTGAAGCTCGACGGCTTTTGAAGGGTCGCCGGATTCTGAGCATTCTTCGACGAGCAAGACGTAGATGTCGAGCGGTACGGGCAATCGGAGGCTGTCCATCAGGCGTAAGACGTCGGATGTGGTGGTGACGGGTCGGGTTTTCGGGTTTCCGGTTCTGATGGGTTTGGGCGGTTTGTGTTCGGGTCTGTGCAGAGGTAATTGGATTTGGGTTGGAGGGTTAGGTGGGGAAGTTCTGTTTGGAGTTCTTTTCATGTGAAGAGGAAGACGGGGTTTTGTGTGGGTTTTTGGTGCTGTGATTACCATTGGGAAAATGGCCCTCAAATGGTGGCTTCTTTTGAGAATTTTACGCTGCGTTTCTTTATTCTTTTCATTATTTAGATTAATATGCAATATTCAGTTGAGTTATGCGCCAACCATCCCCATTCCCCACCTCCAAGTTTTGGAGCAAGGAATGATTTTGCCTGGTGAAATTGGAGGATGAGATCGAAAAGATTTGAGTCTTTTTATTTTTCTTTTTCTAGAACGTAGATGTTTAATAAAACACACATAATTACATGGTACACAGAACTCAACTGACTACACTAAGTATGATCGTGATGTGAGTTGTGACATTTGAAAGAAATAAATAAATGAAGTCGTGATTGCGTTACAATCTATACATATATAATTTGTGGTTATCCATTTAATGCATTTTTTCCACTCATTTTTTTTCATTTAATTGTGAAACTAATCGTTACATTTATATAGATCAAGTATAATAATATAACTATTCTATCATAAATACTACTTCTAATATTAACTAATCATAAATTCACATTAAAAACTACATGAAAATTATTTATATAAAAATAAATATTGTTTTTATTTTTATCTCATTAAACAAAGGTTATAATGGCATAACAAACCATATAAAATCGCATGAACAATTGTTATAATAATAATAATAATAACTTAATATATTATCAACTAATTAATTGATCACATTATTCATTATATTTTTTGAAACTTATACAACTATTCAAATGAAAGTAAAATATATTATGATTGTATTGTTCATTTACACTAATTATTAAATTTACTAAACGTGATATTCTGGTTATATAACTTATTATTTTAAATAATATATATGTATATGTAATAATATTTTATTTAAATATATGCATATGCACATAATTATTACTAGTTGTTATTGACGCTGGACATGCAATCCGGTATATGCCCGTTCCTACATTCAAATATCTATTAAACATAATGAGTCATTTCAGAGTTTAGATCTAACATAAACATGAAAAACATTCACAGAAAATGTTGTTGACATAACTGGTTAGATAAATTCACAATACAGATCACCAGTCCGATTATAAAACGAGTAAAACTAGAAAGGAACTATGCAACCAAATATGAATTCCCACTTCCAGAAATATCTGTGGAAACTATAACTAGCCTAAATAGGTAAAGCCTATATCCCCTATTTTCGTTTTTCCTT
>BKCP01013403.1:1102969-1114527 GCA_008636005.1 Striga asiatica | reverse complement strand
ATTATTATTATTTATTCTTATTATAATTATTAAAAAAAAACCGAAAAATGTCCGGCCGGCTCGCGACCGGCCGGCGGTTCCGGACGCCCGGAACCGGACAATGAGAGAGCCGTCCGGTTCGGCCGACCGGACAGATTTTGGTCCGTCCGGAACCGACGGCCGGCCGGTTCGACAGGTTTTTAAAAAAATTTTAAAAATAGTTCGGGTAAAAAAAAAAAATTTACCTTGTTGGAGAAGAATCCTTTGCCGAGGCCGTAGAAATTTTTCGACATTTTTTTAGATTTTTTTTGATGCTCGAATCGTTTGTTGAAGTTCGGAAATTTAGAGAGATGGAAAGTTTAGAGAGATGAAATCAAAAAAAGGGTTAAGGGCAAAAGAGTAAATAGGGGGACGGTGACTAGTAAAAGGGGGCGGTGAATAGCGATTGAGTTTTATTTTCAAACATTTATTATAACCTAAGAGTTTGAGATTTTATTTCAAGGTCCATTCCATTAAAGAATGTTACTTAATAAATATTAAAAAGATGACCGAAAAGACATGAAAATGACATCTTGGAATGTTCATGTCCAAGTAGCCGATTGTTAGAGGGTATTTTAAATGAAAATTAAAATTTATTATTGCAACATATATTATTTTATCTATTCTCTTCCCTCTACATCTTAATAAAGGAAAGTTATGGGTCTTCTACATCTTACACGTGGCGGCTCCATCTATCTCCTTTTGCTATGCTTATCATATGGCCCAAATGAGTGCGTATTTAATCCTTCATAATTTATTGCACTGCATCTAAAAGTGGGAAACCTCTGTACAATTATAAGGACACATGTCTGCAAACAAAATACATTTGAAATTACTGAAATGCCACTAAAAGGCAAGTAAATCTCTCTCTTACATATAAGAAAAAGTGTGAGGAATTGTAGGCGTGACACGTGGCTTATTTTTTTGCCCAAAATACCCCAGTTTTTGCCAATTTTTTACACCTGCTGCCCGTGCATTATAACTTTATCAGTCTTTCGGTCAAAGTGGAGTAGAATGAGGGCATTTCTTCCTTTTGCTGGATTTCTGCAGGTCAGAGGTAGAGGCCCATTCTTTACTGGCTTTTGCACGTCTTCTCTGTCACCGAAAAGACGCCTTTTTTTTAGGCTTTCCCATGTCTTCCCCTGTTCATCCATGGCCGAAAAGACAAAAAGGAGAGGAGAGCTCTCAGTCTTCGTCATTTTCCAAACCCTAACCAAATACATTCTGCTTTTTCTTCAACTCGTGGCGCCGTCTCCAAAGTCGACGGTTCAAGTAGCGTCACCTTCACATCTCCACCGCCGATGGTTCCGGTGGCGTCATCTCCACCACGACTCCACCTCCGACGCGCGTGTTTCCACTAAAATCTTCCCGGACAGTGCCGCCTCTGAAAGTCCTACCTACTTTGATGGCGAGCACGAGCCCTACTTCAAAATGAAATAGCCCCTTTCCGACCAAGAGAGCAACACTGACGAGGTGTCTCTGGAAAAAGAGGTACGATGAAATAATTTTTACTTCAAAATATAATTAGATTTTCTTACCCCATCGGCAATTGTTTCTCTATCATCGCCTAGCCAAAACCTAATTTCTTTTCTCATACCTACGCACATGAATGAATGTATGTGAGCGAAAAAAACAATGACAACAGGGGGAGACCCGCTGGGGAGGTGAGCCGACGAGAGATAGAGAGAGATTGAGACCTGGCGGGGCGGCGAGTGACTTTGAGATAGAACGACCCACGAGTAGGGAATTCGCTTCATTCCGGCGCGGGGATGCATTTCGATAGACATGCCTGAACATTTTGGCTTGTTTATGCCATAATCAAATTGTGTGTAGGGGGTTCAAACAACTCTGAGGCCTTCCTTTGTCTTTGATTTTTTTTTTCTTTTCTGGTTTTTGTTGCTTCTTGATGATTTGACCGGGTGTAATTTGTTTGTATTTTGTAGGACGCCTTGATTTTTTGCTTTTATTAGACAGCCCGCGTTAGTAATTTTGTATTCGAGAAGTTACAAAGTGAAAGGAACATAGGTAATGCAATGGATTTCAATTTCACAAAAGTTTGAATAACATTAAGGAGACATTTGAAATCCAATAATTTGAGTTTTTAGCATAACATGCTTGGATGTCCCAATGGATTTCAAATAATTCCCACTATATCCCTCCCAAAATCCTCAAGCTGAATGTAGCCTCGATGCTTACAACTTTATTGTACTTATATGTATCACTGCCATTAGATATTTAACCTTTTCACTTTTGGTAACACAGGATTTACCTCGAATTTTTCTGGTCATCCTGCTGTAGATGAGGATGGTAGAAATGCTTTAAGACGGTTACTTACTGCCTATGCTCGGCATAATTCATCTGTCGGGTATTGCCAGCTACTTCTATCTACGGGATAACACACTTATGTTGTATTGAATATTGTGTGGAGATATGACTTCATCTAATTGTCTGTTGATTTTTTATTTTTCAGCAAGAGTTGTTTTTGTAGTGAATACTTTCTTAATCTTCTCAAAAAACAGTATGTTGATGATTGAGGATGCTCGGATAAGCGTTTTTTATTTCATTTTTTTTTTTTTACATTTGTTTGTGTTAGATATAAAACTTTGATAAGTTCCTGGATCATTCATGCAGGCAATGAGCTTCTTTGCAGGGTTATTGCTACTGATGCCAGAGGAAAATACATTTTGGTCGGTTATTCTCTCTTTTTTTTTTGTTCAGTAGTAGCCTTTCGTCTTTTCTTTTTGTTTTTGGTCGTTTTCTAAATTAGTGGTTCTGTGGGTCCAGTCTTAAATTTCTGGGTATGGTATTGTCAATGACAAGAATGGTAAAAATAATATGAAGGAATTGTTTACTTGTTTGATGGGTCCTTGAAGTCATTAGACTTTTAACAGAATCTAACGAATTCATTGACTTACAGGACTTTAGTGGGTATTCTAGATGACTATTTTGATGGATATTATTAAGAAGAAATGATAGAGTCTCAGGTAAACTTGGATTTCATTTGTGAGATGTTATTTTACATCTGCCCTCTTGTTACATACAAAGACATGAGATACTTTCTTTGAGCGCCCCATGGCTCTACAATTTATTATCTATCTTTCTGAAATAAAGGAAGGTGTTCAAAAGGGTGGTACTCAACTGAAATTTGTATTGTGTAACTCTGTCTTGGCAGGTTGATCAACTTGTTCTTGAGGAGCTGGTGCGCGGAAGATTTCCGAAACTGGGTTAGTTTCTTAAGATATACTTCTGTTATAAATCATTTCCCAAAGAGATGTCTTATTATTAGTTATTATTTCTGCTCCTTAGCTTGTTTGTGTCGCAATGAATCATCTTGATNTTTTTTTTTTTTTTTTTTTTTTTTTTTTTTTTTTTGTCGTAGGCTGATAAATTAAGCTTCGGAGGATAATTAAATTTTCTTTTGGTATTTATGCTACTGTAAAGTGCATTGGTGTGTGAAGTTATTTTGAGATAGTATGAGTGACTTTAGGTTTGTCTTTTGTCCCATGTGCCATTTTGTAGAAAAAATAGAATTTGATATATTTCGTGACTACCTAAGTAGTGCATGAAGTTACAGCAGTTGCTTTGATGTGCACTCTTTGAAATATTAAGAGACTATACATTTGACATGCCAAGAGGTTATGTAGATTTGTTCGGTTTGAGGACATAAAAAGTATATAGCCATAGGATGATAATGTTGATCTTGCTACTAAGTCTCGGTCTGAAAAGTGGAAGAATTGCATTGCATTTCTTATCTCTCCGCATTATAATGCATTTCTTATTATGTTCTTAAGCTATGCTAAAGGATGTTGGACTGAGAAGTGGAAGCATTACACTGCATTTTTTTTTTTTTATCTTTGCATTATAATGCATCTCTTATTATGTTCTTCAACTTGAAAAAAGATGCCGAACTATATCAAAGATTAATCACAAAGTGCCTTAAGCTATCTTACGAAGCTATAAAAATCTATATTATATGTTGTTATATTTACAAAAGTCCAAACTATGTGGAAGGGATATTTGTGAAGAAAATGTGAATCCACATGGGCATGGTTGTCATATCATTTGTTTTTTGTGTAAGGTACATAAATGTAGATTATTCTCAGTATCATGTTTGTCTTCTATGATAATGTATATTTGACGATGTTGTTCTTCTACTGCTACAGTCTGACACAGTGTGTGTGTATGCAAACCAAACTACTCTTAACATGCTACAAACAACACCAGGAAATCTCCAAATGGGCACTCTACAGAGGTTTTTTGTTGACTCTAATATTTCTCTAGCTCCTGTATTCCAGACTGTAATACTGCAGGTATATTTCAGATAGCTCAACTTAGATTATTAATGTCATTCTAATATTTAAGCAATGGTAATTAGTATAAAGTGTTAAAACTCCCCTCCCCTATTTTTTTCAGCATTATTTTAATTACTATTGAGATAATACTCTTCAAATATGCAACGTTCTGAATTTCAGGAGTATGCTTTTCTACCACCTGGACGCTTTGAATCTGCAAGAAATCGTGCGATTTTTTTGTAAGCAAGATTTAGTGTTGCAGTTGTTGCCTCCAGGTGGGTCTTTTAATGGATCTGCATTGGCCTTCATAAACTTTTTCTTTATCTGATAAGTAAATTAAGCTCTGTATTCTTTAGATATTTTAAAAAAATAATAATAATAATTTTCATTTAGACGACGGGAGGGTTTGGATTGCTATTACTGGGAATTAATTTTGATGGCACTACATTGTATTCATGGTTTTTGTTCTGGCTTTGAATCACCAGGATTAGTTTTGATTTTAGTTTTGATTACCCTACTCAGTATTGACTGGCTTGAGACTTTTTTAATTGTTTCTTGTTGTTTTGATGTAAAAGAAAACAATACCATTTTTGGAAACATAGACAAGAGCCAAGAGGTGACATTTCTAAAAAGTTTCTTTGTTTACTGGTGAGAATACTCTGAAAACTTCTGACTTAACTAAAACACATTGCATAAATATTTATCAATTTTACACAAACAATAATTTCTTTAAAATTTTGATGAGAAAAAAAAAAGAGTCAAACAAGTATGACCATTTAAACCGTAATATTATCCGCGTTTTATACGCACAACAAGCAGTGACGGAGCCAGGATTTTCACTCAGGGGGGTCCAATTTTAAATGTTAAATAACGAGTTTATAGTTTAAGTAAAAACGCGCATTTCATATAAAGTTGTGTTTACTTATAAATACAGTGTATCATCAAATTTTTAAAAACTTAGAATCCGTATCACCGGTTGAGGTGATACGGATATTCGAGATAGGGTCGGGGTGGCTCCAATTGAGGAGAAATTGGTCCAACATCGGCTGAGGTGGTACGGACATGTCCAACGGAGGCCTCCTGATGCACCGGTGCGTAGGGGAGTTCTACAGCGGGTCGATGATGTAAAGAGAGATAGAGGTCGGCCTAAACTCACTTAGAAAGAGTCGGTTAAGAGAGACCTTAAAGATTGGAATATCTCCAAGGATTTAGCGGTGGATAGGAGCGCTTGGAGGCTAGCAATCCACGTGCCAGAACCGTGACTTTTGCTCTTTTCTCTTTTTGTTCCAATCCCTTCCTTTTGTTTCGAGCCCTTTTTGTGTTTCTCTTCCCATTGTTTCTCTTGAGTTTCATCTCTAGCCTACCCCCACTTGCTTGGGACTAAAGACTATGTTGTTGTTGTTGTTGTTGTTAGAATCCGTATCACCCTCAAACTTTTTTTTTAAGGCAAAAAAAAAGAGTTCGTGTATTTATAATTTAAGTTTAAGATCTATAATTTATGGGAAAAAAATAAGTTTTTTTGTTCAAAAATTGATTTACATTGAACTTTTGCAACACATTGCATAACATTTTTTGTTGATGAGAATTTATTAAATGACCATTTCATTAGTAAAAAAATAAATAAAGTTGAAAATATGTGATTACATAAAAAAAGTAAAAAATCATCATTCAATATTCAATCGATCAACATTAAAAAATCTAACAGTCCAACTAAATTCTAGGTTTTTACAAATCATTAAATTGATTTACAATTAAGAGGCCGAAAAGTAAATTATTATATCATTTTCAAAAATATATCTAGAAATGTAAAATATAAAGATTGTTAGTATATTTTTTAATAAATAAATAATATTATTATTTTAAATTAAAATAGCATTGAAAATAAATTTTAATTATTTATATATTCTACATGTTTTTTTATATTTTTATTCATAGTTTATAGTATTTTTTATTTCTATATAACTATGTATATAACTATATATATATAATGATTTTTTAAAAAAATTGAGGGGGGGTCCATGGCCCCCCTGGACCCAATGTAGGTCCGTCATTGACAACAAGTATTAAACCATTATAACCACTACACCCAAAACAAAACTAAAAAAAAAACGATATATTAGCAGAGAATACATATAATTGTTAACATTGTGTGGCTATAAGATCTCAACTGTCGTATGGTGAGTGAAAAAAAATCAATTATGTAGACAACATTTAAACCCAAAGTATTTTAAAAAAATGGGCGAAACAGTTATGCATACACTGGATATGCACTTGACTCCTTACATTTCAATTATATCAGTATAAATTCAATTGATTATTTCAAATAAATCCAAATTTTATACTTCAATTGATTATTTCAAATAACGGCAAATTTTAAGTCGATTATAAACTAAATTTGAGTCGGCTGTGTGCATTTTTTCTTACATTTATACTTGCAAAAAAAAATGGGTACGTGTATTTTTAAATATTGACAAATATTGATTATAATTATAGACTGGACTAGAGCTGGCTGTGCGTGCACAGCCATCCGGCCACCTAGTTAATAAGATATGGATATAAGTTGGAAAATTGAGGGTTTCATTAATAAGATAAATATTAGTATAACAATACTCTTATGAGTTCATACAAATTTTATACTTAAAAAAGAGAAATTTTTATTTTAAATTATTGGGTGATAATGAAATAATGACTAATAAATTTAATAATGAAATAATGACTAATAAATTTAATAACTTTATATATCAAACCACTCATATGATATGAGTTGGAAAATTAAGGATTTCATCAGCATGCCACGTGACTAAGCCACAATTTTCTACATGTTTTGCCTGACAATAAGATCATTTTGGAGCCTTGTTATTTGTGCTAAGTTTATTTATTTATTTATTTATTGGATTAGTATTTAATTTTTCAACTTGTTTTTAAAAGGACTTGACCTATCTACTTTTATGCAAAGTGGCCCATCACTAGCTCTCTCATGTACAGTTTTGGGATATTTTTTTTTTATGGGATATTTTTTCTTTTAATATTTAATATTTTCAATTTGTTACTAGATATTTTTTTATTATCTTAAAAAATTTTACACCAGCCTTAAACGTGAATAACTTTGGATATGAGAAACCATTTTTCACTTTTCAGTTTTCGTCCGTAAGTTCCTATTCATTTGTTGGTATATCATAATTTATTTAATGGTAAGTATGTTATCTACTTTCAAAAGAAAAATGTATCGTCTTTAAAAGGAAGTTGTTGTAAGTAATTGTTTCTCAATAATGAGATGTTATTATAAATTTTTAACACACTTGAAAAAATATCTCTATCTATTACAAAATAAGTTGGGAGTCCGTACGTGCTGAAAATTGAGCTAATTGGCGGCCCTTTGTTGTCAAACTAATTACACAAACAAAACAAATAGTTTGTAAACCACTTAATTAGTGTGGAGGCTGTTACGACAAATTGGTCATCACAGAAATAATGTTTGACCAATTATGTTTAATTTTGAAGACTAAAAATTGTGTTTTCACAGTCTTGCGAGATCAATTTTTTGTCATATAATTTGCTTATTTTATCAATGATTTTAGGTGTGTTTGTGAACATAAGTTCTTTGACGGTCGTGTTTTTATGCAATTTTGGATCCATTTGTTTTGAAATTTGACAGTACCGTCTTCAAACATAAATACTTTGGTATTATGGGTTGGTTGACCAAGAGATTCCTAGTATATATATCCCTCCCTTATATATTAATTGAGAACGTGCTGAGCCTATGTGGCAGACTGGCATGCTTCGGGATCTTGTGGCAAAAATACATGCTTCGTTATTAGGCTTGGGTAGATTTAGTTTACTTCTAATTCAAATATATTTAAGTTCGGATTATCTATAATATATTAATTATTTATGGTAAGGGTGGGCGCCGGCTGGGACGGTCTTGAATTTGACTTGTCCGGATATCCATCCCACTTTTATGAATCGGTTCATGAAAGAGGCACCGTCGCCACCCATGTAATACATGGGTGTTGTACTAGTTATATTATATTATATATATATATAAAAAGAAGGCTATAGCTTGACGCGTGGCAGGGGCCTTCTAAACGCTGACGTTTTACCAGCAAACGACGTCGTCTTGGGCGTCATTAAAGCGATGTCGTTTGCCCTCTGCAAACAAACGACTTCTTTACCATTACCTGAAAATTCTTTACATCGACTTCTTCGATTTTCATCTCCCTCATATTTCTATGGCCGCAGGCCTTTGATGTCGATCTATTCCATGCCCTTTTAATTTTTTTTTTTTTTTTCGTTANTTTTTTTTTTCATCGATACTGCCGTGTACGGTGCCAGTCGCTGCCCCAACATCCCAACCTGCGATATCATCTCGCCAATCAGCAATTTCATAAAATTCCATGCGGATCTCAAAAGGTACTGCAAAACCAAACTGAAATCCCTAGGGTTCAGATCCAAAAAACCGATTGTATCGAGAATCAAGAGGCAACCGCTTGCGTTCATCTTCTTCTCCAGCGACCTGTTCTCCCCTGAAATTACCCCCAAATCCCGCTAGAGATTCGGAATTCGTGCCTCCTTGCCGTCGATCTGGCCCCCCATCAGTGCCTACTGCTCGTGGATTTCGGCCAGCATCAGTGTCGCTTGCGGCAGCGAGGAGTCTAACGGCTGACTGTACGGCAGCGTTGTCGTACGGGAACTGCTCAACCTCACCAAGTTTCTTATCGGCGAACCTCCAGAGCAAGTACATTTTTTAAATGATAAGTTAGTTTTCTTATGTTCATTTTTTATTCATCGTTTGATTCTTTGCTTTCCTTTTCCGTTGTTTTGGGCTAGTGTTCTTCATTTTTTGGTTGTGAACATCGCTTCTTCTTTACAACTTCACTGGAATAAGTTCGATCAGGTTGAATTCATTATGCTCTTTGCCGATTTTCCTGTACAATTGTGGAATTCCGCTTTACAGGACTTAGCCCCATGTGTGATGCCTCAAACTTTTTATTTTTATTTTTTATTTTCTGTTCGAATATCATAGTCCAACGATTTATTGTCCAACTTCACATAGTACTAGCTGATAAAAATACGAATTGAGCTCATCAAGTGAAAGTCAGGTATGTATTTGAAGGTTGATCGTTGGCCAATATTGCTTGTATGTTGCTGACATCTTCTTTTTGCTAACTGCAGGAGTATTTTGTTTTCAACAAACATTTTTTTTTGGGTTCAAATATTAGTCACTGGTTCTCTTCTTCTTTTTTCCCTTTTATTTTTTGGTTTGTTCTACTACTTTTAGATGCATTTAAGTAGTAAATACTTAACTGTTACTTACATAGTAGACTTAGTAGTTGCATATAATTCTTGTTTTGTTTCCAATTCATGATATTTTATTGTGTCATGTGTCTAGAGAGACATGTCTGCTTGTAATACCACTGAAGGATCAGATTATATGCCTCCACCATCAGAAAGTATGCTTAGTCTCAATAATTATTGTTTTTTTTTTTTCTTCAATTTATTAGTATTTTGTTTTAATGAGTATATCTGGCATTTAATCAAGCCACGGTTTTAGGAAGACTACTTTTTGAGATGTATTTATCAGACTATTCTAATCAAACTACCTATGCAATTGATACTGACATGATGATGATGGTGTCCTAAGAGAATATTGACATAGATAATCTAAATGTTGAACAGAATGGTTGGTGAATTGTATAGTGTATTCACTATTGAAAATTTTCATGATTGGAGGAAATCATTGCAAGGAGTTATAATTTATTTTTTAGGAGACGGTGATACTGATGAACTGGAAGATAGTTGATGGATCCTTGATGGCCTCGATTTATGGAAGAATTTTAGTGAATGTACTATTTGAGTTCTCTATCTCGGTCTTTTGGTTCATTATACATTATTGTCTTGGATATCACTGAGCATAATTCTTATGCATCTTTGTTCCCATGAACTTATTCTATTATTTAGTTGCTGCCTCATCTCGATCAATGACCTGTGCCTGTAAATTTAGTTACTTTGGAAACCTTTGCCATCGATATATCTTCTGCTTCTGCCAGTGATAGGAAAAAGAAAAAGGACATATAATTTTAACCGTTCAAGATGCTAGCTTGTCCCTTATGAATCTGCATGATCTTTTGTTATGGTAGAATAAGGGTTTGCTTTGGTTCTGTATGATTTTTACAAATAGATGAACACTTTGACAACTAAGGGGATGATTGTATATGAATTGAATAGTAAAAAAACCAATCAAAACTCAAATTTAACTCAACTTTAACTCAACCCCACTATCATAAATATTATCAATATAATTAAATAATATCAACCAATCATTTTTACATATCACATCAACTTTAATTCACTATTCATCCACTCACATAACTCTAACTAACTATTACTTTCAACAATTTTTCTCCCACTTTACATCAAATCAACTTTAATTATTTTATTTAAATATTATTTTAATATATCCATTAATAACTATTTAAAATTTACTATAGTTAAAACATAAACCAAATAAAAACTAGTTCAATCCATAAACAATCACCCCCTAAGTTATTCATAAAACACTCTTTCTTAACTAATTCACATTTTCATTATTCATAAAACACTCTTTCTTAACTAATTCACATTTTCATTACAGTGCATGGTAATTTGTGATTTTGTGTATACGTGAATGACGGGAGGCCATTTTGGCAGTACATTGTCAGTTTACTACCCGTTGTTCATGATTAAATATTTTGAAGAGCTCCACAGGTACTATACCACTGAAAAGGTGGGCTGGCAAGAGGCTTTTGTTGTGTCTATAAGATTATCAATGTCATTGAAAAGAAGACACTTTTAATATCTTTTATATGAATATAAGACGACCTATATTTTTATGTTATCTTCTCTTGCATGTATAGTACGAAAATTACACATAAAGTTTGGTCTGTGTACTATTGGACACGTACTGATTCAGAAACACAAAATGGTTCTCTTATAATAATTTATTTAGTTGTATTAGTTTATAGAAATTGGAAAAATGTACTTATTAACATCATGGATTGTTGCCATTTAATTTTAGAAGTGCAAAAAGATTACATAATCTTTATGTTTACATAAAAATTATTGATAAGAT
The DNA here is from genome assembly GCA_008636005.1 of Striga asiatica. NCBI lineage: Eukaryota > Viridiplantae > Streptophyta > Magnoliopsida > Lamiales > Orobanchaceae > Striga > Striga asiatica. Next base: position 1,103,109 of record BKCP01013403.1, on the reverse strand, counting down.
ATTCTATATGGACTAATAAAGCACATTTTATTGCCTCATTTATTAGATAAATCATGATATATTAATATAAACAAATTATAAAACATTACTACAGTGGGCCGGCTGTGCATAACACAACCGGAGGTTGCTAGAATATATAT
>BKCP01013403.1:960346-1098180 GCA_008636005.1 Striga asiatica | reverse complement strand
ATATACTAGTGTTGACGGACGTTTCCGATCAACGGTTAAAAAGATTAGTAGTGGAAAAGTAATGGGAAAAGATACAAAAAATACGATTTAATTACGATTTTATTAAATGACACGAGGTCGGCCTCTCGTACGAGGTCAGCACTTGCGATGTACTTACAAATTCTTACACGAGTTCCTTACAAACTTAAAGAGAGAAAATGTAGAGAGGGTTTTTACAGTTGGGATTCAACAACCCAAAATAAATGCTCAATATTCCTATTTATAGGGTTCTTAAATGGGGTACTGTTTACGGGTCTTGTCGTACAGTAGTTTGGCAAGACAGGCCGGCGTTTCCCTGACTGATTGGAAGTGATTTCTGGGTCTTCTAATCATTACCTGCAACGCATTTAATGCATGTATGAGCTGCATTTAATGCGGGCATGCCCCTGGGCCGGGCTAGACGTCCTAGACCTGCAGACTAGTCTGGGTTGTCCCATCGACAATCATTGGTTGGCAAGTGACCTTATTTTATTGTCTTCAAGACCGTTAGCTCTCATAAAAAGCCGACCTGATAAGATCCCGAATCAGACTGCACACCAGCTCGTACTTCAGGATCCGCGGTTTCTTCTCCACTTCGGCACTGATCCAGACCGACCTCACAACAGTGGTGTGGAGGTGCGACCTCGCAATTAGGAAAGCGAGGTGCCGACCTCGAGACCGATTCTGACCGCCATACCCGTTGACTTTGACTTTTACTCAGCTCGGCTCCTACGAACAATTTCGATGACCGGCTTCATCAGTCCGGTGGGTCGCCGCCCGGCTCACGGTCTCTCAGACCGTGATCTTCACCGGAGCCCGACTCGGATATCAACAACTAGTAATCAACCTGTGCATTTGCACAGAGACGAATACTTTAAGAACATAAAAATATAAAAAAAACAAAAATAGATCATAATTTAATTCTTGAAAAAAATATGAATTAAAAAAATAATTCTCAAAATTGATTTTGATCAAATAATTTTTATGGAAGAGCCGTTACAACCATTTTCTTTACGCTAATAAACCTGGCAATTTTGATGAGTGGATGTGACTTAAAATTTGAGTACAATTTTGTAACTCCATTGATTGGTTTATGCTCATAATTTATGGTATTCAAGCAAATTATTTTGTAACTTAAAAATGAAATTGAATAATGAAAATTTTGGAGGGAGAACAAAATTTAATGCATTGTAATAAAAATAAATGTTTTGTATCTCCTCTTTATATATACTAGTAATCAACATGTGCATTTGCACAGAGACGAATACTTTAAAAAGATAAAAACATAAAAAAAATCATAATTTAATTCATGAAAAAACAATATGAATTAAGAAAATAATTTTCAAAATTGATTTTGATCAAGTAATTGTTATGGAAGAGCCATTACAACCATTTTCTTTATGCTAATACACCCCACCATTTTCATGAGTGAGTGTAACTTAAAATTTGAGTACAATTTTGTAACTCCCTTCATTGGTTTATGCTCATAATTTATGGCATTCAAACAAGTTATTTTGTAACTTAAAAAATGAAATTGAATGCTGAAAATTTTGGATGGAGAATAAAATTTAATGCATGAGAATATAATTTAATACATGGTAATAAAATGAAATGCTTTGTTGCTCCTCTTTATATATATACAGATATAGATATAGATTTTGAGTCCCATGTTTTTTTTTTTTGCTACCTGTATATAGAAAATATTAGTATTGAGTTGGGCGGCTTGGGCCTATTGTTAATTCCTTTTAGTAGACGTTGATATAAATTGTTATTCATTTATGCCTTTTGTTGTTGGTCTCTTAGTAAAATAGTGTTGTATCTAAAATGTTTGGTTCTTTGTGAGCCTTTTACCTTTGTGTTACGATTCATTAGATGCCAATGTAGTTTGTATTGGCCGGGTAATTGGTTGTATTTCTTTTGAAGCTTTGATAATATTCTATGGATTTGAACGGTGATATAAGTCGTATTTGAAAATAATGTTAAATTAGAGTTTATCTAATGGCATACATACCTCTCTTAATCTTTCATGGGTGATTTCTCAAATGACAGTTATGTGTGACCTAAAATATAACTCGGTAAAATTATTGTTTTAAGAAAAAATTATGTGAAGAAATAAAGTTGTGATGTAAGTATATTTTTGTGTTGATAATTAAAACTATTTTTAAGATTTTGAATAAATATGAAATAAGATGTAATAATTAAAGTTGTGAGATAAATATAGTAAAACAATAATTATATGTTTAAACATATTTGAATTGATAAATATTAAATTTCATCAAAATATTATCGTAATGAATGATATTTAATTTTATTAATAATACGGAGTTCAAAAAAAAAAAAATATAGATAAATAAAAAATTTAGAAAAATGATAATATCTATGTCTCTTATCTTTCTTATCTTATCTCTCTCTTACATATAAGAAAAAGTGGGAGGGATTGTAGGTGTGACACGTGGCTTATTTTTTTCCCAAAATACCCCAGTTTTTGCCCATTTTTTACACCTGCTGCCCGTGCATAATAACTTTTATCAGTCTTTCGGTCAAAGTGTGAGAGCATTTCTTCCTTTTGCTGGATTTCCGCAGGTCAGAGGTAGAGGCCCATTCTTTTCTGGCTTTTGCACGTCTTCTCTGTCACCGAAAAGACGCCTTTTTTTTTAGGCTTTCCCATGTCTTCCCCTGTTCATCCATGGCCGAAAAGACAAAAAGGAGAGGAGAGCTCTCAGTCTTCGTCATTTTTCAATCCCTAACCAAATACATTCTGCGTTTTCTTCAACTCGGGGCGCCGTCTCCAAAGTCGACGGTTCAAGTAGCGTCACCTTCACATCTCCACCGCCGACGGTTCCGGTGGCGTCATCTCCAACATCTCCACCACGACTCCATCTCAGACGCGCGCGTTTCCACTAAAATCTTCTCGGACAGTGCCGCCTCTGAAAGTCCTACCTACTTTGATGGCGAGCACGAGCCCTACTTCAAAATGAAATAGCTTCTTTCCGACCAAGAGAGCAACACTGACGAGGTCTCACCGGAAAAAGAGGTACGATGAAATAATTTTTACTTCAAAATATATTTAGATTTTCTTACCCCATTGGCAATTTGTTTCTCTATCATCGCCTAGCCAAAACCTAATTTCTTTTCTCATACCTACGCACATGAATGAATGTATGTGAGCGAAAAAAACAATGACAACAGGGGGAGACCCGCTGGGGAGGTGAGCCGGCGAGAGATAGAGAGAGATTGAGACCTGGCGGGGCGGCGAGTGACTTTGAGATAGAACGACCCACGAGTAGGGAATTCGCTTCATTCCGGCGCGGTACATTTCGATAGACATGCCTGAACATTTTGGCTTATTTATGCCATAATCAAATTGTGTGTAGGGGGTTCAAACAACTCTGAGGCCTTCCTTTGTCTTTGATTTTTTTTTTCTTTTCTGGTTTTTGTTGCTTCTTGATGATTTGACCGGGTGTAATTTGTTTGTATTTTGTAGGACGCCTCGATTTTTTGCTTTTCTTGGACAACCCGCGTGAGTAATTTTGTACTTGAGAAGTTACAAAGTGAAAGGAATATAGGTAATGCAATGGATTTCAATTTCACAAAAGTTTGAATAACATCAAGGAGACATTTGAAATCCAATAAAATGAGTTTTTAGCATAACATGCTTGGATGTCCCAATGAATTTCAAATAATTCCCACTATATCCCTCCCAAAATCCTCAAGCTGAATGTATCCTCGGTGCTTACAACTTTATTGTACTTCTATGTATCACTGCCATTAGATATTTAACCTTTTCACTTTTGGTAACACAGGATTTACCTCGAATTTTCCTGGTCATCCTGCTGTAGATGAGGATGGTAGAAATGCTTTAAGACTGTTACTTACTGCCTATGCTCGCCATAATTCGTCTGTCGGGTATTGCCAGCTACTTCTACCTACGGGATAATACAATTATGTTGTATTGAATATTGTGTGGAGATATGACTGTTCATCTAATTGTCTGTTGATTTTTTTATTTTTCAGCAAGAGTTGTTTTTGTAGTGAATACTTAATCTTCTCAAAAACAGTATGTTGATGATTGAGGATGCTTGGATAAGCATCTTTTATTTCNATCATTCATGCAGGCAATGAGCTTCTTTGCAGGGTTATTGCTACTGATGCCAGAGGAAAATACATTTTTGTCGGTTATTCTCTCTTTTTTTTTTGTTCAGTAGTAGCCTTTCGTCTTTTCTTTTTGTTTTTGGTCGTTTTCTAAATTAGTGGTTCTGTGGGTCCAGTCTTAAATTTCTGGGTATGGTATTGTCAATGACCAGAATGGTAAAAATAAAATGATGGAATTGTTTACTTGTTTGATGGGTCCTGGAAGTCATTAGACTTTTAACAGAATCTAACGAATTCATTGACTTACAGGACTTTAGTGGATATTATTAAGAAGAAATGATAGAGTCTCAGGTAAACTTGGATTTCATTTGTGATATGTTATTTTACATCTGCCCTCTTGTTACATACAAAGACATGAGATACTTTCTTTGAGCGCCCCATGGCTCTCCAATTTATTATCTGTATTTCTGAAATAAAGGAAGGTGTTCAAAAGGGTGGTACTCAACTGAAATTTGTATTGTGCAACTCTGTCTTGGCAGGTTGATCAACTTGTTCTTGAGGAGTTGGTGCGCGGAAGTTTTCCGAAACTGCGTTAGTTTCTTAAGATATACTTCTGTTATAAATCATTTCCCGAAGAGATGTCTTATTATTAGTTATTATTTCTGCTCCTTAGCTTGTTTGTGTCGCAATGAATCATCTTGATTATCTAGGAGTGCAGGTGGCATGGGTGACTGGGACATGGTTTCTCACAATATTTATGAATATGCTTCCATGGGAAAGTGGTCAGTTTTCTTACATCAAGTGTAGCAATACATTTAGTGAAATATCATTACAATTTTAACATGTATTATTGTAAGTGTGATTTATCTTCACTTCTTTTCATTTATGCATTTGTAAGCCAATGATTCGTCCTTCACATTATAGCTAATTACAAGTAATATTCTTCTGGCTCATTTAACACAAACCACGACGAGTATTTTTTTTGTTTTTTGTTTTTTGTTTTTTTTTTTTTTTTTTTGTCGTAGGCTGATAAATTAAGCTTCGGAGGATAATTAAATTTTCTTTTGGTATTTATGCTACTGTAAAGTGCATTGGTGTGTGAAGTTATTTTGAGATAGTATGAGTGACTTCAGGTTTGTCTTTTGTCCCATGTGCCATTTTGTAGAAAAAATAGAATTTGATATATTTCGAGACTACCTAAGTAGTGCATGAAGTTACAGCAGTTGCTTTGATGTGCACTCTTTGAAATATTAAGAGACTATACATTTGACATGCCAAGAGGTTATGTAGATTTGTTCGGTTTGAGGACATAAAAAGTAATTAGCCATAGGATGATAATTTTGATCTTGCTACTAAGTCTCGGTCTGAAAAGTGGAAGAATTGCATTGCATTTCTTATCTCTCCGCATTATAATGCATTTCTTATTATGTTCTTAAGCTATGCTAAAGGATGTTGGGCTGAGAAGTGGAAGCATTACACTGCATTTTTTTTTTTATCTTTGCATTATAATGCATCTCTTATTATGTTCTTCAACTTGAAAAAAGATGTCGAACTATATCAACGATTAATTACAAAGTGCCTTAAGCATCTTACGAAGCTATAAAAATCTAAATTATATATTGTTATATTTACAAAAGTCCAAACTATGTGGAAGGGATATTTGTGAAGAAAATGTGAATCCACATGGGCATGGTTGTCATATCATTTGTTTTTTGTGTAAGGTACATAAATGTAGATTATTCTCAGTATCATGTTTGTCTTCTATGATAATGTATATTTGACGATGTTGTTCTTCTACTGCTACAGTCTGACACAGTGTGTGTGTATGCAAACCAAACTACTCTTAACATTCTACAAACAACACCAGGAAATCTCCAAATGGGCACTCTACAGAGGTTTTTTGTTGACTCTAATATTTCTCTAGCTCCTGTATTCCAGACTGTAATGCTGCAGGTATATTTCAGACGACTCAACTTAGATTATTAATGTCATTCTAATATTGAAGTAATGGTAATTAGTATAAATTTGTTAAAACTCCCCTCCCCTATTTTTTTCAGCATTATTTTAATTACTATTGAGATAATACTCTTCAAATATGCAATGTTCTGAATTTCAGGGGTATGCTTTTCTACCACCTGGACGCTTTGAATCTGCAAGAAATCGTGCGATTTTTTTGTAAGCAAGCTTTAGTGTTGCAGTTGTTGCCTCCCGGTGGGTCTTTTAATGGATCTGCATTGGCCTTCATAAACTTTTCCTTTATCTGATAAGTAAATTAAGCTCTGTATTCTTTAGATATTTTAAAAAAAAAATAATAATAATTTTCATTTAGACGACGGGAGGGTTTGGATTGTTGTTACTGGGAATTAATTTTGATGGCACTACATTGTATGCATGGTTTTTGTTCTGGCTTTGAATCATCAGCATTAGTTTTGATTTTAGTTTTGATTACCCTACTCAGTATTGACTGGCTTGAGACTTTTTTTTCATTGTTTCTTGTTGTTTTGATTGTAAAAGAAAACAATACCATTTTTGGAAACATAGACAAGAGCCAAGAGTTGACATTTCTAAAAAATTTGGCGAAAGGACATAACTAGACCTTCTTACTTTCTCATTTACACATATACGAGAATATTGTTCAAATCCCAAACAGGGCGTTCCATTGTAATTTATAATCCATATATGGTATTGCTTTCATCAGGTAAAGCGCCACTTTTTATTTTCTCTCTCCATTTATGGTGAGCAATGAAAAAATTAAATGGAAATAGAAGCATATGGTATGTCCAACCTCATTCCTAAAAAATTGATGGAATCTATCTCTCGATTCCTAATTATTCTCTATATAAAAAAATAAAAATCCACATTTAAAACCATTTTCGCTCATGTCCTTCTCTTATCAGCTCTCAATATTTTGTCTTTCGAATTATTCTCATATTAATTCAATTCAATTGCAAAATTGAGTCAAGTGTAAAATATCAACCACATTAAAATTGAATTAAAGAAAACCCCAAAAGTAATCACTAAATAAACATTTAATATACCATAATTTTTCTTATCAACTCTCAAAAGTAGAGTAAGTTTATATCACAAATCAACCAAACTGAGAAATAAATAAAAACATCCACTAAATAAACCATAAATATTCACTAGATCGAAAAAAAAAACCATAAATATTCACTAGGTAAACAAAAAAAGGCAAACTACATTTTTTTTTATTAATGCAACATAATCGAAAAACAAACTCTTCATAAACAATATTGGGGGGTGTATTTTGAGTTTTCTATTGGTTGACTATTAGTTTCAATGGATTTTTTTTTATTTATTTTATAGTCACTGATTTGCTAATAAGATTATAAACCATTTTTATATGAAACAAAAAGAAAAAAAAAAATTGTTGAATTTATTATTTTTTTGCGGCTTAATATTTGTATATTTGTAGTTTATTTGTAAATTATCTTATGTAAACCTTTTAGTTTATTTGTAGTTTATCTTATGTTTGTTACATTATTTTTATAGTTTATTAAAAACAAACTTAAAACTTTTATTTTGTAGTTTATTTGTAGTCTATCTTATGTTCATCTCAATATTATGGTCAGATTTCACCGTGTGTGGAAGAAAATTGAAGATTTTGTTGTTCATCTGCTTCAAGTGGTAAGATGAAATTATAGCGAGGGAGAGCCAAATTATAGATATGCGAATCATTTTTCATAGAATATTTTTTCTACCCCAAATATAAATCCAAATGAAGAGAAACCGGAACAAGTAAAATTGATTTAGCGGACCAAAATTAACATTGACGGCTTCATTGGCACAAAAAGTGGCGCTGTGAAAAATAGGTCTGTTCCTAAATCCTTCTCCGACAGGGAGTGCATCAGCAACATCACGAGCTCTCCCATCGACTCCCCGAGCAGGAAAGCCATCAGATCATTGTAGAGGTTCGATGAGGCGCTGCATTCTACACCATGTTCATCGCCCAAGTGGGGTTCCTTTTATGACTCTGGTGGAGAGTGGTGTTCCGATCGAGACCACGTTTTATGTTCATGCTCTCAGCAGAGCCACATTTTGGTAACCAGCACTACATTATCCTCTTTTATGCTAATCATATAGTAGAGTATGGAGTTTTTTTAGTATCTATTACGCTTTTGTCATCTTCGATTAATTTTCCTTTGATGTAAAATATTAACATCTTTTTTGTTTCCTTTTTATATTTTGCATTCATATAGTTGCACCATCTGATTATTTCGGGATTTTTTAAGTTTCTTGATAAAGAACTTGACTATCTCTGGGTCTCTAGAGCACTCATTTTAGCTGTAAACGTTCAGTTTGGGAGTTGACCATCTACATGCAATTTGTTGACCTCCTTGGCAGATAGGGTTTTCTTGGTGAAACATTTATTTGATTAAATCGGTTGCCTTTGGATATTTTTTTTGTGCTGCTTTAATCTTCGTGCTCTTCATATTTCTTAGCTTTTTTATTTTTTAAGTATGAAGCAAGGGAAGCAAGCGAAGCTTTCTAACACTTTGTCGAGTGGAAAATACTTTGGTGGCCAATTTTATGCAGATCAACTTTAAGAAATAAACAGAAATATTTATATGTTTGAATTAACTAAAACACATTGCATAAATATTTATCAATTTTACACAAACAATAATTTCTGTAAAATTTTGATGAGAAAAAAAAAAAGAGTCAAACAAGTATGACCATTTAAACCGTAACATTATCCGCGTTTTATATGCACAACAAGTATTAAACCATTATAACCACTACACCCAAAACAAAACTAAAACAAAAAAACGATATATTAGTAGAGAATACATATAATTCTTAACATTGTCTTGCTATAAGATCTCAACTGTCGTTGGTGAGTGAAAAAAAAAAAAAGCACATCAATTATGTAGACAACATTTAAACCCAAAGTATTTTAAAAAAATGGGCGAAACAGTTATGCATACACTGGATATGCACTTGACTCCTTACATTTCAACTATATCAGTATAAATTCAATTGATTATTTCAAATAAATCCAAATTTTATACTTCAATTGATTATTTCAAATAACTGCAAATTTTAAGTCGATTATAGACTAAATTTGAGCCGGCTGTGTGTATTTTTTCTTACATTTATACTTACCAAAAAAAATAGGTACGTGTATTTTTAAATATCGATAAATATTGGTTATAATTATAGACTGGACTAGAGTTGGCTGTGTGTGCACAGCCATCCGGCCACCTAGTCTTATTTAATAAAAAGGAGTTACTTACACTGTAGCAAATTATAACATTTTATTCCTTTGGTGACCTCTCATTCTGCTGACACGTGTTATAAAAATTGTACTGACCTTTTTGCCCTTACCCATTTTAGATTTTAATGCTTGGAATTTTACTTTACTTTGTTCTATCAAGTTCTAAACCCTAGAGGCGTCGTTTACTTCGCGGGACTGGATAGGATAAAAGAAATAATCCCGACAATCTTATGTTTACTTCGCAGGTTAGTGATAGGATTTTCATGACATGGCTCCCACGTGGCATGCGCTGATCGGCCATTTTCGGACTAAAATATCTCGGCTCCATCGCCTGATTAAATAATCTGATGTTTTTAATACCATTCTTACCCTCACTGTTCATTGGGAATAGACTAATGTGCCCCTTATTTTCCATTAATTTACATTAACCTGCGACCAAATAAAAGTGAAGAATCGACATTTTGCCCTACCTGCAGAACGGGTTGAATCCACAATCGCCATTGTTGTGAACTGGTTTAGGGCTTCACCAAGCGCGTTATAATTTTTTCGCTGTTGTGCAGTAGAAACGAAGACGTCGTTGTTCCTGTACAGATCGAGCATCTTCCATCGGGTGAGCCTGCAATTGCTATATTAACCTTTCCAATTTCAATCGCTGTTGGTTGTTTTTAATTCGTGGATTTTTAATTCGATTTTGTTCATTGGTTGTTTTTTTCCTCCTTTTTTTTTTTTGGGATTTATCCCATTTTGATGATTTTGATTTATTTAATTTCGAATGGTTTGTTTCTCCGATGGATACACCCCCATCTCCAGTCGGCAATTGCTGTGAGGTTCTCTCCGTGACCGGAAAAGGTAAACACCTAAACCCTCATCTACCTTAACATTCTAATTTCTACATGTGTTGGCCTAGTTTAACAGTATTGTTGGTATTCATAGCAAAAGGGCATCTGTCCGTGTTTGAGCAGGCTGTGACGAGCACTAGCACCTTCAGTGTAGGAAGGAAGCCAAATTACTTCTCGAATTTCCTCGAGGCTGCAAGGTAATGTCCTCTTCCTTGGGTATTGTAATTTTCCCGACATCAAAGTGTTGAAAGTTGAGCTTATAAAATCTACCTGTTTGTTGTTCAAAGTAGTGTTCAATTTTATGCGTGGTCGTGAATAATGTTATGCTGAACATTCCGATTTATTTGGAGGGGACCGGGTACAGTATTGTGTCATTTTATCATCTTTGGAATACTGAGCTTTCACTCATATGCTATGGCTGTGTGTATGCTACTGTCTGTGTGTGAAGAAGAGTGGTTTGTGCTGGGCCTGCTGCATTTTTTTATGCAGAGTTATGATTTGGTTAACATGCTGTTGAAAGTGTTGGTACCATAGTGTTAATTCATGAGTTATGATGTGGTTAACCTGGTGTTGATAGTGTTAGTTCCATATTGTTCATTCAGGAGTTATGACTGCTCTTTTTTAAGTGTACTGGCTTCTCACTTCAGGTGTTTATGAGTCCTGTCTCATGCCTTAGAGGTTGTTCAAATTTTCAGTAGTTAGGCTTTAAAGACAAGAGAGCATGACTGAAATGTTAATTGCCTTGATTTGGATAAATTGCAGGAAGGTGTGCTCATTTTAGAGTGTCTATTGTTCCATTATGTCTTTGTCATAAATGTAACATTTGTGCAGCCTGTTAAAATGCACTAATGGATGATGACTTATAAACAGATTAACATGTTGTCCAAACTTGTAATTTAAAATTGAAGATGACCATTTATCAAAGATGTTGTTTAAAGTGTAGGAGAACAAATGAGATTCATGAAAATGGGCCTTCTTTGATGTTTTATTGGATGCTGAGTTATGATCAGAGAAACATGACTGTTGAAAGTGACAAAGTGTTAGTTTAGTATTGTTGAAAGTGTCAGTTTGATAGGTTTTGATGACACAAAACCTGCTGAAGTGCTTTCATTACTTGTTCTGGACAAAATGCTGAAGGGTGTGCTCATTTTACTGTATCCATTCCTCCTGTATGTCTCTGTCATAAATGTATCATTTGGCTTATTTGTTTTGATGTTGCGATTTCACATATATGTTGTGGTTGTGCATATATGTGGTTCTGTTAATCAGTGTACAGGCTTTAAGTGGCATGTGTATGTTTATAGACATTGAAATTATAATCCTATTAAGTTTCATGTGTTGATTACGGTTCTTTAGGAAAAGTAATTCATACAAGTAGGTGCTTCTTTACGTTGTTTAGTATGTTCACCAACAATGAAGGGGTGAAGTCGATATGTTTTTTCATTCTTTGTAGATGGATAACTTGCGAGACAAATTACTAATTCTCACTCTTTTGGAAGAGATTGTTCTTGGTGCTCGTTTTTTTTTCATAGTAGCTAATTACTACTACTACAAATTCATACTCCCTCGCCGCCGTCGACGTTTGTTGACTAGCGGACTCACATACCGATTGAGGGACAGAGTGCCCCTTCAAGTGAGTCACATGCAAAGGCTAGTGGACGTTAGCGACACCACTTGCCTTGAGAACCTCCGTATGGACAAAAACTGTTTTGGTCGTCTTTGTTTCCTCCTTGAAAACAAAGGGGGTCTTGTTCAATCTAGAAACGTTGCACCGAGTGAACAAGTTGCTATGTTTCTTTCAATCCTCGCACATCACAAGAAAAACGTGACGTTGAAGTTTGATTTTACGAGATCGGGTAGAACTGTAAGCAAGTACTTTAACCGTGTACTTGATGCGGTAATCCGGCTTTACACCGATCTAGCTGCCACACCTACGCCAATTGAGAATGATTGTTCAGATGAACGGTGGAAATGGTTCAAGGTAGCCTAGCACACAAGACCCTTAACAACGCTTTAGTCAATTTTGTCTTCCCTTCTTCTTCCAAACTAATACTTTTTAATTTTTTCTTTTTGTTCGTTAGGGGTGTCTAGGGGCACTAGATGGTACATACGTTAACGTTCGAGTCCCATCAAAAGATAAGGGAACATATAGGAATCGAAAGGGTCAAGTAGCAGTTAATGTACTTGGGGTGTGCGATAGAAACATGAACTTCATATGCATGCTTTGTGGCTGGGAGGGGTCCGCTGCGGATAGTCGAGTACTTAGAGATGCAATAACTAGGGCAAATTCTCTCCGAATCCCAAACGGTATTCCCCCGACTTATATGTGAACTTATGTAAAATATCACCCATCAAAAAAATCTTTAAATCAAACATAACACAATCGTTTAAAACGCAGGAAACTATTATTTGGTGGACGGTGGTTACACTAATGGTCCTGGCTTTCTAGCGCCATATAGGGGTGTGAGATATCACTTAGATGAATGGGGTACAGGGCCCCGCGCTCCACAAAACTTTAAAGAACTCTATAACCTTCGGCACGCCAAAGCTAGAAACGCGATTGAACGTGCTTTTGGCATTCTGAAAATGCGTTGGGCAATTCTTAGGAGTAACTCTTTTTACCCCATTCGGACCCAAAATCGCATTATCATGGCGTGCGCGCTTATTCACAATTTTATACGTAACACAATGCCTGAAGACCCCATAGAGAATGATATTCCAGAATTCCCTGTACCATCCAACCCAACATGTGAGGACGACTACGTAGATCAAGTGGAAGGCAGCCAGGAATGGACACAGAAGCGCGACTTGTTGGCCCAACAAATGTTCGCAGATTGGCAGGGCGGTGTTCCATAGCTGATAAACAAATATAATTTTTTTGTATACAATGTGCACTTTCATAAGGTAGCTTATCAAACAAAGTAATTGTGATGAATGTTCTTATTGACCATGTTTATTCTTTTTTTTTTTAATGTTTAAGTAGATTATCGGCTTTTGTGTTAAAATAAAATTGTGTTTGTTGTTTTTCTATATATTTCTTCATGTGCATTATATCATAATTTTGTTAAGCGTCATTTTTCATATATTGGAAATTCAGTATTATCCAATGGTATAAAAAAATATAGAATTGCAACAAAATTATTGTCGCAACAGGATATTTCTCATGGAACCGTCAGCTACATCGGATACCGGGAAAGAGGGCGGGTCCACCTCAAAACGCCGTGTTTGGACAAGGGACGAAGAGCGTGCCCTCATTAATGCTTTGAAGGAGATTGTAGTCGAGGGTTGGAAGACAGAAAATGGCTTCAGAACGGGCTACGCATTTATTTTGGAGAAGAAAATGAAGAAGTTTCTGCCGGGATGTGAAATTCGTGCGGAGCCGCACATATCCTCGAAAATGCATGTCTGGAAGAAAACTTATGCGAGTCTGGCTCTTTTGAAATCAAACAATTCTGGAATGGGTTGGGATGATGTTACAAAAAGCTTCTCTTGCGAAGATGAGAAGTGGGCTTCCTAGCTTAAGGTTTGCTCGTACTTAATATTCAAACTTTGACTCGTCAACCGGTTTCACATACTTTACATATCCTCAACACTTTTTTTTACTCTTTGATGGGTGGCCAATAGGTGGATCCTAATGCAAAGGGTCTGAGGAACAAGACTTTTCCCCACCTAGATGACTGGTCCGAAATCTTCGGAAAAGATAGAGCCTCTGGCGTCGATGCCCAGTCTTTCGGAGACGCAGCTCAAGAAGTCCAACAGGAGGCGCCTTATGAGGTATATGATGACATCCCATTTGGTCCCACGCAGCGCACAGCAGGTGTTGGTAGCCCGGGCAATGACGTCGGCCAGTCGTCGGGTACGGCATGTGATAGCACCTCTAGGAGAGGGGGAAGGTCGAAGGGCACAAAGAGGAGGTCCAGTAACCTGGTAGACGAACGTTTCATCGATGTTATGGAGACCTTCTCGCAGAACACTGATGGGAGGTTGAATGAAATCGCAGCCAGAATTGCGAACGACCAGGCGGCACAGGCTCAGGCGACGCAGGCTCAAATGGCCGAAGTAAATGATGCGCTTCGTGCTTTCCACTTTCTATCCGGTGAGGACCGAATGGCTATCTGTCTGCGTTTGTGTAACAATGCCAAGGAGCTTGCTATGTTCATGGGCCTGGGCCCCGACGATAGGGCGCTCATGGCTAGGGTGATGCGCGATGGGCGGGGGTAGTGTTTTTGATGGATAAATGGTTTGTTTCTTGAGGTTGTGGTAGCAGTATTATGATGTGGGAACTGTATGAACTTTTATTGTGTGATTTTCTGATTTACTAGTGAACTTGTATTGTGTGATTTTGTTATTTTGTGACTTTAGTGTCATGTGTTGAATTGTGTAATGTGCCAAAGACTTGAAATAACATTTATTTTGTTCCATTAGTTGCTGTAACTTCCAATTTGTTTGTGTAACGGTAATTTCTCAGTAGCATGGAATGGTCGTACATTGGTTATCCTTGTGCGTGAAATGTTTTAATATGTTATAATCGCCCGTCGCAGGTTCACTATGCCTGTCTGGGAGGATCCGCCATGGGGCTGTTTCTATGCAGCTATGGACCTTCCAAACGAACCCATACTGGTAAGTTCAAACTTCTCACTTCGAGCATTGAATAAACATTGTAGGCTACTTTAGTATTGAAGTAAAATATTATAATTGGTCTACCCACGGTGTTATGTGGTATATTATAAGTTTCAATAAACACCAAAAAGAAAGGGAACAAAGAAAATTAGAAAGATATAGAAATAATAAAATTTTGGTGTCCAATTGTTTAATGCCTACAGTTTAAAGTTATTTATTAAATGCTACATCACCCAAAATAAAGGTAGTTTTTTTGTGTGTTCACACTTTCACTTTCTTAGTACATAGACGGTGCGGAACCTTATTTTGGGGGACACGCGATGCCTTTTCCCGTTACTCTGATAACGGTTGAGGGCCGCCGCTACCCAATGGACATAATAAGGGTTCCGTCGTCGTTGGATTACAACCCAAGGGCTCCTTTGTGTTTTGGCAATGGGTGGCAGTATTATGCTCAATCTGAGGATATCCGCAACGACTACTACCTCTATTTTCAACGAGATGATTTTAGAACGTTCAACGTCAAGGTCTACACAGCTAACGATATTGAGAGGCCGCCGCAGCACCGGTTTAGCATAAAAATAAAAAAAACTCATGTCGACCGAGCATTGTTGGTTAGTGATTGGTTCATGATTTAACATCATATTTATCGTCTCCATTGTTCTTGTATATATAATCATACCTTATCATGTTTAATATTTTTTTCCCTGTTCTGCAGCCTATACCAATGGCATTTTGGAACGCACACATTGAAGGACAGTTTGCAGAGATACACTTTGCAGTGCTTATGTTGAAGGGGGAAACATACTCGATCTCTATAGACCGAACTCACGGTAAGAGGCGCCTTAAAGATGGCGATATGCGCCAATTCTTTCAAGAAAATGATATTGTGGAGGACTCGGAGTGGGTGTTTACACTCATTCCGTACAGGTATCCCCGGTTTAGGGTGGTCGGAATTTGTGTGTAGAATGTAGTGAATGACGAATTAAGAAACTCATTTTTCAGATGCTTGTTGGTCGTTGATGGCATATTATTTTGGACATTGTGTGTTAAACGTTATTTGTTATTTTTAAGACACCTTTCATGCTTTCTCTTATGTTGTGATTGAAAAATTTTGGGTATGTAAAATTTGTGTATTAATAGTTTCGTAGGTTTATTGGGACAATTTATATGGTTTATATTATATTGTAAGGCCGACACATTACGGGATACAACACGGAAACAATGGAACAAACCACCAAACATACCTAATATTACAAACATACATTTTCTGAATGAAACAAAGCACAAGTAAACATTGTCGACGGGACGACTACATCTTAGGACAATCAGGAACATGCAGTTCCATACAAGTACATGACGGAAACAAAGTACAAACATATTAAAGCACCATTACTCAAACCAACAACGACAACTAACATACTGATACACCACCGAAACAAGAACACTCAAAAAAGGGAAATATATAGTGCCGAAGTTAATTCCACGGCCAATCAAAAGCGCAGTCCATAGGAGTGGCAGAACAGGCAGTAGATATAGAATTTTCTTCCGTTTCATGTACAACATGAGGGGAGATGTTGTTGTTGGGCTGATTGACATAGCCATCAGTTGAACCGGTTTGACTATGTATGGATTGCTTCTTTTTTGGGCCCTTTGAGCTGCTACCCTTATAAAAGGCCGGACGCGGTGGTTGTTTCTTAGCTCTCTGAGGGACAATACTGCAAACGGGGTAGGGATTTAACCTAGGAGGCAAACGGTTTGGAGGGTAATCCTCCACATCGATAACTTCTACACTTTTGCCACGGCCCTTGTTGCCCTTCTTCTTGCCTTCGTCGTCGCTGTCAGAAATGATACACCACTGCAAAGGATTTACGTACGGTGGCTCCTCGTAAAACAACTCAACAAGTTTGTTATGATGTGGATCACCGTCCATCATGTACGCCAGGGAAAAGTCATCCCACTACCGGGTGAAAAAAAAAAAAATTAGACAAATACTGTTATGATGGTAGAAAAAATGAAAACGCATATATTTTCGATAAATCTCACCTTTAGCAATTCATCCCAAGTGCTGTCCGAAGCATGGTACTTGTTTTGGCCGACGTCGTATTCAACTCCAGCCTTCTCTTTCAAAGCCGTAAAAACTTCATGTCGTTTCTCCAAAACTCCCACTCGTATTCCGATGTACTCTACCGTGAAACTCTTGCCAAACCACGCATTGAATGCTCGCATACCGCCAAGTATGGACTCAGTATTGTCTGCATTAGGAACAAAGATACCACAAAGCTTATCTTCAAGTAAGTAGTCGATAAGAAAGTCATCAAACTTTGGTGTCCAATTTAGGTCGTACAAATAGTCTGCTTGCACTAAACCAAAATTTGGAGCCATTACAATTTTATGATTTGGATATTTTGTTTTTTTTTTTTTGGACAAACTTAGGTGATACTTGACCGCTTCCTTCAATGGTTGTGGACTACTTAGCATGCGTTATGGTGATTAAATAGCAAAATTTCATGAAGCGTGGTTGAACAAAGGGGTATGGTCTACTTTAGTCGTCTTGTCTATTCATTGCAGCCCTGCATAAATAGCTGAAACCTACATGTAGGCGTGTGTAGTGAGTTGTTATTGCATGTCCCCTCGAATCTGACATTATTGACCAAAAAATGACTGGAGTGGTCACATGCTCTGTTTTGCGCATGCAAAAAGACGAGCAATAATGCATTTGTACATTAATTTAAATTACATATGCTCATATTTACCTATAAATGTACCAACTTTGCAGAAAAGCTGCATACCACGCCAAAGACCTATCAAATTAGCATTGCAGAAAAGATGCAAACCTAGCCTTACCCTATCCCTGGAATTTTCAGTGTACACATCTCCTGTTAATGCGAGGAACATATTTTATATGCTTACAACTACGATCCCCCAAAATTGAATTCAACACACACATGCCCTGACAAGTCAAAAGCCTGCAAAGACATATCCATTCAGCTTTGCAGAAAAGCCGACACCTACAAGTAGACATGTTTTGATCTGCATTTGTACACATGTCCTTTCAATTCACAACACACATATCATAATTTTACATGCCTGAAATACACACATCCTGCCAATTCAAAGTAGTTTCACAAAAGTAGTTTGGGCAAAATCTATCAGTTATTGTACAAAACATTAGTAAAGCACCACAACAAAGTTCATCTATCCATCCTTATTTAAAAATAAAAAACAGGAAAACAAAGCAAACAATGAAGTAAAATGTAGTCTTCATATATGTGAACTTCTTCTCCAATGTTCGAGCTTCACGGTGAACACATTCAAGTCGCAACTCCAGTTCCACAATTTTGTTTGCTTCAATTTCCAATTTCTTGACCAACACATCCTTCTCATCTTCCAATGCACGTATCTCTGCACATTTTAACTGAAGCCTATCCGAGAGCAGTTGCTCCAGCTCATTTTTTAACTTTAATTGCTCGTGGAGCCTTCCCTTTTCAGCCTTCAACCTCTGAAAACAATTTTTTCCGTACGGCGGCATTTCAGGATCTACCCATTCAAATTTGTTACAAGGCGGGTCATCCGTCTGTCATAAATGAGCATAAGATGAAGGCAAAAACCAAATGTGAAATCCTCAATCACAAAACTTGTATCATTTACTATAATCAACAAAAATCACTATCATGTACTTAACTTTCGACAACGTGTTATAAAAAACATACCTTCCAACGAGGACATCTGATGAACCTTCGACCCGGGTTTTCATCCGTATTTGATGTCAACACGACGCATTCCTCGAGATGATGGCACAACCTGACCTCCATCGGCCCATTGTCGGATGATCTGTAATACCGGTTGCTTGAACTCGCGTTTGAACGCTGTGACATGGTTATTTGCTTTGAAAACTGAAAAGTATTAGGATAGCAGACATTGAATTCAACAGCCTCTTTTAAAATATGAAGTTCGGTTGTTAAAGGTTGTTCAATTCAACGGCCTCTTATCCTATCCATCCAATTAAACGACGCCTTAATTTTCATGGTTTTATTAAAGCCCATATGATCACCTTATAGAAACAAACCAATGTATTTGGCTCTCAGAGGAGGAACACAACCAGCACTCAGTCATTGATTCTTGTCTCATTAAACCCTTATTCCTATTTTAATCCCAAGATTGAAATATATATATTTCACTATTCTTACTTTTCAATGTGCCAATATCCTATGACCCCTGCATATGAAAATAGTCAGAAAGAAGGCATCTTTTGTGATGTACAGAGGGGGCAGATAGAGATCTTCTGTTATTTTCCTGTAGAGGTTCTTAATTTCATATGCTTTGCCTAATCATTATACAGTAAAGCCCATGAAAGTCATATCCAATTTACTTGTTGGGTAATAATAAAGTCTTCTCGTCATAAGTTAAATATTTTTGAAAATTCAGAACTATGCTATTATCATTCAACGCATAAATGGAACACCAGTTTCCTGAACCCAAATTGTGTGCTGTGCATTTGTACATATGGGACTAAATAGCTGAAGAGATATGGTGATAGTTACTTCACTGATTTTTTCCCTTATTTTCAGATGTAAGGACAACACACATAGATTTCCTTTTTAAAACCTAGACAACACACATAGATTGTCTCCCATATTTTCACTTCAGTAGTAATAAAGATTCAATCACAAGGACAAAAAAATATTTAACCTAACATGCAGGTGAGGTTGCTAGGGCAATTGTTCGATTTTTATTTCTTGACAGCTACATATATAGACAACCATTTTAAGATGCATAGGCAACTATGTAAAAAACTAATCAAGTATTTTTATAGTCGACTTTGAATGGACACATAGGAAATGAACATAGATGAACCACAACGGGAATTCGCATCAGATCAATTTTTATTGTCAAGCTCAAACACTGGATCTGATGGGATTGCGCAACTCCGGTCATAGCACAGGGATTTTTAAATTTCACGAAAAAGAGGCAAAAAATCAAAAGTCACAGCCAAGTAATTTCTCGATTGCTGAAAAATGGTCGTACCTCTCAATGCACTGCCGTCGGGGTATATTCTCGTAGCTCTCAGAGGGACGTCGTGGATGGTCGTCTTCAAGGAGTCGCGTAATATTCGGGAGTGAAGTTATCCTCTCGTCATCGCGCACAATTAGGGCACCACGCCGTTGGATGTAAGCTGTGTGGTCGGGGTGCGAAGGATGAACTCGTTTAGGGACAGAAAGGAGGAAAAGCGGGTTCTCGTCGGGAGTGAGGAGGCGATCTCGTCGGAAAGCAGATTAGGGCAGAATTGAGATATGTAGGTTCGAATGATTTTGATCGGGGAAGAAGGCCGAGTTCGATTTTATTGAATAAGGGCAATGTAGTCCATCCCTCTTTTTTTATTTTGCTACCATCTCAGCTAATCCATGAAAGTAAATGAAGGATTCATTAATGCAAAGTCCATCCCGAAATGTAAACAAAGGACTAATGCTGACGTGGAAAGTAGTCGGGATTATTTTGTCTAATCCCATCCTGCAAAGTAAACGACGCCAGAAAGAATACTCCCAATTTTCATGTTCGAGCAAAACGACGAGGAAGCATTTTTACGGCATCAAGAGGTTCCAATTGCTCAACTCTAACTGTGGCTGCCGTAATTTTCGAGCCTAAGATCAATAATCTAACCACTTCGATCCCGCTTGATGTCGGAATGATGCATCTTGGCAGCGGTTTATGCCGTAGGAGGGGACTCTTTTGATTCATCTGGAGGTGAGAAAAATTGATGCCCATATTCAGTGCTTTCTTTTACTTGTTATTAATGTTTTTCTATGATTTTTTTTTCTATTTTTTTTGCCGTAATTAAAAAAGAAAATAGAGTAGAGCATGTCTCTTCTTGATTTTGGAACATATGGTGATCAACTTGATGTAAATTTAGATGAAATTTTTTCAAGTTTAATTGATCTATTGCACTTTTTTTTTTTAACAAATTTGATTGAAATAATTTTTTTCGTTCATTTATTTAGCATATGAGTTTTTATTCTTAACAAAATTTATTTTTGTTAATCGCATTTTCCCTTGTACTTGTACATCTCTGTTGGAGATGAGACCATTGCAGCAGTCCTCACTAGAGAAGAAGGTACTGAACACAGTGTGTGAGGATGCTTTTGAGCAAAGGACTTTGTTGGTGTACTATAATTTCCATATACCTTGTAATATTATATGTATGATGATGATAATTTTCTTCACGGAAATAGAAACTATCATGTTATTAACACCATACCCATATCGATTTATCTTGTTTTCTGTCTCTTCATTGTTTTTTTTTTTNCTCTTTATTTTCTTTTTGCATAATTTGGCAAAACCTTGATGTGGTGTTGTAGTTATTTTTTTAAGTTGTAATATACGTTTCTTTTAGTCAGTAACTCCAGATTCTCTTTCGCACATGTTTACATCTTTCATCCACAATGTTTAGTTTTTCTCTGTTGTTTGTGGTTTTCAGGTATAGTAAGTGTGGCTTTTCTACTGGGAATGCTAGGCTTTATCTGGATGCTTTTTCCAATGTCCAGTCCACATTTATATAATGATAGAGAAGATGATTGCAAGTGTTGGCATAGATACTGTAAGTGGAGCTAATTAGTACGCATTGCACATAGTTTTAAAGTTGCATATACCTTAGAAGTTCATTGTTCGGGTTGATCTTTTCATTAAGCTTTTTGCTTTGCATCGAAAATGTTGTCCTTGTGTGGAGCAGTAGAAACATGTATTATTTTTTGGGGTGTTCTCATACTGACTTGGAGAAATGTTGAGTCGAGAAAACTTTCCTTCGTTGCATTGCCTGCTTTTGTTACTGAATGCTCTTCTCAAGTTCTCTTTTCTTCATCCTGTTTTTGACTTTTTTCTTTTAAAAGTCAAATATTAAAAAAAAATCATTAATTATGAAAATTTTTAACATTTGTAACTGGTAAACTTAATCACACAATGATTACTATATTTTGGTTATCACTGCATTGATTATGTCTTGACTTACTTAATTGGCAATCCTAATAAAATTATGTAAGTGGATTAAAATATCTAATGCATTAGAAAAATCAACTACAAAGAAAGTGGGAGATATTTTGTATAATAGGTTATGCAGTATAGCATAGCCGGTGTTGATCATAATCAAATGATAAAAACTTAAGCTCTTATCTATTGATGAACTTAATATTACATATTTTCCTTTTATTGTTTTTTTCCTAATATTTTTTTTTTTGTTTTTTGTCCTTTAGTCTGTATTACCTATCACATGATGTCGGAAATGAAGCACGTGAACATCATGGACGGTTTTTTATGCCGCCTCCAACTCTCTTCTAAGCGATAATGATTTCAAGTTGGAATCCCCTTATTGAACACTTATTATGAATTTTCTTATGAAAGTATGTCATTTTTTGTTATATTCAGAAATTTATCATTCTTACTCTATGCAAATTTGATTTGTCTAGGTTATTTGATCCAACCATAAAGGAGATTATCAATGTTCTGACAACAGTGAAAAAAGGTTTTTGATCGTTCATTTCTAAAATTTTGTTACTTTTCTTTTATTATTATTTTTTATCATTTATATGTTCAATTGTTTGCCACATGTTCTTTGAATAAAGAATTAGATTTTGCTTAATCTCATTAAATTTAGGTTCTAAGATTGTTTAGTCGTGTATTACATAAAGCTTCATTCCTTCAGCAAATTAAACTAATTGATAAATTGTACTTCTATTTTATTTTGGATTGTACTTGGTACATATTCATGAAATTGTATATTCCCCATCTAAGAGTATTCATTTTACTTCTACTTGTAAAATTTATTTCTTCTTATATAAGTTTGGTGCTTATATCACTCATATATAATTATTATTTTAAGTATATTAATCTTCCACAATCCACATAATTTTAATTCTTTTTGTAAACGTTTTCTCACATGACTTAAAAATGTTTTGTTAAAAATTTTCTTGTTTTTCATTCATGTGCTTATGTTCTTCCAGGTATGTACCCTTTTCGAATGTAACTTGAAGGGGAGTGACAACTTTGAAGATCTAAAACTGGCCGACTTACAGTTTGGGACACAAAGGCATCACAAATATATATTTCATTTGTTTTTTAGTGTATTATTTTCCTCCTAGTACAATATGAATATAAGGAAGATGTAATTACAAACCAACACAATGCAAGAATGACGACACGACAGAACTTGTCCAATGCTTTACTTGAGAATTGTAAGATTATATTTATTGAAGTTCAAATATATGAAACAATATATACCGCAAACCAACTTCATACCAATTTAATTGAACATACTTGATCTCATTTTGCTAACAATTAAAAAAAAAGATTTTATAAGCAATGTTTTTTAAGTATAATCTTGATTTAGTTTTTTTTCCCTTTTTAATGATCATCGCACATACAAACTAGGATAGAGAATGGTCAGCAACTTTCATCCACAATGCAAAAACGTACAACTAAAAAGGTTAANNNTACCTGCAAACGCAATTCCACCATAACTTCTCTTACCTACCTTGATACCTAATCTGGAACACAAATCAACCTTGATTTTTCTATTTTCCTTTGCTTCTTTAATAACTTCGCATAAGGTGATAGCTTGATCCATGCCTCCTAGGGTTCTATTGGGTTTACAATCTTTGCACAATTTTTATTCCATTGTTATTTTTGGCCATTGCATGTTGTAATTGGAAGAGCTCTAGTTATTTTCTGGGTAAAATGGCAACGGCTTTTGATAGATGGGAGAAGGACCCGTTTTTCTCTGTTGCAGAGGAAGTTCAGGAATCTGCCGACAGGTGCTATTCAATGAATCTAACTTTTTTTTCTGGCAAACATTTTAAGGAATTCTGTGAGGATGAAGATAGTTTTTCCCCTTTAGCCTATAGTTGTTACTCTGGCTATCTTTTTATTCGTATTATTGATGCAATTTTACTATTTTATTCTGAAGGATGGAATCAACTTATAGAACATGGCTTGCTGCATTGAAGAATACCAATGGTGTTTGGAATGTCGATGAGCTAGGAAGGGATCTCCGAACGGTCCTTGGCACAACAAAGTGGCAGGTTGTTTATTGCCTATATCATAGTTATGCCTGAACATTATCATTATAATGGGTAAAAAACTTCAAACTCCCCATGTTTTCGGCTTTATGCAAATTTGCCATGCTAACTACTTTTNTTTCTAACTTGCCCTGCTACCATTTCTAAGGTGGATTTGTTTAACACATCTGGTTTTTATTTTTTATTTTTTATTATTTTTTTAAATATCAGGGGTTAAATGAAACATTATGAAATTTAATTTGGGAATTGGAACAAACCGAGCAATATGAAAATTTAACGCACGACAAATTTTATTTAAATTCTCGAAGGGGGATCCTTATTCTCGTTTTGTTATAATCGTGTTTACAGGTATAATAGGCTTGCCGGGATAACATTAATGATATCCGATGTCATGTCTTTGGACAACAAAATTGCTGAACATGTTGGCTATACATGAAGGAATTTTAAAAATTTCAGAAAATGGGACTTTAGTTTAGATAAACCACCTTATTAATGTTATCGGTGGGGGCAAGTTGAAAAAGGTTTGTATGACTGACTATAAAAAAAATGTTCATATGGTAAGTTGCAAAAATGACGATAGTATGGAGGTTTTGAAGTCTTACCCATATTCCGATTATAAACATCTATTACAGTTATTAATTAGGGGTTTTGTGAAGGCATTAGTGGTGTGTTATTTACACTTTTATTGCACTTGTCTGCTTATTGTGAAATAACTGCGAGAATGATTTATGCAGTTGGAAGAATTTGAGCGTGCAACGAGATCGAGTTACATCAGTAGTAACTCGGCTGATCAAGATGCAAGAGATAGACATCAGGAATTCATAGTTGCTATCAAGAATCAGATAACAAAAGTTGAAAGGTCTTTAACCAAATCCACAGTTTCACATGGCAAGCCACCTCTGCCCTGGGTGAAATTAGATGAAGGTGAAAGAAATGAACTTGCCTTGTTTCTTTCGGAACCATCTTTGAATATGACCTCAAGCAAAGGTCACAGTGTCAAACAGGGAGTGGAAAGCTTGCAAGAGGCCTATGGACTAACAACGAATAGGACTTCTTCAAGGAGTTCAGCTCATTTGGTTGAGTTGGACCAAGTGAGCGGTAAGAAAGAGAAGTTTCCAGGTCATCGTAGGACGGCTAGTGCCAGTGCTGACATTGGATCTTGGAAAATTATGGTGCCTGATGATGTATTGACACATAGTCAATCCAAAATAAATCCCGATCCACCCCCACGAAAGATACCTAGTATTTCAAGCTTCTTGAATACCATGGAATCTTCTGTATCTCAATTAAAATGGTCAAGGAATGGTTACAAGAAATTAACGGTTACAGATCAGCCTCAAGAATTGGATGCCACACTGCCGAAGCATCAGAGTTTGACCCGAGTCAGTGTTTTGATTTTTTCGTGATTATAACCATGATAATTGTCTCGTCTCTTTTGTAAGTTCTTGTTAGTTGTGCTGCACTAAGCATGACAAAATTGTATTTAATGTGAAGGGAACAAACTTATGCTATGAGAAGAGTAAGAGTTGCATTGCAGTTTGCGATGATTGTTATGACAAGCAGTGGTATGGTTGGTACGGTAGCATCCGGAGACAACTTCAGAGGTCTCAATATCATATCCAGTACAGTCGGCCTGTTCAAGTCATTTTCTCCGTTATATTCCTTCTATGCTTACTTGGTGAGCTTGCTAAATTTACTCTCTTCTTTACTATGACTATCTTGGTTTACTTTTTGGCAATGATTTTGGTGAGGAACACTTGCATATGTTAACAGTTCCAGTAGTTGGACGATCAAATCTTCTCCCTGAGCCTTGTGTGTGTGCTTTCTTTTATCATAAGATGTTTATGTTACACTTCTAAAACAACAGCAGTATCAAATGTTTGAAACATGATTATCGATATTTATTATTTAACTTGATGGTGTCTTATTTGGGAGTTCAATGATATTTGGCGTTTTCCCGTATAAGTAGTACAAATGGCTTTACTAAGTATAATAGATGATAGTTGATGTTAAAATATTATATGACGTATGCATATTTTTTTTTCTTTGCTTGTTTCATACAAATGATTTACTTTATACTATGTATTGGGAGTTGGATTGCTTGTGGCCTTAATATGTAGGGAAATTCCATTACAAGGCCTAACTTTTTGTATTTGTATCAATTTAAGGCCTGATTTTTATTCCTTCTAAATAGAAGGTTTACATTTTAGATTATTCTCAATTTAAGACCTACGTTTTAGTTAACTTTTCATTGTAAGGTCCAACTAACTTACTTTTTGGCATAAATATGTGAACCAACTATTATGTGAACAAAAATATTATTAATATTTTTTTCTTGTAATTTATATTTTACATACTTATAATAAAAAAAATAATAAATATCTTTAGTATAATTACATTAATAAAAAATGATCTATATAAATTACAATTATGAAAAAGTTTAATAATGATTATTTTAAAAAAATGATAAATTAAAAAATATGCAACTAAAATATTATTTTTATTAATAATATAAATATGTGCTAAAATAAAAAAATAATATTTGAATAATGTTTCCTTTATTTTAGTTTTTTCAGGATTTTAATTTTTTTTTCTTACGCAAAAGTTGATACCATTGTATATATTTAGTTTATTAATAAAAATAATATTTCCATTAAATATTTTTAAATTCACGTATCAATTTTTTAAGATAATCATTATTAAATTTTTCCATATATATAATTTATATACTTTCATTTTTTTTATTAAGGTAATTTTTTTAAAGATATTAATTATTTTATATTATAAGTATGTAAAATATAAATTACAAGAAAAAATAGTAATAACATTTTTGTTCACATAATAGTTGGTTCACATATTTATGTCAAAAAGTAAAGTTAGTTAGGGCTTATAATGAAAAGTTAACAAAAAAAGTAGCCTTAAATTGAGAATAATCTAAAATGTAAACCTTTATTGAGAAAGAATAAAATTTAGGCCTTAAATTGATACAATTACAAAAATTGGGCCTTGTAATAGAATTTCCCCTTAATATGGTGTGTGTGAATGAGACTTCAATTTGTTTGCAGGAAATATGCAGTTACTTGTGAACATTTCTTTATGTTTAAATAATTTCAGAAATTACATGGTATTAAAAGTAAGAACGATGCATATGGAGTCCTTTTTTCCTGTAATCTGGAAACTGGTTACAAAGTTATGCATCATTCCTTTATTTTTTTCTGAAATCTAAAAAGTAGTAACCGAGTTAATGTTACGAGAATAATAAAACATGAATGTATATACTCAAATGAATTGAAAATGACACATTTTAATTTGGCGATCCAGTCCCAACAGATACGTTGTTAACCCTAATAATCTTTCTATGCCCTAGTGGTTTCAATTCTAGTACTTAAACAAACTTAGGTACCGGAAACAAAAGCCCTATCCATCGCTTTAACTAAAAATAGTAAATAAATTAATTAAAAATAGAAAATGGAAATAGATATGTAATACTAATATCTCAAATGAGTATGAGAAAGCTTATTAATACGTATCAAGAGTCAGTTCAATGGCTTTACTACTCTACCAATCAGTGTAAATATCTAATCATATTCAATTGCATATGTCCATGTTGGAAAGGCTCGATCAATTGGTTGGCCATGAGATAAGAATGTATAAATGGTACTCATAAGCCTTTGATTGGCATGTTAAGTTGGTCATTGGTGTACTCTTCTAGTAGAAATACCTTTAGTTTGGGCCTTTTCCTCTCTTTGGCACTCATATTATGGGAAATTTCAAAATTGCTTCCATTACTTTTGCAGTGTATTAAAGTAGTCTCATTGGCATTAAATCAAGCCATACTGGTTCTCATAATTTTATAATCATCAAATTGAGGACACTTTTGGTTGGAAATTCGAATTTCGGCTGCAAATTTAATGACATGCCAAAT
The DNA here is from genome assembly GCA_008636005.1 of Striga asiatica. Taxonomy (NCBI): domain Eukaryota; kingdom Viridiplantae; phylum Streptophyta; class Magnoliopsida; order Lamiales; family Orobanchaceae; genus Striga; species Striga asiatica. The sequence goes on along the minus strand of BKCP01013403.1, from coordinate 1,070,385 downwards.
TTTCTGGCCAAATTGTCATCAAAATTGATTTCATTTGGACTACTTTGATACACACTCATAGGTACGAGACCATTTTTGAAAATTAATCCACTGATATTTGCATTTGTGAAATATGCCCGGGTTGTTTTATTGGTTTTGCATTGCATCGGTAGCCGCACTGCTCTTTCCCAACTTGCGTCGACCGTTGAAGGAGACTGAGTATCAATCGTATCCATGTCTAGGGGTAAAATTTTTCATCTTTAGTTTCTATATCTATGAGCATTCTCATCTTTCAGCTAGCTTGATACATAATAGAAGTTTGCCACTTTTGCAAAATTTGGCCGTTTGTACTATGTTATGTATCACTTCCATAACATTTCTGCGAATGAAATAATTTGAACATATTATTACACATTTAATATCACCCCAACTCGCACTCGCACCTTCCTAGTGGACTCACTAATTGATCACTACATTCAAAGGTATTATGTTGCATTAAAAAATTAGAATTAACTCTAATATAAAATGCAATATGAACATTGTTATAGTAGATTATGTAGTAATGATTGATGTTCATTTTTAAAATTGTATTATTAAAATTGAGGTAGGGGAAAGTAAGATGAATGAATAGTATACTTTATAAGAAAACTTTCTGCAACAAAATGAAAGTGAATTTTTGGGTATTCCATACCAGCCTTAACTTTTGCAATAAGCATAACTTGCACTGACAGCAGAAACGGCCCACACTGGAAAAAAAAATACTATCTTATATACCTTACTCAAAAAATAAATTAATACTCTATTAATAAAATAAAAATTAAATAAAAAACAGTGGGAACACAAAGAAGGGAAAAAAAGAGATAATGAGAAAAAAATCACTCTTCTTGTTAATTTTGGTGAAAGTAAAGTTAGACCTTTTTTTATTAGATTTGATATAAAAATTAAAAACTTAAACGTGTAGTTAATTGAATGTTGTTCTTAAAGGACTATTAACATATTTAAATGTATGTGTGATTGATAACTTGTAGGACTCTGAAAAGTTTGATATATTAGATAAAATATTTTATATATAATAATTTATTTATTTTTATATAAAATTATGGAGAAATATTTTTATAAATAGTCTTCACAAAAAAGGCATGTGAAAATATTTCAAAATTAGCTACTTTTAGTCCAAATATAATTAAGGTGAATTATAATATTGTTAGGCCGAAAGAAAATGTAAAAACTTATTGTAGAGTCATACCAAACTATGAAAACTCATAAAAATTTCTATGGATGTGTATTTTTGTATTTATACTTTGTTATGATGTAATATATTTAGGGCTTGTTTGGAAACACCTATTAAGAAGTCCATTTTAAGATGAATTTTTTGAAAAGTGACTTCTCAAGAAATGTCTAATATAAACTTATTTGAAATGGACTTTTTGTGGGAGTTACTTTTTTATAAGTCCATTTTGTTATTTACATCAATAGGAAATGGTCTTTTATAGTCAAAAGTCCATTACAGAAGTGATTCCAAACATACACTTAGTTTCTAGAAACAAGTAGGCCCCCACTCATATTATGAGCTAGATCCGCCCCTGACTGACAGCATATGACAGCATATAATATCTGACATAAATGCTTATGACGTTATTCCTTGCAGTTCTACTGGTATTTCGTGAACTATGAGGTGGATCTTCTCTTCATCATTGTAATTCAACAATTCACTAATGAAAGAGCTGAACTGTGGGTCTAATCTATTTGTTCACCTGACCAAGGTAGGTACTGTATAATAAATTTTGTCTTAAATTTGTATATTTGAGTTGTGACGTAAGTGTAGTTGCATGAGAGGCAATCCAAAATGTTCTTCTAAATTATAGTTGTACGTTGTATTTGGAGTAGTTTTTGTAACATTTTTGTTTGGTATTTGTAGCTTTTTACACCCTAGAGTTTTGCTCTAACCATTTCTGTGGTCTTAGTTATCATTTATGTTTATGATAGATTGTATATTACATGGCGTAGGATATGTATTTTGATGGTGACCATTGGGCAGAATTATAACCTGTTGTATGATGACGAGACTGGACATTCTATAATTTTTGAGTTGATGCATAAAAATGGTTGGAGCCAAATATTTCATTTGACCTAATTTATGCATGTAATTCTTAGGTAATCGGTCAGACAGCGTAAAGTATATGTTTTTGAATTAATGATTTTGGTTGTTGATAAATAAGATAGAATAGGTTTTCTTTGGCGAGCAACTGTCATTCGTGAGACCTATCTACCTATTATCATACAAATTGATTCTAGATTTGTAATCTTTTTAGGTTGCATCTTTGTAAGAAGTGAGAGAATGCCATGGGTTATTTGTAACTTTGAAATACAAACTGGAGTTTTTTTAGTAACATACTAACATTTGTGATCAACTTTAGTGGTATCATCAAATTTATCTTTGTATGGCAAACGCTGTTATGAGAATCATTACGACTGTTTGAGATGTCATACTCCTTGAAAAATGTGTAATTATATCGTCAAAATGTCAAATTTTGGCTTACCAGATTTTCTTTTAAGATATAACATTTGATTATGTAAGTATGTCATTTTGCTAAAAAATAAAAATGTGTTCGCCTAATAATTGTATTGTCTTTTTCCAACATTTATGTACATACATATCCTTAGCATTTGATCCTTCTATCGGCTCCATCAGTACACACAATTTGTTGAATTAAAAGTTGAAGCAAAAGCTGTTGTGCTTGTGCAGGAACGCCATCCAAATCTTGATAATTGATTCATCTTCAGCATAGTTTTACGACAATTATTACAAAGTTCTTAGCATTAGCACTATCATCCTGAAATTGAAGAAAAAACTATATCAGGTAAAGAAATTTGCACTGAGTTTGCAATGATATGCTAAAATGGGCTCCAATTAAAAAAAGAGCTTAGAACAATGGATCACCTGCCATTGACACAACCCAATTTGTCCAAAATTTATTAAATATTTGAATACTATCATTCATTATTTTATTATCCTTGTATCATCAATGAAAATTTCTATGTTACATTCTTTTCAATGAAAAGTAGCACCCTAATTCAATAGGTGTTTCTTAAAGGAGCGCGTGAAGATCTTGGTTAGGAGTATCAACAGCTATGGGAGGCATTGACTATGGAATATACTAAAGTCAACAAAAGGAGCCATTGATTGATATTTTGTCGCCTTCATGACAATAATGCTTAATATTTAAATAATGCTTACTATTTAAGTATTAATGAAGAATATTCTTAATTTTACCATAAACTTAAAATTAAAGGGCTAATGCAATAATTTTTCATAAACGTGAAAAAGATTTTTCCCCCCTTATGTGGATGTGTGTAGTTTGAGCTTTCATTAAATATGTTCTTTTTATTTTTTATTGAAGTAAAATCTTGTTGGCGATTGGAAATGAGTTTGTTTAGATTGAATTTGAGTTATTGGGTAAATTGAGTTAAANAAAAAAAAAAAAAAATATTAGGATTTTAGATTTGATTTTGAGTTTGTGAGTGAATATGTAAGAGAAAATTGCAAATTTGGTCTCAAAACTTTTGCTATTTCCCACATTTAGTCCCAGGCACGTCAATTATAGTCCTTTTTGAATTTTCGTTGTCAAAATGGTCCCACGTCCGTCAATATTGACGGGGCTCGTGTGAGGACGTTAGATTGGACCAATTCTGCAATTTTGGGACCAATTTTGTAATTTTTCAAAAAAAAAAAAAATAAATTCTTCAAATTCTTCAAGTCTCTCTCATTTACTCAAAGCCGAAATGACATAATAAAATTAATTTACTATGAATATTATGCGAGAAATAAATATTAAAAATAATTTTATAAAAATAAATATCGGATGAAAAAGTAAAGGCGTTGATAAATTTTAATTTTGGGTGGAAAAATAAACGATATAATTTCTAATTGTGTGGTATTTATTTTATTTTTTAATATTTTTACCGTCATTACTTAAAAAATATTAGCAATTATTTGAATATTAGTTAAATTAATGAATATTTAGAAATAATATTATTTTAATTAAATAAAGCAAACCAAAAGACATAATCCAATTTATCAAAATAAGAAAAAATGTGAGTATGCTTACAATAATACTAATCCGTCTACACTTTTTAAATATTAGTATAATGTGATAATTTATATATATATATCCTTACAAACTTTATTAAATAATACGAATTAAAAAAAAAAAACTCAATCTAAACAATTTTTTTTTATTACTGTCTATTTTTATTTTAATAATTTTTTATTTATCAATTTGATCTTGACAACTATAAATTGAAAAATCTATTTATTTATGCAAATTACATCTACATAAAAAATTTCAATTTTAAGCATAATAAAAAAAAATAGCATTAAATTAAGTGAAAATAGACATTTGCTCTCACTTATTTATAGTAAAATATATCATATATATATATATTTTTTTTTTCATCTCATTTATCATGAACAAATTAATAAAATTATTTTATACACCTTTTGTTAAGTTACCCAATTAAATAATTATTTTATGTAAAAAAATCAAGTTAAACTTTAATTTAATTAAAAAAATGTGAAAGAATTGTATGTTAGTTATATTTATTTTTTATAATTTATTAAAAAATAAACTAAATTTATTGTTAAGAAATAATGGTAATATACGTTTTTAACATTTACTAAAAAAATTTTAAAAAAAAATGTTTCTAATAAAAATAAATTTAAATAATTTTTATCACTTACTTTTTGAGAAAATTGCAAATATGGTCTCAAAACTTTTGTTGTTTCCCACATTTGGTCCCAGGCTGTAAACGTTGACCGTTAAGTCTTGACGGAGTGGGACTATTTTGGTAACAAAAAATAAAAAAGGACCATAATTGGCGTGCCTGGGACCAAATATGGGAAACAACAAAAGTTTTGGGACCAAATTTGTAATTTTCTCGAATATGTAATTACTGAAGTTGTTGTGATATAATAGTAAAATAATGATTGTAAGTGACTGATATTTAAAAATATGTGAATGGATAATAGTGATTTTTGTTGGAAAATATACTAATAATTGATGATATTATTTACCTGTATTTATAATTTTGAAGAGAGTTAAGTTTAATTAGCTGAATGATGGTTTTTTAATTAAAAATTCGTATCCAACTGTTTAGTCAAAGTAAAATTGTCCGTCAAGACAAAACCAAGAACTTTTTACTTCCAATGCCACGAGTCTTTGATATACTAAGAATATAGTGTATTTAACTTAGATTTTCGTAAAATTTTAAACATTTTGTGGTATTCATTTGAAATTTTTAAAAATTAAAAAGTTCGTATTCAATTTATTTATCACTTTAATTTGTTTGAACTTTTTAAACTTTATTGAGAAGTTTAAAGACAAAATGCTTGTAAAAAATTTCACAATCAAATCTTAAAAGTTCTAATAATTCCAACTACATATTTTATTTTGAAAGTCTCGAATTTTAAAAGGTGCATACAAATACACTCCGAGAGTACAATTCGGAATTTACTCAAAGGAGACTCAATTATTTTTCAGCTTCTAATCAAGTTGGTAATGGTGACGCAAACATTTTTTTGTCCTTGGATAAATATCTCAAAATCGATTTACAAGAAAAGAAGGCCACAAGAGAAAGAAGTCCACTAGGCTTTGATGACTGTCGCTGCCACCAAGAGACTCCTAATACCAAATGAGCTTCAAATTTCTTCCATAGCTTTTTCGACTTCCAGTTGCTATTTGATCAAATATTACACACATAAAACTATAGTATTCACTACCAAGAAAAGANAAAAAAAAAAAAAAAGGAAAAAAGACCCCTCTGATTCATTATCAAGTCTCTAGCTGCTGGCAATAAATATCAGAGCCCATACATAGAGAAGAAAGTTTTTTGTATGGCTTCAAATCACCCAATAAACTGCCCACCATTTGACTTTTCTGCAAAGTATTATTACCATGGAGAAAGTGGCAGTTGTGTGAGGCAGAGCAGTTTTTTTGGAGGCAAAGCCGTGCTCAATCAAGGGATTGGATACTCTGTTATTCTTGGATTTGGCGCCTTTTTTGCTGTTTTCACCTCTTTCCTGGTAATAAATCTCACTCCCAATCCCATATCTCACACGTACAAATTAAGCATCAAACGATTTTCTTATGGAATGAAAAAGGATCATTAGTACACAGACATACATATATAGGAATAAGAAGTTGCAGGAAAAATAAAAATGATTTATTAGATATGGGTACATGATTCGAAGAAATTATCAATGACTTGAAATCTTCAAAATGGATGGATAAAAGTTGAATATATATTTTCCTGGATTTAGGTATGGCTTGAAAAGAGATATGTTGGATCTCGTCATACGTCCGAATGGTTCAATACCGCTGGTAGAAATGTCAAAACGGGCCTAATTGCCAGCGTAATCGTCTCCCAGGTAAATTACGTTAAATGTTTGGGTACTCGTTTTTTTTTTTTTTNGTTGTGAAAGTATTGTAAGTTTTATTTATGTTCGATTAATATGTTTCCTGTCAGTGGACTTGGGCTGCTACAATCTTACAAAGCTCCAATGTAGCTTGGGAATATGGAATTAGTGGCCCTTTCTGGTATGCAAGTGGGGCTACAATTCAGGCATGTCTTGATTTGATCATAACTTAAAGAACACATTATGAGTTTTTGCTTTTGATATGGTCATCACAAATTGGTCAGGTACTACTCTTTGGTGTAATGGCCATCGAGATCAAAAGAAAAGCTCCTCGCGCACACACTGTTTGTGAAATTGTCAAGGCGAGGTCTGTAAATTTGTTACTTCACTAATCGTTCAATTCGCCTCATTTGCTTCGACATACACTCACTCAGTGTATTTTTTTTCTTAATTTACATTTTTTTTCTAGATGGGGAACTGCAGCTCATGTTGTGTTTCTAACATTTTGCTTCATGACGAACATTATTGTGACTGCCATGCTCCTTCTCGGTGGCTCTGCAGTTGTGAATGCCCTAACAGGCGTGAACATTTATGCTGCAAGTTTCTTAATACCTCTTGGTGTTATAGTGTACACATTAGCTGGAGGCCTAAAGGCCACCTTTTTGGCAAGCTACATTCATTCTGTAATAGGTATATATCTTTTTAACTGCTCATTTTCCATAGACAATTTTCTTGATCATCATACCAAATTTTGGGGCTGATTTTTGTAACTAATCCTTTTTATTTTTTTTTTTAAATTTTAAATAAAAAAATTGCAGTACATGTAGTTTTGGTCATATTTGTGTACCTAGTGTATGTTTCGAGCAGTGAACTCGGTAGCCCAAGCATCGTATACAGACGCCTGCTCGAGATCGCCAGCAAGGCACGAAACTGTGAAGATCCAATTTCCCACGCCGGCCAATCTTGTGGGCCCGTCACAGGTAACCACAAAGGCTCTTATGCCACGATGCTGAGCTCTGGAGGCCTTGTCTTTGGCATAATCAACATCGTCGGGAATTTCGGTACAGTTTTTGTTGACAATGTATGTGCCTGACCCATTTTTTAGCATAAAAGAACATATTTTGTTCTACTNTTTTTTTTTTTTTTTTAAACTTGATTTTAATGATTTAACGGATTTTTAAGAAAAATAACAGGGGTATTGGGTGAGTGCGATTGCTGCTAGGCCATCTTCAACTCATAAGGGCTATTTGTTGGGTGGACTAGTGTGGTTTGCTGTACCATTTTCTCTTGCAACTTCACTTGGGTTAGGAGCATTGGCACTTGATTTGCCGCTAACTGCAGCCGAGGCGAGTCACGGGCTCGTCCCGCCTGCTACAGCAATTGCCTTGATGGGGAAGGGAGGATCCATACTTCTTCTCACCATGCTTTTTATGTAAGTCCTTTGAAAATCTTGCAAACTTGAACAATCATCATTAGCAAAGTTTGCATTTTGCACATACGACGTATACCGCACGTACGAAGTATACCGCACATACGACATATTAAAAAAAATGTACTTTTTTTTCTTTATTTGAAATCTTCAAAAAGAAAAAAAAAAACGATGATTAATTAGGGCCGTCACGTCCGCGGGCTCCTCCGAGCTAATCGCCGTCTCGTCTCTATGCACGTACGACATATACCGCACATACATAAATCCCCACGCGACCGGAAAACAAATTCTCAAAGTGTCGAGGGCCGTTGTCTTAACATTCGGCTGTCTCATGGGAATCCTAGCCGTCATCCTAAACAAAGCCGGCGTGTCCCTCGGTTGGATGTACTTAGCAATGGGTGTCTTCATAGGCTCCGCCGTCATCCCCATAGCCTTCTTGCTCCTCTCGACAAAAGCGAATGCAAAAGGCGCCGTTTTCGGCACGATCTTCGGTTGCTTGCTCGGGATCACGACTTGGCTCACGGTCACCAAAGTCGAGTACGGGCGAGTGAATCTCGACACGACCGGGAGGAACGGGCCCATGTTGGCGGGTAACTTGGTTTCGATACTCGTGGGTGGGGCGATTCACGGCGTGTGTAGTTTGATTTGGCCGCAAGATTACGATTGGGGGACGACTAAGAAAATTACGATGGTCGAGAAGGATGATAAGAGCGAGTTGTCAGCTGACGAGTTTAAGGAGGAGAAGTTGAGTAGGGCAAAGGGGTGGATTGTGAAATGGGGTGTTGGGTTTACTTTGGTGATTGTTGTGTTGTGGCCCACTCTTACTCTCCCTGCAGGTAAAACCCATCACTGCTTATAGCTTATTTGGTTAGCTTATAAGTTTCCTGTATTCAAATAAGCTTCGTTTGGTAGGACGAACTTTTTTAAACAGCTCGAGCTTATCTCATATGCTTCTTTGGGTAGCTTTTCAAATAAGCTCGTTGAAATTTTTATTTCAGCTAGCTTATCAGCTAATTTTATCAAGCACTTTTATCATATAAGCTAGCTTTTCTGCTATACGTCATAAGTTATAAACTATAAGCTCGAAAATTACCTATAAGCTATAAGTTAGCTTATCAGCTTTCATCTAGCTTATCAACTAGTTTTACCAAACATAGCTTACAGTTTGAAAATTTATAGGAAAATAGTAAGAAAAAGCTAATAATTTATAGTTTATAATAATTATGAAAATTCTTTTGGGCTATGTTAGGGCAATTCAGCAAGGGATACTTCACATTCTGGGCAGTGATTGCCATTGCGTGGGGCACAATTGCTTCGGCCGTGATCATAGCTCTGCCGTTAATCGAAAGCCGGGAGACGATTCGAAACGTAATTCTTGGCATGTTCACGAACGACAGGTTAATGGAGAAAATGGAAGAGATTAACTTGAAGCTGCAAACGATCATCTCATCGATGCCGGAAGTGGAAAGAGCTTACTTGCTCGAGAAAGGGAAGATGAAGAAAAAAGAAGCGTTGGAAATAGATCAAGTTCATATCTTGCCCGCGTAATGTTTTAGTATCAATGATAGTTGAATAAAGTAAATGTTCAAACAGATTTTAACATATGCAGTGTTCATTACATATTACTTGAGGCTTCATTTGTCTTTAGAAATTGCTCATTACTTTTTTTTTTTTTNTTTTTTTTTTTTTAGTGCATGATTCTCTATTTTGAACTAATAATACCAGTACAAGAAAATATGTGGAGATCAGCAAAAATATATTTTAGGGTGCCAATTTGTCCTTCTTGTGCTGTTTTGAGTGAGGCACTTTTGGTGTGTCCACTAATCTTGATGGTTTATCTAAAAAGGTTGAGGTTACTAACTGAGATCTCCCTCATCAGGCCCCCAGCTCTCGTCTTGGCCCAAGTTGGTTCAATTGATCTCACGACCAACATGATCAAAAATAAGATCGTGACTGCACGAACAGATGGGTTGGTCACTGGATTGAACGGCTTGCAATCTAAAGGTGGGATTGTGAAGAAGTCGCAAAGAGAAAACTTTTTCAGAGCCACCCTTAGATTGCCCGACTATTTTGTAGTCGGTGTTATTTTAGGATCAATTACTCCAACCCCAGAACATTCTTGTCGAGGGTGACCTAATTGATTCGTATTCTTGTCAAAGGTGGGCTAATAAAGAGATCGGGAAAAAGCTTTACAGGAACAGATCCAGAAAATGTTAGTGGAGAAAGCGGTAAACAATATAATTTTAAAAAACATCACACGTTCAATATAAAAGAAAAATTATGTACTTCCAAACATTTCTCGCAGTTAGAGTTGTTTAATTTTCTCAAAATATGGAATATATTAATAGTTGACTCGAACATGTACAATATAAAAATACAAAAAAATAAAAGAATAATCTCATGTTCGAATTTTCTATAAACATATATCATTTATTTCCACCACATTAAATTGCATATCTTAAGTGCTCTGTACATAAATTAACTCCTCGTATTAAGTTATATACAAAAGTATTTATAGAAGACTTATAAGGTCTAATTATTATTTATAATAATTAGTACATGGACTAGTACAAACGAGTTAGGGTAGTTGTGCAAATTCTTTTACTAATACTCTTCTTTGAATTATCTATTTTTAGGTAAGAGTGTTGATTATCAAAGCTTTGACTTATTTATTTAAATTGAATATCAATAAAAATATAATTTTACACATACTTAATAGAAAAAAAAAATATTGGGGGTGACAATGGCCTCCCCCTAACTTACATGTAGATCCGCCTCTGAAGCTTTGAGTTTTAAGTTGGGCATCACAGGGTGAGAGGATGGACGGTAACGATTTTTTGAGAGGCTCATTTGCGGGTGTCTGTTTAGGTAGAGGATGAGATAAAAAGGTTTGTATAGACGGTCTGCTGGGTCGCCCTTCCATTTGGGCAAAATAACGGTATAAGAGGGGTTACTTGGAGGGTCGACAGATCTGCCCTTCCATTTGGACAGGGTAACGAGATAGAAAATGGCATATGGAAGGCTAAGCTAAACGACTATGCGAACCATAATAGGGCTCGGTTGTTCGACGATGCTTTTCTTCTAGCGCCATTCTGTTGATGGCCATTTTCACGAAGGCATTGTGGTTAGAATTTTAGAATGAGTAGAATAGGAATAAAAATGGGAAAGGAACGTAGGAACAACAAGACAGTCGACTAATTAGGTGTTGCTTGCACCGGGAATTTTATAGGGATTTAGGCCGCTCCCAGACCTCTTTTAGACAAGAGCATATTGAAGGTGATATGAGCTAGAAAACTAGGTGATATGAGCTAGAAAACTAGCGAGAATTATAACAACTCTAGTATTGTTGGATGGATTTTTGGATCTATTTTTGGATGTTCTTTGCTAAGCCTCGAATCCTTGCTATTTCATTGAAGGTGACACATGTCCCCCACAACTTGCTCAACTTGCTTAAGTGGCTTATGTCTTTGCGACGTGCAGACTGTTTATAGGCGGCAACTCTTTTCACATCAGATTTAGTTGAGGTCGGCGTGAAGGAAGGTTCATTCGCTTGTGGCATGTGTGAAGTGATAATCTCTCTTCATTGTGGTAACGTTGGTTTGACGTGTCTATGGCCTGGAGTGAGATCGACATGTAGGAGGAGATCGGCTTGGATGACGGTGTGTTTATCCGATCCGACGTATGCTTACGCCCTTGTGTGGGCATCGTGATTTGGGTCTTCGGGATATCGCTAGAACAGACTCATTGTCCACGTCATCATTGTTTAGCAAGCTCAATTTAGATCAATAGATTTTTGGGTACACCAAACTTATTTATCAACTAAATAAATTTATCTATTAAATTGTTATATAATATGACTTCAAAAAGTTATTATATAATAAAACTTACAAAAATTATTATAATACTATTAAGCAACAAGTGTCGTGCCCATTTTTTATGCTTCGTGATCATTTATGTCGGAAATGGTGATTCATAGTTCTCTATGTTTGGTTTGGAGCACTACAAGTAAATTTGGACTTACATTTCATGTTTATTAGGTCTTTAAAAATTAAAGACATACTTGATCAACTTAAATTATAAATATATTTTAAAATTTAATAATAACTTTTGTATTTATTATCATATTTTCATATTCATTCACTAATTTTTATTGATTCGATTTGATACAACTCTTTATTTTGTGTTATTTTTAACAAAAAAAAATAGAATCAATTTAACCTAAAATTTATGTTATCACGAACACAAAACATGTTGTAAATGAATAAATTTGCAGGCAAAGAGAAACAAATAAAATGGAGGTCATTCATTAATTTTAAACAATGAGTCGACTTGGGAGTTAATTGGTGGAAAATGTCATAAAATTAAAAGATGTTGAAGCTATTTGAATTTATTGTACTAAAGTATAGAATTCCAAAAAACGGTATAATTAGAAGTTATTGTACTAAATTGAAATTCCAAAAAATTACTAGATGAAAATGCTATATAAAATTAAAAGTTACCATGCTAAGAAAACAATAATAAAAGAATAATAATAGGCAGAGATGAGAAAAACAGAGAGAAAAGGAAAGGTACTGAGTACTTGAACTTAAAGAAGAGTGTCGTCACAAATTTGTCTGCAACTTGCGTAATTTTTCAGAGAAGATGATGAACCCAGAAAAAAGGTAATTTTATTTTTTTATTTTTTTTCTAACAGAAGTCAATAATCTGCATATCAGATCTCAGTGTCCGGCGACAAAGTATGCGATCCTGTCGAAGAGCTTCCGAGTCTGCTCTGCGGTTGCGGCGTCGTTATCCACCGCAACCTTGTTCAGGTAGAAGCTATGGCCCACGCTCTCGCTCACGAAAAGCTCAATTTTCTTTTTTGCCCCTATCATCGCCCTGTAGAACTCCATCTCCGTGTCCCACAACAGATCCTGCCGCGCCACGCAGTACAGATACGGCGGCAGATTTTCCCCCTCCAACGGCGGCGCCTCTTTCCCCATCGGGCACGTGATGGGGTGGTCCTTGGTGGCTCCCACCGGAAGTGCCAGATCCAAGAACTTGTCCACCATGTCCAGCGTCAGGAACGGCGTCTCCGGCTGCTCCACCTCTGACCTGCTCCGCCGCGACCGGCAGAACCCCGGGTGGATCGGGATAGCGCCGGCGATCCTCAGAGGGCCCAGATCCTCGCGCCCCGCGCGCGCCGCCACCTGGTGGACGATGTTCCCGCCGGAGCTGTCTCCGACGAGGAAGACGCGGCGGAGGTCGGCGGCGCGTAGCGGAGGCGGGCGGGGAGAGTCCCCGGCAGCGACGGATCGAAGCCAGAGGAGGGCGGCGAGGCCGTCGTCGCAGGCGGCAGGGAGGCGGTGCTCCGGCGCGCGGCGGAGGTAGACGGAGACCACGGCGGCGGCGGCTGTTCGGGCGAGGCGGGTGTAGGCGGCGTAGTACATATACCAGTCGGCCTCGCTGATGCAGAAGCCGCCGCCGTGGAAGTGTAGGAGGATTGGGATTTCGCCGTCTCGTGGGATCTCCGGCAGGTAGATGCGGATTTTCAGGCCGCCGGGGGTGGTGGTGTCAGTGGCGGATACTCCGTCTATGAAGTGGGGGTGGGGAGGAACCGGGTCGGACATGAACTTGAATTGGGGCGGTCCTGTCCACGTCCTGTCCACGGAACCGTCGTCGTACAATTTGAGCCAGCCGGAGACTTCATCAATCAGTTTCTTTTCTTGCACCATTTTCTCTTTTTTCTTAGTTGAATTCTGTGGTTTTAAGTGAGATCAGACAAATTTGCAAGATGTACTAGTTGGTGTTTGTTTGTGAGAGAGAAATTCATGTGAATTTCACGTTTCATCGAAGTCAATAATCTAATTTTGTCTTTTTGTTTAGGATTCAACTTCCTTGCAACTTCTCCAAAACCTCCTTTGATACTAAAATTCTTCAAAAATAATTCAAAATTTTTTAACTCAACTTTAACTTGACTTTATTATCATTAATATAATTAATATAATTAACTAATATTAATCAATAATTCTAACACACCACACCAACTTTAATTCACTATTCATCACATAATTTTAACTAACCGTCACTTTACATCATTATTTTCTTATTTTTGCTTCAAATCAATATTAATCATTTTATTTTAGATATTATTTTAATATATTTACCAACAAATAATCATATCATCTTTTTTCAAAATTAACCAAATCAAACAAAAAAATCCAAACAAAACAAAAATTCTTATATCCAAGCATTAAAATCCAAACAAAACCAAAAATTCTTATATCCAAGCATTGTTTTTTTTTTAAAGAAAATTTCAATTTTAAAATGAAAACATTTGAATCAAATCCCATCATATTATACAAGAAATTTGTGTTTTTTCCTTACATTTTAAAAAATTATTTGAAGCCTTATTATATACAACATTTATTGCATACTCTCTAAGCTTTACTTATATTTTAAAATTGTGTGTGATGTATCGGGACCTGGATTTAGATTGAACCGGCTGAGGAAGAACTGATTGTCTAAGAATAACTGATTACCTGCAAAACAGGAGCCGAGAGTAGTTCCTGGCGTGAGCACTTCGACATTCAAATCCTATGGGGAAGAAGGTGATAATGTGTAATGTATCTAAAGAATTATGAAGAGTGTGTAGAGTATTTCAATTGTATCTCAACCCCTTTTTACAGGAGGAATACCTTGGCGCCCAGGATTTAGCTGCTCGGACTGCCTCGGTCAATCTTCTCGAAAATTTTCAATTGCTCGAGGTATAATTTTTATCTTCTTTGTGTTCATCCTTATCTTGATCTCGTTATTATCCTCATTAGATTCATCCTTATCGTGATCAGATTCATCTTTGTCTTGGTTAGGTCATCTTCCCTTTTCCGTAGGTTCTCGTGCGGCAGGTCTCACTAGTGAAGACGCAGAACAATGAAAGGGAATAAAGCAAAGTTCAACACCTTCACCAACTACATATATGAGCCTAAGTGTACAAATATAGATTCGGATTAATTAACATTCATCTTCTTGCATTAGAATTAAAATACACAAAACCTATCTATCTCCAAAAATCAGTCATTGGTTACACCGTACACACTAAATGACGCATTCCAAAACTCTGAGCAAGTCCACAGATATTCTTCACTTCATCTTCCCTTCATAGCCTGACAGAAAGGATATTACATTCTAGCACCAAAAATTATATGAAAATAAATAAACAATATACTTACAAGGACACTTTTTTCTTTTATCCGCATCAACGTATGCCTCATTGATCAATAGTGGTAGATTCTGCCAAAGACTGTCATATTCGAAATCAAATGACATTTCATTATCAGAAATATTAGTGAATAAGACAAAAGTATTCCAAATTCAGAATTCACTCTATATCCAAAGTTCTATTTACTGCCTTCCAAACTTTTACAACTAACTACAAAAAATTGGCACTGTTTTAAGCATAAAACGCTCTCTGTTGAAGGAATTTCCGTTAAAAAACAGATTTTGAATACGCAATCACTAGGTTGATTCAAGAAGTTAAAAAAGAACTCAATATCTGGTTTTCAGTAGTAGGATTAATCAGACTAACAGTTACTCCAATACACACAGCAATGATGAATAAATTAGGAATACGCACCAATATCAGGGGCAATTTCTGTTATGTTCTCAAGTTCACCACCTCCAGCAACAGCACGTTCTCCATTGGTCTCAACGATGTTTTCACCCTCAGCAGTTAAGAAATTCTCCACATCAGCATCAGGAGCAGGTGGCTCAACATATGGGACAATTGCACCATAATTAATCAAACCTTCATTCTCAATTTCAGCTATATCCTCAATTTCAGCAACTCTCATTTCATCCTCAGCTGTGTTAGACAATGGAAGAGAAGAAGTGGAGGAAACTTAGAAAATTTTATTATATGATCCTTCTTATTAGTTACTTCTTACATCTTGCAAATGACTTACATAGGGTGTTGTATTCATGCATTGTGTAAATTCCTAGAACTTGACCACCTAGATACATGGATAGACTCCTAGGTTCTTCTAGTAACATTAACTAATATTAATTTAGTTTAATAATTCAACAAGCAATACCTTTCTTGGGAAAATCAATGCACAAGTTTTTACCAGCCTTGTTGCCTCTAAGTGCGGCCTTCTCCTTCACCTTGTGTCTTCTCCCCTGAAGGTGAGCGTCAAAAGATTGTTGGCCGGTGCAGTTGACGTTACAAGTGGAACAATGCCAATCTGCTTTAGGCTTTTTGTTCCAGATGCCACCTGTCACTTGAGCTGGTGGTGACACGGACTTCCTCTTTAATCCCGTTATATTCTCATCAACCTTCCCCTGGAATAACAGAAACAATGTAAAAGATGAAAACAGGAAAACAAAAATATTAGTGTAATGCTGAAATTTATCAAGATATGATCCAGCTGCAAGTGCACAACGGTTTTTAGGTTCAGCAGAATTAGCAGATAATAAGCGAAATAAGAACACCTACCAAACGTCGACATAACCTTTAGAAAGATTTGGTTATAAGCAACACAAAAATGAAATTATTTCATGAAATGAGGTAGAAAGTTGGTATTTAGTCTTCTTGTTTCAGATGCATCGTGACATTCAGTCCCCTTTGTTATCATTGCTAATATTTATTATAAGGATGGATTTTACGGATTGTCACATGTGCAGGAGAATAAAAGACTCAGAATAAAATTTCAATCTTCCGATTCATAGACAAATATAATAAATCAGTCCGTCACCATATAGCCATTCAACATATTTTTAGAATCTTCTGTTAAGTTATCAGGACAAAAGGGTAAAAAATTAACATATTAAAACCAAACATTTCCAAAAGCCTATACATTGCCCAACCCAGAAAAAGCATAACAATGCATGGAGGAAGTTAATTGCACTGTCATCTACACAAAATAATAAACGAAACAAATGGAAGACCACCAATAAGATTGTAATAACATATTATGTCCTGTCTTTTCACAGCATCATCTGATAGTCCGTCTGCATTATATTAAAATATCGCCACAGCAAACTGACCTTAACATTTTGTTTCTCGTCAAGCCCACTGTGGACAGGCTTAATTTCCGAAGAAACTCCCAAATCCGCATAACTTACAAATGGCAGTGTTTGAAATCTGACATTACTGTTATCTGCTTTGACTTCCTTCCCCTTAAGTCCAGAAACATTTACATCAGGCTTGCCCTACAACAATCAAAACAATATAAAGTGATATTACACTTATCGTGTTTAACTGAAAAAAAAAATAAAGTATATTTTACTTCTCAGGGCTCATATTTGATCAACTTATAACAGTTATATTGTTCATGCAATTAAGATTACCGAACAAATCACTTTGAGCATTTATTTCATAAGATAGCCTGCTGCGGTTAAACCAAGCATATTAAAATGCAGGACGTATATGTCAACATAGACTATGGAGAGATTAATAACACCATGGAAACAGAGATTTTAACTGAAACAGATAATACAGTTTTTATCAAAGACCCAAAAAAAATGTCAATAATGTGGTATGTATCATGATCGATACCTATGGGATCAATATACTCAATATGTTAGTAATAATCATTACAGAAGTATTAGGTCCAGGAAATGCAAGGGTGAAAATAGAAAGTTAGGATCTTTGTCCCAACTCAAGTAATATATTTCTAGGTGGATTTTCAAGTGCAGATAAAAATCCTTACATGTCGTAGTTAGAGTTAATATTGTTCTAATGGTGATCTTGAAATTGAAATTTAAAATATTACAAGCATGAAAGTGATTACAAAACTCCACAATAAATTTCAATCTCCATGATCATGGATGAACAAATCAAATTGGTCCATGCGACCTTATGCAAACAATGTAAATTGCATGATCTTAGTCAAGGCAACTGAAAAACAGAAGTAAAAACTTTGACAAGATAGCCTAAATAATTATCAAACAGTACATCGCTGTGTGGTCAAAAATTTTAAAGCTTTATAATCTAAGCTAGATGTCAATGAAACAACTTAATAACAGCATTTATATAATATAATAACCATGCACACCATCTTGCATACTTATTAACATAAAATCAGATTATATTCGTCCCAAAGGCATATGACTATATATGTAAAGCACAACCCATATTAAACACAACCAACACAGTGCACTAACATGTAATGCCCATGAACTAATTATATTTTGAATCTTATTATGTAGCTCTAAATTTTCAAAACCACCCATGTACAGAGATCAAAACTCAAATTCCAGTACACAAAAAGCTACAAAAACACAGAACTCCAAAGCATAAAACCAAGAACACAGAGAGTATGTTATTCCTACTTACCAGAATAATGAGTTTCTTTCCTTTACTGCCCTCTCTGCATACAGGCTTAACCTCGGGGATTCTCAAACCACCCGTCCTTCCATTTTCCTTCTTGGCCTCGTCCACCACCATCCTCACTCTTTCTTCCAAAAATGCCCCATTTCCACTTTTGCCCATAGGCGGGACCCACCTCAAGAGCTCACTCCTCAACTCAGCTTCGAGGACCCTTTTTCTCGCAATCTCGTAAATCATCAGCTCCTCTATGATTTTTTCCTTCTCCATCTCTATTAAGACTTCCCTGCGAAGATCTTGAGAGTAGGATGAAGGGACTGAGTATCGACTTAACGAGGTAGAGAGTGGATGACGCATTTGCCCTTTGTCTTGTTCCATAGCTGAAAATATTTACGTTAACACCATAAAGATTCATACATACAGAGAACGAGGGATGCGTGACGAACCTTGTTGAATAAGTCTATCTTTGTAGTCCATGTTCTGATTCTTGAGAAATCTTGAGAGCACCGTCCAAAAGTTTTCCAGAAATTTAGGAATGATTTTTCTACGATTTCCGTTAGGGTTTTGCGAAACTGAAGATGGGAGGGAAATTCCAATGGAGAAGACGATGTATGTTGCTGTTGTCTAACGATGGAGGACTTTATTTATTTGAACAAAAACATATCTGTCTGTTATATTTAGACTAATCCACAGATTGGAGAATGGGCTGTGTTATTCATTCTGGAAATTTGAATAGCACCATACATCTGGTACGTACTTATAATAATATTAAATAGGTGGTGAATTTATATTCCCAACGTTTGAGAACAATTCTGGAAATCTGTAAAAAGTGATTTTCCATGTCTAAAAGACTAACACACCAGTATAGTATGTTGCCAGAATTGATCTTAAATGCGAATATCTTTTCTGACATGTATGATTTTGTTTTATTTCATCTCTGTTGCTAAAGTTGGTGGCATGGACTGATGGACGAAACTCTCTCCATGCTTTATGAGTGAAAATGCTTAAATGATAGTACTATGTTGTTTACGCACCTTCCTATGTATAAATATGTCTACAGAGTATTTTTAGTTAATACTCCTATATATTAGCAGAAATTAATTAATAGCAAGCAATCGGATAAAAAAAATAAAAAATTATGTTCAGTCAAAATTTGTCTTATTTAAATTGAATATCAAATAAAAACTTTTTACAAAAAATACTATCTCTTTCATCCCGTTTTATTATCTGCAACTAATTCTCCTAACACAATTAGAAAACAAAGAAAAATTATTATTATTATTATTATTATTATTATTATACGAAAAACTCATACAGCTCAGCCTATTAAATGTTTAGTAAGACAAGTGCAACAAAAGATTTTGTTAATTGAATCTAAGATATTAATTCTAAGCGTAGCGTATTTAAAATTTAGGGATATCTTACAGTTTGTGTTTATACCGACTCTGACACTTGGGTTCCACTATACTCGATTTATCTACGCATGTTTAAGATATCGAATGTGTGTTAATTAATTTAATTAATTAATATATTTGTTTTCCGAAATTAGTATCACTCAACGTTATTATTATGTCAAAACTTAATTCAGTTGCAAGGTGAAACAATACTAATTCTTTTGAGGTCATTTCAATAGAGTGACAGAATATAATCAGCAGTACACCATGTAATTAATAATATTTCTAAGTGACTGAGCTTATTGACACCCATTAATGAATTAAAGAAACAATTATTAAGTATTATTCGGGTTTATAGTATGAATAGTATCACGAAGTCTAGTTTATTTACTGAGACTCTATAATGAATTAAAGAAATAGTTTATGTCTTACTAGAGCGACATTGATCAATTTAAGTCAACATCGGGATTGAAATTACAATAAAATTTTAAACTACAAGACATAATTGCCTTATATCACTCCAGTAAGACATAAATTGCTACCTTCAAAATTTAATAGGACCAAAATTGCATTTTAGTTGGATACTTTCATTGGAATTTTCGTTGGAATCTATTAAAAAATTCCAACGGAAATAACTGAATTGGAATATCCGTTGAGATTGTCGTTGGATAACCATTAGAATATCCGTTAAAATTTTTCGTTGTAATTTTATCATTTTCTTGTAATACATAAATAAGCGAATGAAATAAACTCGAGCTTTTTTTAAATTGTTCTGCCAAATCAAACTTATTTAAATGCAATAAACATATAAAATAACTTATTTTTCTTACAAGTCATGAACATATTTTAACAAATGAATAAACTGGGCAATTATGCAAATATAAGAGAGCTTATGCGTTATCTCCAAAAAAAAAAATATTAGAGTGAATTATTTCTTTATGGATTTTCTATTGACAAGGATTAATTTTGAAAAAATATGGTATGGTTTTTTNTTTTTTGAAAATTTAAAAATATTGTAAAAACTAAAAACCACGTAATTACAACTAGAATAGCCAAGCAGTCAGACAACTAAATCCAGGAGACCTATACGAATGTAGCCTATAAGCAAGTACACTAACTCACGTTGCTCACCCACAGCACAACAACTATACAGCTCCCAACAGGAGAATAACACGCGCCCAACAGGAGAACACAACAACACAACAACAAAAATACAAAATAAACCACTAACACTGA
The DNA here is from genome assembly GCA_008636005.1 of Striga asiatica. Taxonomy (NCBI): domain Eukaryota; kingdom Viridiplantae; phylum Streptophyta; class Magnoliopsida; order Lamiales; family Orobanchaceae; genus Striga; species Striga asiatica. The sequence continues at coordinate 1,049,629 of BKCP01013403.1, read as the reverse complement.
ACAACACGCACAAACAAAACGAAAATGAAAAAAGGAACAAAGCCCTCCGCAGCCGCCCACAACAAACCGAGAACTTCCAATCACCGGAACCAACACGGACTACACCGAGAGCCCAACACCGAGCTAGTCCCCCAACACCAAACCTGGCCACGGAAGTCGACCACCACCGACGACGGCCGACCACTCCCTCCCCAACACCCCAGCACCAGGAGGCGGTAGGATCCAGGGGACTAGATGGCGTCAGTCTCAGGCCATTCGCCCACCGCAGCGAAGGAAAACGTCGGCGGCCGCAACTTGCCGAATAGACGTCGGAGCACCCTCGAGAACCGCCAGGGCCACCTGTAACTGGAGAGACGCCATGCCGTGAAGAGTGAGACGACCGAACAGGGAAGTCGCCGCCACCTCGGTATAGAGCACTGCCGCTTCAGAGGCTGTCGGCCGGCGGGCGAAAGGGAGGCACCCGCGGCGGCAACTAGAGCTTTTTCTTCTGCTAGGGCACGAAAGCTTAATTTGGATTCTTTTTTTTTTTTAAATATGGTAGTGGAATTGTGAATTTATATAAAAATAATATTTAAAATAAAATAATTAAAATTGATTTGATGTAAAAGTAAGAGATATAATGTGAAGTGATGGTTAGTTAAAATTATGTAAATAGATGAATAATGAATTAAAATTGATATAATGTGTAAGAATGATTGATTAATACTATTTAATTATATTGATAATATATTAAATATTGATAATATTGAGAATAATGAAGTTGGATCAAACTTGAGTTGAAAAAATAATTATATTAAAAATGTTTGAATTTTAACTAAATTTCTTGTATCCAAGCAAGCACTAATGGTTTACGATGTAAAGTTCAAGTTCTAATTATCACTTGTAAAAATTGTAAAAGGATTGCACAAATTGGAAAGTTTCCAGGGTTCCAGCTCATAAACACAGCATGATTGCACTTGTTCTGTCGTTCACAACAAATCCAAACCTAGAGAAAATTTTCAATAGAATCACAGGTAACAAATTACTATAATATTCAATCCAATTCTCATCCATCAGTCCATAAGCATTTTCCAAAAGCTCATAAATACCAGATACCAATTTCTATCCACAGGACCACAAGTCACTGCAAATCTGCCTATAACTGGTGTAAAAAAAACAAGCACCAATTATATTCTTTCTCACACCACAGGATGATGATACCGTAGTTTCGGAATATTTTCGTTCTCCAAAGGATATCAAAATTAAAACCTCCATGAAACTCAGTACACTTAACCAAAGGCAACTAAAACACTCAGCCAATTACCTAGACAAACACCAAGTAAAACATCACCAAAACAAATCAATCATTTTTTCTAAACCATAAAAATTCAAAAATAAAAGCAACACGTTCTTCAACCCAGAACTCGGACAACTGGCCTCAATCCCCATTCCCCCAAACACACACACACCCCACAATCTCAGATGCGACGTTTCTTGGGGCGACGGCACCCATTGTGCGGCTTACGTGTCGTGTCTTCCAAATACACGACTGGGTTAACATCACTCCTCGAATTCGAGTACCCATCCCTAAAGCTCAAGATAGCATCTTTCTTCCTCCTGAAAAACGTGAACCCATTCACCTTCACGACCACTGACCGTGTCTTCATCTGCCTCACCCTCCGCCCCACATTCTCGGCAGCCGCCTCACCCGAGTACCGCCCCAGCTTGCCACCTTTTCCCGCCAGCTGTCCAGCCGTGACCCCAAACTTCTTGTTTCCCTTGGAGTCCGTAACTGTCACAAAGGAGTTGTTTCGCATCAGTTTTATGTGGACAACATCCGCATTAGCCTCCAACTGAGGCTGCTGGTAGAGTGGGGCCCGCCCGTTAAAGCTGTTGTTCCCTCCTCTCTCTTGGAGTTTGCCACGGAATGAGTCGGCACGAGGGGGGGGCTGATGTGGCAGGCCCCTCGGGTTTGAGTCGTTATTCAGCCTATCGTTGAGCAATCCCTTGACGTAATCCATGGACCTCAAGGGAGTGGTGGTTCTTCCAGCCACATCCTCGGCTGGTTTACCGAAGTGAATGGAACTCTTGAAATTTAGAGCATGTGTTGAGGAGAGATTAGTAGATATGCTGGGTGAGTCAAGCCTTGTGCCCATGGTTCCAAAAATCGAGGAACGGATAAGAGTAAGACCTGCAATTTTTTTATTTTTATGTTTTTTTTGGAGAAGAAAAATTATCAAGATCCATGCGGTTTCACGAACAAGGAAGAAGAATGTAGAAAAAAAAAATCCCATTCTGCAGTCTTCTCAATTCCAAACAGAATCAAGATAAAGCAGTCAGTAAATGTTCGAATTTATTGAGAATTTTTGTTGATAAACAGACTCTATGAAGCACCACCTTTAATGCACCATTTCATCGAGTTGCTACGGGTGAACAAATTCGAGTTTTAGGCTCGTAGAGTTCTAAACCACAAACTGACATTTCCAAGCCGAATAATTAAATTGAACCTAATCACTTTCCATTCTCAGGCTTGGGTATACTTCTATCAGAAACCAAACATCTGAAAAGACGACATAAATGCATATACATGCTATATGCACTACACCATACTTAAAAGGTACATAAACAAAGATTAATGATGAATGAGAAAATTAAGATAGATGGTGATACATTTTAAAAGATACTACTTTCAGCACATAAATCAGAAAAAATGGATTGAAAAGATAATACAAATAAAAAATATACAAAGCCAACCGGAAAAGGCACGGGCATTCTGTGGAAACTGGGAAACCCCATGAATTGGAGTACCAAATCCAGATCCAAGGGCCAGAGGAGCTTGTCTGTGTAACTTAGCCCACATCCTGGATCCAAGGAGGGTTCTTTGGAACATTGTCTTGTTGGTATTTAACTTCAGAGTTGCAGAGAAGGCGATGAAGACTAATAGACCTGAGTGCCACAACAAAAATATATAAACTAGATATATGAAAATTTTATATATTATCATCAGTCATGGATGCATGATACATAATTATTTCAAGTTTAATCATCCTGCAAACGTAAACGAAAGCATTCAATCAAAAAAATTCTCGTCATACAAATGACACGAAACTAGACAAATTTCTACCGCATTTTTCACACTATCACCAAAGGAAACAGTTAAAAGCAAAAGGTTGAGGCGGAAAAACAATTAATATGAGTCTCTCAAATTATAGTTCTACCACTAAAACGAAACAAAATTTTCGCGAGGAATTTCGGATTTAGGGATTTGGGTAATTGGGGTTAGACGATTAGGAAGTAAGAACTTACCCTTTCGGAGATTTGACCGTGGCTCCAAATTCTTCGTACTGGCTGCGCGTACGACTACCAACCGGTGATGAACAGTGTGGACTGAGGACTGGATGCGTCGATGATTTTGGCTTTCTTCTCCACTTTTCAGTGTCTGTATGTGCTTTCCCCCCTCATTTTTTCACCTTTTCTTCCCTTGGAAACCCGAGAGTATTTGGGCATCTACATATTTTGGGCCTCATTATTTGATTTTGACATGCTCGTTTGCACTAGATTTTTTTAGAGGAAATTACATCCTCCAATTAAACAATCTGAAAATATCCTCTACTTAAACAATCTGAAAATATTATATAATTACATCTTATATATAATTATTTATAAATTAACTAAATTTGTAATATTTATTTGCATATATACTTAAAAAGTTGATTTCCTATTTATATGGTAACTTCTCCTCCCTATTTACATGTAACTTACCATCAATTACTTCCCAATCAATTACGTCTCTCTCATCTCCCCCTCTCTTTCTATTCTTCACACACGGCCGTTTCTCTCTTTTAGACGCCGACGAATGCTTTCTGGACGAGGGGATGATGTCATTAAATTGTAATTTCCAAGGTAAAGACCATATTCTGATTATTGATCTTTGCAAGGATATGATATAAACGATTATTAGGAGAAAAAAGCTTAAATAATAATATTTATTTTTATTTTTTTGCAGACGGATCTTGAAGAAGTGAGTTCTCTCTATCTCGATACCAAATCATCTGCAAAGCTTCTCTAAGAACAGCAAGATAGATACATATCATAGACCCATAAAATTCGGCTCGAACGATAATTCAGTTGATTGATCTCTTGAGATGTGAACAGTCGAGTGTTAAATCTTTTGTTTTCCTAAAGAATTGTATGATGCAACGGGTATATTTCGGTATACTCAATATATTTTCGGTATAATTTCATCCCCCTCATATTGTATCGTGTTTGTATCGTTCCCTTTGTTATATGTATCGTTTATATTCAGTATATTTCGGTATATGTATGGTTTATATTTAGTAAAATTATGAAAAATATATACAATACATATACCATCATTACGGTTTGCGTATATGATTGTATATGTTGCGTTTATGTTAGTATATATTCAGTATATATTATGTTACCATATCCATTCAACCTCCAATCAACCTTGATTTTAATTGCCTGTCAACTTTTATTTTGTGGTATATTTGCTTAACTTTTCTTAAAAAAAAAAAAGATTGATCGCGCCTCTATTGTTTTGTACTGTGTTGTGGTATATGTATAGTATATATGAAATATATACTTTTTTTCACCTGCCAGGAGGAAAAAATATACCTTGATTTTAACTGACCTATCAATTTTTATTTTTATTTTTTTGGTTATTTGTGAAACTTTTTTCAAAACGAAATTCAAAAAGCATTTTTTTTAAGCAAATGGACGGAAATCACGGGCAAAATAAGGAGAGAAAGTTGAATTGATATGGTAACTGAATCAGACAAATTAAATGCACGTGGAGAGTGGTTGGAATTAAATGGTAACTGCCATTATGCATTAATGTAGATAAATATTATCTTTTAGGCAAAGTAACAATTAATTGCATGTATGTGGTAGGATTGTAATTTTTTTAGAAACGTGTAGGAGGGATAAAAATTTTCCGATTTTTTATATATTGAAAAATTTACCGCCTAAGATTAATAATATTTAAGGATAAAATAACAAAAAGAAATTTATTTGGATCAACAGGGTAGATTCAATTAGATTATTGCACATGTTTATTGGACCAATTTCAGATCATTTGTAAAATCGTCCAAAAATATGACACAACTTTTATTTAATCCCCGATGACCAAATTATGAGTTAATTTGATCAGATCAAATCAATTATTGAAACAAAATATGAATTACAATATTAAGAATACTTTATTCCAATAAATATAATATAATTAAAATAATTTAAATGGTTTTATCACTATGGTAAAATGGTATTATCATTATCGAGGTGGAAAAACCTAAATTAATAGTCTACCTCTTTAAATAAATCTCTACTTAAATAAAAAAAAGGTTTTCTTAGGCAACCAATAGCAATGGAAGATTAAGAATAAACCAAAGTAGCATAAATAGAAAATACATAATAATTCTCCACTTAAATAAAAATAGTTTCTTAGGCAACCAATAGGAATGGAAGATTTAAGAATAAACAAATGTAGCATAAATGAAAATTACATATTTCTATTATAAATGATGTACTTTAATTTATATAGTATTTTAAAGTATGAAACATTTGTGCGTGAAAGTATGTATATATATATTGAAAGAGTATGGTTGCAGAACACTTAATTTTTTATAAATGATGTATTTTAATTTATATTTTTTACTATATAATTTTTTTACAATACATATTTCACGAAAATAAATATGAATTGGGTAATTCTACAAAAATAATCTGTAAATAAAGTTATTTATTAATTAGTTGTTTTTTTTTTCGTTTTCTCTTATATTAAAGTTTTTTTATTACAATGTTTTATTTATCCTTTGTATCTTTAAATAAATCTATCATGACTTTGCATGCTACTATAATTGTTGTTATGTTAGAGAATTATTGGCAATGAAAATTCATGTCAACTTTAAATACAACTAAGAAATGGGATTATAATAAATTTTATGATCCAACATATTGAGAAATATTATCGTTCTCTTATCCACGTTGAGTATAATTAATATTGCAGTTATTAATATTATAGAAGATCAACTTACATTGTATGAAAATTATGTGACTGAAAAATCATGAGATATTGGCATATATAAGACTTAATGTGTTTGCAGTGAGTAAATGAATATTTTGGTATTGATAATATTACATTTCAAGTAGTTAGTAATAATACTGAAATTTATAAAATATTAAAGATACCCTCGAAGATTTCATTTTGAATTATTTATAAAGATTAGAATTTATATATAATGTCAATTGTTTTATGTCTTATTTGTGTCTTTTTTTTATGGGCTTTTATACTACCACAAAAATTTAGCTCCAAGTCATTCCGTTTATCGAATACGCTCATGTATAATTGTCTAACCTTTGGTCCGCCTAATAAAGAATGAACATAATTAGTTGTAAGGGTAATGAAAAATAAATAAATCAAATAATTCATATTTAAAATCATAATAATATATGTGGTATTAAGAATAAGATGATTTATTAGTTAAAATATATAATTATACACACGTTGGAATTACTTAATGTGGTTAATTAATTGGCTTGCATACAAATTAATCTATAAAGCACGTTAGTTGTTAAATTATTATATATAATTGGATTAAATTAATAATTATCAATCCTAATTAATAAAGCAATAGGAAATCCCGTATATATATATTAATTGCCGTGCATACTAAGTAATATATATATAGTTATTAAATAATGGTGATGGATTAAAATAATATTTGTCAATCCAAATTAATATAGGAACAGGAAACAGGCATATATATTACAACTCTTTGTCAATCCAAATTAATATAGGAACAGGAAACAGGCATATATATTACAACTCTTTCCTACTCTGCATAGGCATAATTATTTCTGCTGCATACAAACAATATATGCAAATTATATATATTATGCATATAGGAAATAGGAATAGGCATAATTTCTCGCTCGCTCTCCGTATACAAATATATATACCCACACCCTTGCGAGACGATCATCATATCACACATATTCTAAAGTAGTACATAATTTGCCAATATACAGAAACACAGAAATGGGTAGTATTCTGAAGGCCAAGTCTTGTGTCTTGTTGGTTTTGTGTCTGTTGCTGATTCCTCATGTCCTGTGTTCAAACTTGAAGGAGGAGAGTCGGACAACATACATCGTGAGGGTCCAACCAGGAATGAAGCCATCGGGTTTTGCAGGCGCACGAGACTGGTACAGAGCCAGCCTCAAAGGAAATTACAAGCATGACGAGGAGAGGTTTGTTCACATTTATGACAAAGCGTTCCACGGCTTCTCAGCTCGACTGACGAGGCAAGAAGCTGCACAGCTTTCAGGCCAGCCGGGGATCATATCCATTACGCCAGACCGCCTTCACCAACTCCACACGACTCGCTCTCCTACTTTCCTCGGCATTCAGTCGGAGTCCTCTGCCAGTGACAGTAACGGGCAGCTGTCGGAGTCCGAGTTGGGGTCGAACGTGATCATCGGCATATTCGACAGCGGCATCTGGCCCGAACACCGAAGCTTCCACGACCAAGATCTCGACCCCATCTCTCCCGACATCTGGAGAGGGGAGTGCGAGGAAGGCGAGAACTTCACGAGAGCCAACTGCAACAACAAAATCATTGGGGCCAGGTTCTTCTCCAAGGGTTATGAAGCAAATGAAAACGGCCAACTCGAGGAATTCAAGTCCCCACGAGACTCCATTGGACACGGCACCCACACCGCATCCATTGCCGCCGGCAGAGCCGTCCCCAACGCCACCTTTTTCGGCCACGCCACCGGCGTTGCTTCCGGGGTCGCCCCGAGGGCACGCATCGCCGTCTACAAAGTCTGCTGGGAAAACGGGTGCATGGCTTCCGACATCCTTGCCGCCTTCGACAAGGCCATCTCAGACGGAGTCCACATAATCTCCTTATCCCTCGACTCTGGGCAGGTGCCGTTCGAGATCGACCCAACTTCTATCGGGGCCTTTGGAGCCATGCAGCGAGGCATATTCGTGTCTGCCTCTGCAGGAAATGATGGCCCGGGTGAGAGGACTGTCTCCAACATCGCCCCGTGGCTCACGGCCGTCGGCGCCAGCTCCATCGACAGGCGCTTCCCAGCAGATGTCGTGCTCGGGGATGGGCAGGTCATCGGCGGCGTGTCGCTCTACGGCGGTGGCCCACTCCTCCCCAACGACACCCTTCTCCCCCTCACATACACTAACAGCTGCAAGGATGGGTTCAGTGGCGACGAGGTACGTGGCAAGATCGTCGTCTGCCCTCGTGGGCCCGGACAATTGGGAGAGCCCGTGGCTGAAGCCGGGGGCGCTGCTGTGGTCGTCATTGGCGGCTCCGTCTTCCTGGCCGAACCTCACGTGCTTCCGGGCCTCACCATAGAAGAGTCCGTGGGGGACGCAATCCTCCGGTACATCAAGTCTTCGGGCGCCAACGCCACCGCCACCATCGTCTTCCACCCCACGGATCTCGGCTTCCATCCGGCTCCCGCCCTTGCTTCCTTCTCTTCCAGAGGCCCCTCATTCGAGACACGCTACTATCTCAAGCCCGAGCTGATTGCTCCGGGAGTCAACATCCTCGCCGCCTGGCCCGACGGCCTGCCCCCGACCGGCCTTTCCTCAGACACGCGCCGCACAGAGTTCAACATCCTCTCTGGCACTTCCATGGCCTGCCCCCACGTCTCGGGCATCGCCGCCCTGCTCAAGGGGGCCCACCCCGACTGGTCCCCTGCCATGATCCGCTCTGCCATGATGACAACTGCTTACACCCGAGACAGCCAGGGCTGGCCCATACTAGACGACGGGGCCGAGGCATCTGTGTGGGCCAGGGGGGCTGGCCACGTGGACCCGCAGAAGGCCATTGACCCGGGACTGGTGTACGATGTGACCGCCGAGGACTATTTCAGATTGCAGTGCCTCCGCCTTGCCCCCCCAGAGGATGACGATTACGGTGCCATCTCCAACAGTGACGGTGACGGCCACCCTCTCTATATTGGCTGCAGCGGCTCCCAACCAGCTTTCGACAACGCCGCCGATCTAAATCTTCCAGCCGTCGTCACTGTTCTCCAATCGGATATCAGTCCCGTAACCATTAGTAGGACCGTCACCAATGTCGCCGAGGGCCCCGCCACTTACAACGTCGCTGTCGTTAATCCCTCCAATGGCCTCATGCATGTGACCGTCAATCCCAGCACCATGGTGTTCAAGGCCAAGGGCGAAAAGCAGAGCTACTCGGTCACCATACATCCCATTGCCGTCTCTCAAGCATTCGCCAACATTGTCTGGTCAGACGGCCTACACAACGTCGTCTCCCCCGTCGTAATCTCCTGGAATTAAATATCATTAGTACTCTATCATTACTGTTACCATTCTGTTCTTCTCATTGTTTTTTCAGTGTACATTTGTTTGGTTTTTCTTACTTGTAAGTAACTCAGTTTTATTATCATGAATTCTTCTCATTTTTTCCATCCTATTATAGTGTGTACTTTTGTTTACTTTTTATTACTTGTAACTGAGTTTTATCATCACGACTGTCGACTGATCTTTCAACTAGTAAACTTTCTACTTAATTTCCAGACTCGATTTCAAAAATTTAACACAGATATGATGATCCCTAGATCCCACAACAGCTTCAATCTAATTGAAAATTCATTCATTCCAATCTCCAATTAACTCTTCCTACAAAACCAAAAATCCTTTTGCTCCAAATAACAAAAATTAGGGACTATCATTACCATTACTAAGAATTGAAAGAAATGCAATTAACCAAACCAGAGTGAGTAGAAAGAAAGCCCTCACCATCTCTTGCTCAGAATAACCCCATCATCCACGAGGACAGCTGCTCGTTTGGGCCTCAACCGGTTACCGGGATGTTGGCCCACTGGAGTTGCCGGCTCCGCTAACCCCACCTGAGGGACCACTTTCCCGGCGCCCTCATCGATCCTATCGTCGGCCGGCAGCGGCGGTTTGTGGAGGCGCAGCTGCCTGGCCAAGGCCATCCGCCTTCTGGAAGGATCAATACCAGGATCCACGATAAGTGACGACTCCAGTCTCCAGCGATGGTGGTATTAGGATAGGAGATTGAAAAAGAAATGGAAGAGAAGAGGGGTGTTGTGTTGTACTGTTGTTATGCTCAATTATTTCTTTAAATATTTGATTAAATATTTAATAAATATTTGTTGTGTATCAAACATTTCTTAATTTCTTTCCTTATATTTTATTTATAAAGTGCGGAAAATGGATTATTAAAACAAAAAAAAAGCTTTACACATGTCATTGTGAATGAAGCTAGTGTATGTTAATGACACTTTAAATAAATAATTTTTATTTTTTTTTGGGAAAAGTAAGTAATAAAAATGTTTAAATATATTTTATGTAAGAATATTAATTAACCTATTATAACCCCATATTATTGATGCCAAATTTATATTTATGACATTGGTTGTGCATAAATGTTCTAAACCGGTCAATTGAATCTACAAGACTGTAGCCCACATGGTCCATGCCATTTCAGGCCCAAAGTGCAAAAGAAAAGCCCAAGGATCTACATGGTCAGTCCTTCTAACCCAAGGATCTACATGCTATATGTACAATTGTAGTTCACAACATTAATTGACAACTTAGTTAAAAGTATCATTAACTCAAATCTCAATCATACATTTATTTGCATCTCAACCACCCACATCATACCACATCATGTGTCATTGAATGTTGTACAAAAAAGTTGTACAAATAGCTTTTTCCAATATTATCACACCCATCTTCCTTATTCTCTTAAATTAGTCATTGGGTTGATCTCTCCATATTTTTTGGTGATCTTTTTTACCTAGTATATTAACCTATTTTTATGCTGAATCATTATATTTAGGCTATTAATTAGTTTGATATTCTCGCAAATGGTTAAATTGTTACGCCTAATTCTTTTAATTACGCTTTGAATCCCCCTTTATTATGGTTGACATCGAGTGTCAACAATAAATATCGTCCTTAATAAGGATATTTTTGGGAGTTCAAAAAAAATTTAAGAAAAAAACTCTTTATTTGAAGATTGATTATAGATAAGATAGATTACAGATTATGTCAATATTTTTTTTAAATAAATAAAAGTCTATGTTCCCCAGTGAGAACAATATAAGATTTTTTTTTTTTGTTCGATATAACAATTACGTACATGTTTCAAGATCCTCACGAGATGTCACAAATGTTTTGAGTGAATCTCACTCTTTTATGTATTTTAGTTTATCTCCAACATAGACAATCGATGCAATACATTAATAAAATTCATATCATATCATATGAGTTTAAAAATATGTATTGTGTGTGTATAGTTATTCAAACCACCAATATATTACGTCAAAAATATGTTGGTTGATCTCTCCATGAGGACAACTGCTCGTTTGGACCTCAACCGGTTACCGGGATGTTGGGCCACTGGAATTGCAAACTCCGCAAACCCCACTTGAGAGATCACTTTCCTGGCACCCTCATCGATCCTATGCTACTCCTCATCGTCAGCCGACGATGGCTGTTTGTGGAGGTGCAGCTCTCATGCCGAGGCCATGTGCCTTCTGGAATTATTATCATCATGCCTTTATGTCTTCTCTTCTTTCTCATTTCTTTCATCCTAGGTATTAATTGTTCGTTTGTTTGGTTTTTACTTGTAAGTTGTAACCCAATTTTATTTGATGAATGCACTTTCAACTAGTAATAACACTGTACTAAAAATCAGCTTAGGTGGCCGCCCCCGATTTGCATAAATCGACTGAAAAAATCTGCCAGGCGGCGCCTAGGCGCTCCTAGACGGGCTCAACAATAATTTTTTAGTTTTTTTTAAAATATTAATTACATTATTTTGTTATCATATTTTTTTATAATATATTAATATTATTATTTGAACTTAAGTGTATTGATTTATTATAAGTTGAAAATAAAAAAATAAATAAGGTATTTAATCTTAATTTCTGAACCTCGCCTACGCACTAGACATTGGTCGAACGCCTAGTGGGCGCCTAACGTCTTCTAGAACACTGGTAATTAATCAAAGCTACTTCAATTTAATGCCCCTTTTAAAATAACTAGTAAAGTACGTAGTTAATATTGTTTCGTGATTTCTAATCATTTATGTATGGTTTATTTAATTTTTGGTCTATTATTTTTCATTAATCGAGTACATTAAATATTAAGTTATTTTAATATTATACTTTTAAATAACTATGACATTATAAAGTCACATAAGTGGTAGTCTTAATTTTTCTCACTTTTCTCCCTCTTCTGCCCCCGAGTCCGCCTCTACCTTCCTTGGTCGTTATCTTTCTCAGCAGGTAGCCGGACACCTTGCCGGTGGTTGGCCCTTGGCCGCATGGCCTTGGCCTTGACTTTGCGCCTCTTTTGGTCCATTTTGAGCTGGTAGATGCGGATGGCCTACCCTGCATGATTATGCTAATATTGATCAAACTGTTTTGTTTGGCAAGCAATCTATACAGTAGATTCCAACCGTGAGATTTGTTCTTCCTGCATGTTGCATCACATGGATGCGTTTTAGTAATTTAGTAAATATAATGTAGAAGTATAGGAATAAGTGAAAATGAGGGCAATATGATAATTAAGACTTCATGTAACTCAATTGTACATTTTCTTGATAGGAGTTTTCAATCTCTCTGGCGAAAAAACCCTCATCCCCAAATCCTCAAAGTCGCCGTCTTCAATCTCCTTCATCTAGCCTTCCTCGGCGAACGGCGACCTCTAGCCAGTGGTCGCCCTGACCGCTCGGCCCACCCCTGAAGTTGTATGCCTCCGATGTTGTTGTGGTTGTCGGGGATTGGTGGTCAGACCTCGGTTGCCGGCGGGATTGACGGTGGTGAGCCGGATCTTCGCTTGGTTGACAATTGGTGTCCTATCTGCCGTTGGGTCTTCTATTGCTGAAGGTATGTTCCACGATCTATTTTGAGTCTTCTTCTATGGGCTTTTCTTTCCGGAAGGACCTCCGGTGGGGATTTGGATTCGGTCGCCGATGACCTTCGGTGGTGTGGGAGAGAGTGCGGTTCTTCGAGGGTGGGGCGGGGCTCTGGAAGCCTCGTCGTCTTTGATGGGGCAGTCGGAGTTGGGGATCGAGCAACTCGCTACCTTCTGGTTCTCTGGTGTTGGGAATGTCGGGGGCTTCGGATCTCCTAAGCCTGGCTAGTGGTGTTAGGCGGGTTCGGGAGATGCTGATATGGGGAGCTGGTCTGTGGTTGCTTCGGTTGGAGGTGGGTCGGTTCGGGTCAGGTTCGGGGTTTGGGGTTTGGGGTTGGCTTCTGTATAGGCCCTAGTGTCAACTTATTATCATGTTGGGATCGGACACTCGGATATTATCCTGGTGGATCTTTTTTAGTAGCTTCTGTTTTTGTTTGTGTAGTTGGTTTAGTGTAGTTGCGAGTGTTGTTTTTCTAGCTTTGCTATTGTCAGGATTCTAGGTATTCTTCTGACCTATCCTCCCACTTTTTCAGCTGTTCGTCGTTCCATTCAGTTAGAAGTTGTGTATTCGCACATTTGTGCATTTGATTTATAATATTATTTATCGTTTCGGAAAAAAAAATATTGTACATTTTCTTGACTCTTTTATATTTTTACTATACTTTTAATTAATATATTTTTTTTAATATGACATGCAAAATAAAATCATATACATAACTCATAAATAAGTTATATAAATTAAAACAATGGACTGTAGATATCAATAACAAAAAATAAGCAGCAAATCAACCCTTTATAAACTGTAAAAGTTAGTATATTGGCAATTAAAGAAAAAACTTTATAAATATACAAATAAAAATGAATTTGTAGATAAATGATGTAATTATTTGATTTTCCTAATTTCACAGTTCTTGACAAAGAAACCTTCTCTATTCATCTATTTCTTGGGACTATTACTGGAAAAACGTAGGCCCAATTAATCCATTTGGTATGTACACCAGCCCAAACCCATTACACATTTCAAGTTCCAGATGACAAATAGATGCCAACGGCATATACGATATACCGACGTTCAGAATTTTATGTTTAGGCGCTCATTCTTCTCTTTTCAGGTGTGGATTTCAAAAATAAAACTCTCTAAAAACTCCCCCTTTTCCCGCCGATCCCAAACCAGCAGTTGCCCAGCCAAAATCCAGCCAACTGAAAACGCCGCTTCAAGTCTCGGAGGAGCGTCTGCTCAACATTCAGAATCACCATAACATCTGGCGATCGGACTCTGTTCTCCGGTTGATACAGTCCCTCCGTAATCCTACATAGAACCAAAGGTAAGTTTTCGTGCAATTCCGCCGAGTGTGTTGGCAACTGGACGGTTGTCAATTGATTTTCTGTAATTAGAGTTCCGATCTGAATTTGATATGATTCAAAATTGATGTTCAAAAGCTCGGAGGTGTTCATGAATTTTCTGACGGCTAGAAATACAGAGAATCTGAAATGGTAAATAGTTGTGGTGAACTTTTGAGATATTATCCATTGGTGTGATTGCTATCTTTGAGTGAATATGAATGTGTTAGTGGCCTGTCTATATTTTCCTGTGCCAGTATCTTACCCTTATTAGATAATTGCGACTGATGTTTAAATGTTAATGATTAACCTATTTCCTCAAGTACCAGAAGCAATTTGTTCTTAAGCTGATACCATTATCATAATTTAGATATGCTTGTTGAAGAAAATATCTTGCTGCTCAATCAAAGCAGTACTTAACCGAGACTGATGTAAATGTCTCTTTAGGGATATTTCATTCACCCTCGGTTCAACCCATGAATCATTCAGCTGCTGGTAATTCCCCTTCTTCGTATAGTGCTGGTAAAGCCATGCGTAGTTCAGCCGCTAGGCCGAACGTAGGTGGGGTACTCCAAGCTCTGAATATGGGGGGAAATTCAAATGCCGGATCACATTCTTATGCCAGCTCATTTTCCATCAATTTGGACTCTGGAAAATATGACTCTCCAAATGTTCAACCTGCTTATCACAAACGAGCAGCTGGTTCTGGAGCTGCACAAAATCCTGTGAGTAATTACAGCCGACCACCTCACTCATTGTATCAGCAGCCACCACAGATGTATGCAAACACAGGGCTGATGGCCAAAAATGAAGCTCCTGCACGAATCATACCTATTGCAGCACTGAATATTTATCAAGGGAGGTGGACAATTAAGGCCAGAGTGACATCAAAGGGTGAGTTCAGGCACTATAATAATCCTAGAGGTGATGGCAAAGTTTTCTCTTTTGATCTTCTTGATTCCGATGGAGGAGAAATAAAAGTAACTTGCTTCAATTCCGTAGCCGATCAATTTTACGATCAAATTGAACCTGGCAGAGTTTACATGATCTCAAGAGGCACACTGAAACATTCTCAGAAGGCTTTCAATCACCTACATAATGACCACGAAATTATGCTCGACAGTACCTCGACTGTGCAGCCATGCTTTGATGATGATAAATCCATCCCAAGGCACCAATTTCATTTTCGCCCAATCATTGACATTGAAGGCTTGGATAGCAATAGCATTGTTGATGTGATTGCTATTGTATCTTCAATCAGTCCAACAAGCTCGATTATGAGAAAAAATGGAACTGAAACTCAAAAGAGAACCCTCCAGCTGAAGGACATGTCTGGAAGGACTGTCGAGTTGACTCTGTGGGGAAACTTTTGTGATGCTGAAGGCCAAACACTTCAGACCATGTCAGATGCTGGAGTCTTTCCTGTTCTGGCTGCAAAATCCTGCCGTGTTAATGATTTCAGTGGGAAATCAATGGGGACCATATCCACTAGCCAGCTGTTCATAGAGCCTGAGATACCTCAGGCACTGAAGCTTAAGGCATGGTTCAATAGCGAGGGGAAGAGCATGCCAGCTGTATCTATATCCAGGGATAGAAACGCGATCCGTCCAGATGTGCGCAAAACTATATCTCAGATCAAAGATGAAAAACTGGGCACGGCCGAAAAGCCTGACTGGATCACGGTCTCTGCCACTCTTGCATTCGTAAAAGTGGATAATTTTTGCTATCCTGCATGTCCAATCACTATTGGCGATCGACAGTGTAGCAAAAAGGTTACGGAAACTGGAGACGGGAGATGGAGGTGCGAAAGATGCGACCAGTCAGTGGACGAGTGCGACTATAGATACATCCTCCAAATGCAAATCCAGGATCACACGGGCTCGACGTGGGTGACTGCTTTCCAAGAGAGTGGGGAGGATATAATGGGTATATCGGCTAAAGATTTGTATTACTTGAGGTACGATCATCAAGACGACGAGAAATTTCCCGAACTGCTACATGGGGTTCTTTTCAGTAAATTCCTGTTCAAATTGAAGGTCAAGGAAGAAAGTTTCAGCGACGAGCAGCGTGTAAAGTCAACGGTGGTCAAAGCCGAGAGGGTGAATTTCTCAACAGAGACGAGGTATCTTCTGGACTTAATAGCTGACTTCAAAAGGCAAGGGTCGGTTTCTGTGCTGCCTAAGACTGAGAGTGCTGTCACAAAATCAGCAGCATCTGGTATGATTCACAGCGGAATTTATAATAGCAATAATGTGGCTAGACAATGTGGCTATAGTAATAGTAACAATGAGTATGGTGGGTCGAGATTTATTTCGTCTGGTTCGACTGGTGTGCATATGAGCTGCAGTAGCTGTGGTGGCACGGGCCATAATCTTAGAGACTGTCCAAGGGTTGTGAGTGGTACAGGGCTGAACTATGGGTACAATGAGATGAGCTTGGGTTCGCGTGCGGCTTATGGGGTCAGTAATGTGGGACCCGTGAGATACGGCATGCCGCCAAAGCAACAATTTGGTGGGTTTTGAAGGTGATGAATATTGAGTTGGAGATGTTGCTGATGAAGTAAGAGATGGTGAAAACAGATATGAGTTGGTAGGCTTTGTGAGTGAAACTGCAACACGAGAGTACAAATGTGGAATGTTGTTAGCTTTTGTTGATGAAATTTGTTAGGTTATTTTTATTTCTTTCTTTGTTTTGTTGGAATTATAGAATATCACATTCTCTCGCACAATAATAATAATAATAATAATAATAATAATAATAATAATAATAAGCTTTCATTTCTAATGAATTGGGAGTATGAAATTGTGTAAAATAATAATTGATTGAAAAGAAAAAAAAATAAAAGAAATAATATTAAGAATAGATAATGTCTAGCATGAAAAAGAGGGAAAAAAAATTAGAGAAGGAGCATAAAAGAATAGATCATTTCAATTAGGATTATGCTAATTAGTTTTGGGAGGTGTAATTACTTTTTTAAAAATATTGAATTTGTGTCTCCCATTCCACGTCAGAGCTCCGTGATTGGCTCGGTCTACATACACAATCCGCACAAACAAAGTTCCCCTGCACGATAAAAATCGATTATAAATTTCCTCTAATTTGGCGCTCACTCTTCCCCGTTTCACTTTCCTAAACCTAGGGTTTCAAACAGCCCTCTTTCATCCATCCCCCATCTTTTCTCTTCCACTGATAAAAATGGAACCTTCAGACACCTCGAACATGCCTCCCGTAAACCTAACGGAAGGGGCGATTCCGATGCTCTCAAACGGCCAGGCTCAGGAGGCGAACTTCAAGCCGGTGGTGCAAGTCACCAGCGTACGGTTGATCAACACTCAGAATCAGATCAACAACGCTGTTGAAAGGTATCGGGTTGTTCTCTCCGATGGCACTTTTTCTCAGCAGAGCATGCTCGGCACCCAATGCAATGACCTGGTGCGGTCTCAGAGGTTGCAGACAGGCTCCATCATCCAGTTGATGCAGTACGTCTGTAACGTTATCCAGAATAAAAGGTGGGTGTGTTTAATAATTTGTAATCTTTTTACATTTGCCTTGGGTGGGTGCGAAAGAGAAGAAAAATAGTTGTTAAGCGGTTTATTTGGAGTAATTGGAGCTTTTAGTCTTGGTTTAATCCAATGTGAGTTCTATAGGCAGTGTCGCTTTTGTTTTCTGCTCTTTTCAAGTATTAGAATCTGTAATTCGGGCACATGTGATGGTGTAAAGTTGAGTTTTGAATGGCTGGATATGGTGTTGGCTTGGTTTATGTGCCAAGGCCAAACCTTTACTGCATGGTTTGACTGTATGAGCAACCTTACGGGGTAGGGTAAGCCCAAATGGCACATTGGCACGAGTGATTTAATATTTGTACTTGGTGTTATTAGGGTTTTTAAATTTTCCAGCTTTCGGCACAGTTTGGAACATTTACTTAAGTTATGGGGTTGTTATGGGTTTTAATACAATACTATACAGTTTGCAACATTTACTTCTGTCATATTCTGCATTGTCAGGTGTTCTACATGGACTCTTTTGTCTCTTTTATACTATATAGAGTACATGTTTGAATTCCAATCAGTTGATTTGTTCACTACTATGGGATGAGTCTGTGCATCTTAGTTGCCTTAGCTGTCCTCTTTGTCTTTCTACTTAGATGCATTTTCCTTTGGGGGTATAACTGTGGTGTGTAATTATTGAACCCAACATACTGGACTCCCTTTCGCCATATTGTTCCATAAGTGTGTTTAGGTCTAATGTTTTTGCATGGGCTTTGTGCAGGATTATCATCGTGGTTGATCTAGAACTGATTGTTGAGAAATGTGATCTCATTGGGGATCCAGTGCAATATCCAACAGATGGCAGTGCCCCTTCGGCCGTAAGACCACCCACACTACGTCCAACAATGAATCAGCCTTCTGGTGGCAATTCTCCTCCGTATAGCGCTGTTACAGCCATGAGTAGTTCAGTTCCCAGGTCTACTACGGGTGGTGGAGTTAATGTCCCGCTTTCGGACCGAAATTCAGGACCATATTCTTACTCTGGTGGTTCTTTTTCGGGAAATTCCAGAACAGAAGCCGTTTCTGGCATGTCACGACCTGCGGCGAGTAATTTTGGCCGCACTCCTCACTCATATCAGCAGCCACCACCAATGTATTCCAACAGAGGCCCAGTTGCTAAAAATGAAGCTCCTGCAAGGATCATACCTATTGCTGCCCTGAATCCTTATCAGGGAAGGTGGACAATTAAGGCGAGAGTAACAGCAAAAAGTGACCTCAGGCTCTACAACAATGCTAAAGGTGATGGCAAAGTGTTCTCCTTTGATCTTCTTGATTCTGATGGTGGAGAAATAAGGGCGACTTGTTTCAATGCTGTTGCGGATCAATTTTATGGTCAAATCGAGCCTGGTCGAGTTTATATGGTTTCGAGAGGGACACTGAAACCAGCTCAGAAGGCTTATAATCATCTACGTAATGACCATGAGATTACGCTGGACAATTTTTCCACCGTGCAGGCGTGCTTTGATGATGATAATTCCATCCCACAGCAGCAGTTTCATTTCCGGCCTATAAGTGACATTGAAGTCTTAGACAATACCAGTGTAGTTGACGTGATTGGAATTGTTTCGTCAGTCGGCCCTTCTAGCTCAATAATGAGGAAAAATGGCACCGAAACTGTAAAGAGAACGCTCCAGCTGAAGGACATGTCCGGAAGAAGTGTTGAGTTGACTTTGTGGGGAAATTTTTGCAATGCTGAGGGTCGAACACTTCAGGAAATGTGTGATTCTGGAGTCTTTCCTGTTCTGGCTGTGAAAGCCAGCCGAGTTAATGATTTCAATGGTAAATCGGTGGGGACCATATCCACAAGCCAGTTGTTCATAGAGCCTGATTTTCCTGAGGCTCACAAACTCAAAGCATGGTTCAACAATGAGGGAAAGGGCACTCCTTCGATATCCATATCCGGGGAATCTAGTATGGTCAGGACAGACACTCGCAAAACAATATCTCAAATTAAAGATGAAAAGCTGGGTACATCAGAGAAGCCTGATTGGATCATAGTCTCTGCCACCCTAACATATATCAAAGCCGATAACTTTTGCTACACTGCATGCCCCCTCATGATTGCCGATAGGCAATGCAGTAAAAAGGTCACGAATAATGGGGACGGGAAATGGAGATGCGAAAGGTGTGAAAAATCGGTCGAGGAGTGCGACTATAGATACATCCTCCAGATGCAAATCCAGGATCACACTGGCTTGACCTGGGCTACTGCCTTTCAGGAGACTGGGAAGGATATAATGGGTATATCTGCAAAGGATCTGTACTACATTAAGTATGAAGAACAGGATGAGGAGAAGTTTATCGAGGTGATGCGAAATGCGCTCTTCAACAAGTTTTTGTTTAAATTGAAGGTGAAGGAAGAGTTTTTCAGCGACGAGCAGCGGGTGAAGTCAACGGTGGTCAAAGCCGAGAAGGTTAACTTCGAAACCGAAACCAGGTATCTTCTCGACTCGATTGCTAATATGAAAGAGGATGGATCGAGTGTTATCACGACACCTGGAGCAACTGGTAGGAGTCATAGTGGAGGGTTCAATAGCAATGTAGGTGCGAGTCAGCTGAGTCCGCATGGCAATAATAACACGAGTACCACTAATAATAATAATAATAATAATGATAGTGAATATGGTGGTGGGTATATGAGTTGTAACAAGTGTGGTGGTACAGGGCATATTACTGGTAATTGCCCGAGTTTGGTGAGTGGTTCGGGTGAATGTTACAAATGCCATAAGATGGGGCATTGGGCGAGAGATTGTCCTGGGACGGGCAATAGTGGGCAGTCGGGATATGGTGGTAGTAATATGAACCCTGGGGCAATAGGGGCCTCTGGTGAATGTTATAAATGCCATAAGGTGGGGCATTGGGCAAGGGATTGTCCAGGGATGGGCAATACTGGTGAGTCGGCATATGGTGGCAGTAATGCAGGGCCTGGGAGATATGGCATGGTGTCTAAGCAACATGTGGGTGGGTTTTAATGCTGTACAATGTAAATTAGTTATGGTTTTTTTTTTTTTTNGTGTGGGGGAGGGGTGGAAATGGGAGTGGAATTGCGAGCATTGGGAGTAAACGATGTTTTATAAGTTATAATTTTTGCTGATGTAAAATATTTTTGCTATGTTTTTCTGGAAACTTTTGCTGATGTAAATTATTTTGCTGTGTGTTTTTTCTGGAATGTACTATTGTTTAGATATATCATCATATAATCTATCCCAGTGACTTGCATATGCCTTGAGTGCTAGGCTGCTATCACCTGTGATTATGACTTGGCTTATCTTAATTGGACTGTAGATTTAATTTCTAGTGATATAACGCCTGGAAGGGATTTTTTCAGCTTCAATACGTGAGCACCTTTTGTGTAGCATTCGGCGCGAGACTAGTAGATACGATAATACAGATATCATGCGTTAATTTTAAAGGTCGTCGTAGAATGGCTTGCACAACCATCATCATCGTATTGATGACCTGCAAGTTTGTGTAATTCTGTAATTTGTGCTTTTGTGTTATGAATCCGTGATGGAATACACTGGTCAACCCAATGAAACTTTCAACTATTTGCCAACGGGCAAATAGCTCTTTCGAGACAACTAATTGTGGAGATTTTCTTTTTAAAAAGAAAAAAAAAAAAAAAATACAAAGCTCTAAAGAAAGCCAAAAATAGGGATTGAGAAAGAAGACAACTTGATACCACAGCAGCTGAATAAAATTAACGTACCAAACAAATTGTACATCTTTTCTATCACAATTTCACTTTTTTTTTGCTCATTTCAAGCCACTTCGAAAGTGTTAATTGGAGTTGGAAATTAAATATTTCATAAACTCGGATAGAAAATCACTCTTCCAGTAATCCAAGTAGAAAGGCAATGCACAAGAGAAGTGCTCCAAGACACAACAGCTATAGGAACTGCTATAAAGGGAAATTGTTAACCTACAACAACTAGAACTTCCATATGACGATTAAAGATCAGGCATTCCCCTGCCAGTTTTAGCATCATAAGTCTTCTCCATGACCAGTTCCATTGGAGTGTCTTTCGGGCCAACTGCATAACAAGAAACGAGACTGAGCACATAGAGTTGCATCACAGAAATAAATCTCAGTTAAATACACATAAGCCTAGCATTATTAGCCCAGGTGCTTAAGGACCAAAATTTAAAAGTGAAAAACTCGCTAAGAAATGCCAATTACTCATTCCAATGTGGTCACAAGAAACAAACTGTTTCCCTTATATTTTTTAGTTTTTTAAATATGCAATTTTCTCAATTACTGCCTGTCTTTACCAAATAACCTTCCAAGCTATACTTGCTTTGTTTGATATATGTCAAAGTTTGCTTTGTTTGATATATGTCAAAGTTTGCTTTGTTTGATATATGTCAAAGTAGAGTCTACTCTCATTGAACCCCAAAAAGAGAAACTAGATTTCGTGATAGCACCCCGTGTTGACGTTTTCTCTTATGGATCTGACTTCAACATGGCTTTTAGCTTAAGAAATTAGTAAATCTGCAAAGAACAGAACCGGAACTGTGTATCCAGATAAATTAAATCCATCTAAAATAGAGTTGATAAAAGTCAATTTCTCCTCCGTATCTTATGGAGGGACAAGGCTGAGGAAAAGAAAAATCAGAGAGAGAGAGAGAGAGAGAGAGTAACCCTACACATAACTTCAATCCAAAATTAGCGGTCCAAATTTCATGCCTTTAAGTATTTGTTGCATTGCGGAATTCCATGCACTATGAAAAATGCTGAAGTACTGTATTTCAGGCACAATCATAGGATACCACTGCCAAAGACACGTCTTTGGGCACGATCACAAGATAATGTACCGTTCATAGGGAATGCAATCATCGTTTCACAACTTTAGTTGCACACAAAATTCCGACGATATTTTTCAAGTCACTAGCTATTTCGTGCAGTCCCAACCTCTAGTTAGCCAAAAGTGACTCTGAAGCATACGAACAGTTGGTGAAAATGCAAGAATGTGAAACTCACCAATGGTTGGTCGAGGAGTGCCCCTTATCTTCAATATCTCTGGACGAGGAATTATCGATCCTGAGGCCCCAATACCTCTGGATACTCGTACTTTGCTACCGTCCTCCAAGTATTTGATTCCAACCTTGCAGGGCTTCCTAAAATGGGCAAATGTGAGCCACCATTTCTAAGAAAATTCAAAGTGGCAAAGAGAATAGGAATTTGCGTCTCACCCTGTGATTGGATCTATAACCTGAACATTTGATACATGAAGCGGAGCTTCAACAGAAAAAATCCCACCTTCATGACCTTGCCCTTGCTTGATGTGCTTCTTCACCTGCCGAGAGATTTAAATTTGAAAATGAACAGTGCTTGAAAAACATAAAAGGAGAAACAACAAATACAGACAATATCTATCACCAAAGCAAGGGCTCAAGTTATTGGCAGAAACATGCACTTGAAAAAAAAAGATCCTTCGATTGTAAATTTCATCGAGCTTAGAAACCAAATATCCAAAAGCTCACCAAGTTCATTCCTTCGACGATAACACGATTTTGGGAACGAATTACTCGCTTGATGGAACCAGTCTCGCCTTTATCTTTGCCCCTCATTATCATAACCTGCCATGAGTAAATAAATAACAAAAATCGATCAGCTTTCCGTAGGTTAAAAAAGAGGCTGCAAAAGTTCAAACGAAAGCGCACAATCCCCACGTTTCCTTACATTATCGCCTCTAAGGATCTTCCAGTGATGGATTAGTTTTTGTGCTGCCTTCCAACCCATTTGTCGCTCTGCACAAAATTCAGTTTTTATCGACAATTCGAGGTTTTACTGGTGCTTATGCAAATGGTGAAACAAAAATCGAACCTTGGAGATTTTACCAGTGAGGTGGGTTTAAGCTGTGCAAGAACTGGGAAGTTGAAGAGGGGTTTTGGTGGTTGGGGTGGCTGCCCTTTGGGCCGTTTCACATTTCGGAGCGAATTGGGTTTGGTCCACAACGTTAGATCAGAAATATTGTTCATTTCAATTGAAATGTATAAATTAGATTAAAAAAGAAAAAGAAAATTATTGTCTCCAATAACTAATGTTAATAGTTATATAGTTTGACATGTGTAAGATCGTAATTAATTACCAAAAAATTAATTAATAAATAATATAATATATAATAAAAGTTATTTGGAGATAGCTCTATAATTAGAAAGATTTCTAGACATTTTCTGAAAAATTGGCCAAGTGGCAACAAAATAAAACAGTTGATGAATTATTGAAGATACTCGTAAGTCCAATCTACTTCGGGAACAATTCAAGCTAATGTAGTGACGAACGATTCTTTAAACCATTTTTTCTTTCTTTTGGCTACTAAGTAATAAGTTTGCATATTGGATGTTATTAGAGCCGAGCCAACACGAGCGAGCATGTGCTCATTTAATAAAAGCGTCTCGGCTTCGTTAATAAAATACAGAAGGTTCGACTTGAGCTAAGCTTAGTTAAATTCGACTTCATTCGACTCGTCTAATAAATGTAACACTTAATAAGTTTGCACAAACAAACTATTTGTTCGCTAACAAATTTAGTTTGGTTGTTCCATTTAAAAAATAAAATAAAATAAAATTAATTAAACGAGCTATTTGCAAGCAAACTCACCTCAACTCAGTGTAATAACTGAACTCTGATTAATTATCTGCTTTTCTCTAGTGAGTTGGCTATGGCTAATGGTTCTCATAAAAAAATGCTTACCGACATTTAGGGCATGATTGTATATAATTTGTATAGTAAATATCCCACTCAAAACTCAAATTTAACTCAACTTTAACTCAACTCATTATCTCCAATATTATCAATATAATTAAATAATATCAACCAATCATTCTTATACATTACATCAATTTTAATTCACTATTCACCCACTCACATAATTTTAACTAACTATCACTTCCAATCATTTTCTCTTACTTTTACATTAAATCAACTTTAATTATTTTAATTTAAATATTATTTTAATATATCCACTAACAACTAACCATACTACTTTTTTTCAAACTTAACTATAATTAAAAAAAAAATTAGTTTTTTACTAGTTGAATTCATATCCAATTACCCCTTACTAGCTGTTGAATCGCTTTGCTTGCGTTATAAAGTTTTCATTTGTACTGGCAAAATTTACTAGTTCGCCTCAAACATCGTAAACTTACTGTTCAAAAGAAAAATTGCATATATAGACATTAGCATTTGTGTAGCAATAATACAACAATAAACAATAATAATAAAACCACGCGGTGTATTCCGATCACCCCAATGCCAATACCAACTTCAATTACTCTACAATATCCAAACCACACGACAACAACACATTATCAGCTTCAGACACACACCCCAGCAGCAGACGAAGACTGGGCCGGGCCCTTCTCGACCCCACAATGACTGCTGCAGCCCATCTCCCCCACTCTCTGGGCCTCAGCCCTCATCCGGAGCCGCTCAGCCCTTGATCCAATCAGCTGCCCAATGACAGAGCCCATGATGGTGAGAGCCATGGCTGTCTTGGGCATGACTACCGATTTCCTAAGCATGGCTATGAATGGGACTGCCGCATGCACAGCTGCAAACCAAGACAAGGAAAACTTTGTCGTGTGCTCTCTCCATACACCCAGCGGGATATTAGCAGCAATCCCAAGTGCACCGATCGCGAATATTTTGGCGGGCAGCGGCTGCGGACGAACGCTTTTGACGAAGGCAGTTCGGGCAAGGGCTGCCCGTGCAGCCACGACAGCTGGCGGGCACTTGAGCTTGAGTCCAGGTGGCGGACGGAGGGAGGCAGCAACTAGCGGGAGGACGTGGCTGACTGCACGGTAGGATTTCGCGATAGGGCAGTTGCCTCTCTCGAGCCATTCATTCCCTAGCGCCTCGTGTTTTGACGAGTCTNAAAAAAAAAAAAGTGATCATATACAAGTTGCTTCGTGATAGATGATGTAGGCTATATAAGGTCAATGGCGAACCTTAAGGGAATGCTCTTTCTTTCTGGATGACTTATTAGTCTTATTTTTTGGGATCTTTCTGAAGAAAGAATTGAAACCGAAAGGGCCTCCAGGTCCAAATGATGACATACTGATAGAGGCAGCGGTTGATACCAAAGGGTTGAATTTTGGAACAGCCTCAGTTTCATATTTGTCAAGATGGATTTGAGAGCTCCCAGTGAGAGGGACAACCCCGTCTTTCCCGTGAAAGAGTTTAAAGGCTGACTCGAAGTTTGGACCATCCTCAAAAATCGGACCATTGGCTTCCTTATGCTGAAAATATAGAAGAAACGAGAAGAGAACTATTCAGTTATGCATTGTGAAATTTTAACAAAGACAAGAGAACATAAATGAGAACACATAATGGAAAACAGGTAAGGACTTGCAGCAATAGATATAGGAAAAATGAAATTAAAATAATCGTACTCATAACAACTCACGTTAACGCTGGAGAACTTCAAAGAACCAAAAGAAAAATTGGTCGGTTTGTGTATGTTCCTCAAAAATGGACATTTGTTCATATCCAGCTCGCTGAAGGAGCAATCAGAAGTCCCCTTATTCGGTGGCTTGCACAGGAGATCCATTTTTCCTTACCGGTGCAGCTATTTATCTGCAACAGGAGAAAGTATTACATGAATTAGTGCACTGAAAGGAAAAAAGGCCAAACTACGAGATCTAGCAATTCTCAGCCATTTTGTTTCTTCTTTTTTTGATTCAGTGGCGTGAACATGACAATCTTTTATTGCTAAGCATTTTATAAACGTCGGTAGTTAGACAAAAAAATAATAACGAGCCTTTCAAAAGCTTTCCAGTCAAATGTCAGCCAAATGAGATCTAGCAATTGTTACCCCGTACCATAAAAATTAAAATAAACAAAAAAGACATGCATGAAGGAAGAGAAAATTGCTGATTCCATTCTATTAAACATCATAAGTCGAAAAGTGATGGTATGTATGGATTGTGTTAGAATATAAATTCTGAATAAACATATCCAATTACACAGAATCCACTGATCAGTGATTTTCACAGCTGCATGCTTACAAGCAGTTCATCGTCAATCATGCAACTCTGAGTTCATCAGCAACTTTTTAATCAAACACAGACACAGCACTTTCTCATTGAAATCTAGAAACCCATTTAAATCATTTCATACCTAAATTTGACAGAAATTTGAATGAATTCTCGAAATTCCGAGTTTAAGCACTCAAATTCGAGGAGAAACAAATATCCTGTTATCTAAACAAAGATACAAAACCGCATCCATAATTTAGGGCGAGCAAACTGAACAGAATTTTGGCGCAAATCAAAATTCTATCACGTATCTCCGAATTTCACCGTAGATTTGCATAACCTTAATTGATTAAAAAATGCGAGAGACGGGATCCCCAGCAGCGGAGGACGAAAACCACAACAAATTGAACAGCGAAAGAACAGAGAATAAGGGTAATCAGGAGGGGGAAAAACAAGAGCAGAAGAAAAAATGCGAGGAGATGGAAAGTAGTCTCACCGGAGAAGCCGACGGAGGGCGATGGCGTACTGGGCAAGTAGGACAGACGTGTGGACAGCACAGACGAAGAACACTAATTAATGGAGGAATAAGATAAGAATTCTTCTCTTTTTTTCTTTTTCTCTTTTTTTTTTTTTTTTTGGAGAGTAACTTTTNTTTTTATAATATTATAATACATTTTATGTAACACATTCTCCAATTCAACTATATTAATTAAATATTACCCGCAGGTGACATGTGGAACCGCACGAGGGTTGTGGGACTTGGGGGTTGGTTCTTGTTGTCGGTCCGGTCCATTCGGGTTGTAATAACTTGTAGGTGTTGGTAGGTAGAGCCTGATTGTGCGACTTTTGGAGGCACGTTAGATTTTATTTTTATTTTTTCTTTTAAGAAATTGATGAAATTCTATAGAGTTAAATAACATTACCCCCTAACTTTTACCAAATTCCTTATTTATCATATTAATTATTTTCTTATTATCAAATTATACTAGTATTCATTCTGTGCATTTACACAAATATAAATAAAATATTACAAATTATTTGTATACATATCATATTAAATTATAAGTTAGATAATGTTGATAAATTTTAAACATAGAGTATTATAAGTTATATTTATGCATATAGTATTGCAAATTTTAAATATTGTGCACGACCATTTCATGGGATTTATTTTTGTTTAAAATATTTGATGTATTTTTGTGATATCCGAAATAATATTTTTTATTATTATATGAGTACAATAGAAAATAGAGATATTTGTAGTTATTATTTATTAGGTGAAATATGCATTTATATAATACCAAAATATATATAATATCAAAATAAAAATTTCAGGACATAAAAAGACGTTACAAAAATGTACACCATCTAAAATGGACGTGTCAAACTAAATCATGTATCAGAAAGTACATATTTGTATTAAATGATGAACATATTTTTATAAAATGAACACCTATTGTTATTAAACCAACTACTATTATTATTAATTGCTGATAAATAAAATTTATTGAAACTTGTCAACAATTATATATAGATAAACAATTATATATATATATAGATAAACAATTGGCTTCAAAAAGTATTTTGGTAATATTGTCTTTTTTTTCATAAACTTACAAACAAGCCACGATTAACAAATTGTTAATTTTAAGATTTAAGCATATACAAATCGCTCCTTATGGCATGATTGGTATGATGGAATGGAATTCCGTAGGAATGGAATGAATTGCAAAATGGAATGATTATGGGAATGGAATGAAACATGTTTTGTCATTGATGCGTTTGGTATGCAGAAGGAATATGACTGGAATGGAATAACATTATTATTTTTTATTATAAAAAATAAATAAAAGCCTTTTTAAAAAATAATATACTTTTAATAAATTATATATAAATGATTTCTCAATAATATATAAAAGTAAAATAATATATTTTTAATAATATATAAAAATACAATAATATATTGTTTAATAATATAAAAAATAATATACTTTTAATAATATATAAAAATAATAATATATTTTTATATTATGTAAAATAATATATTCTTAAAAGTAATATATTTTTATAAGTTAAATAATAATATATTTTTAATAATTTTTAAGAATAAAAAATAATATATTTTTAATAATTTATATTTTATTTTTTTATTTGAATTTTATTTTTAAAATAATTTTATTTAATATATTTTAATAATGATTTATAATATATATTATATATTTATTTTTTATTATTATTTGTTAATTTTATTTTTTGAAAAATTGATTCCTACACAAATGGGAATGAGAGAACCTTCCATTTACTATGGAATGGCTATTCTCATGGAGATGGGATTTTGCCATTCGCATTGGAATGGTCATTCCTTCTTAAAAAATATATCAATCATGGGATAAGGAATGAGTAAGGAATGATCATTACATTCCATGTCATTCTTTCCTACCCATCATGCCATTAGAGTTTGCCAATTTCTTCTATTTCAACTTAGAACCCAAAAACTCTCTTTCTTTCTTCCAATCCCTCGTCTCGTCCCAAAATTTGTCGTCGCCTCCTCTTCAGTCACATGCTTCGTTTCCATTCGAGGCGGACAAGCACTGGGGCATCCCCTTCCTCTCACTTTAGTAAGCTAGCTTTTTTGGGAGAAAGGAGTTTCGATCTCTTCTTCTCGGACTATTGTCTTACTCGTCTTGGTTTCTTTGGTCGGGTGTCTGGCTCGTGTTGGCCGTTCGGAACAATTTGTTGACAGTAGAGAAGGGCTTTTTAGTAGTTATGTTTGGTTGTTTGTTTTATCTTTTTAGGTTTTGTGATTGTGTGTTTGTTGTGTTTTGTTGAGTTTGTGTTTTTGCTTCTGTGTTTTGTTTTCTCCCTTTTAGGAGCGTGTATTTTTTCACCTGTGTGAGTCTTTTAGTTTTTTTGTGTTGTGTTGTAACATTCCGATTAGTTAGTTGATTGTAATTATGTGTTATAAAAATCAAACCACAAAGCACAGAGTTCATATCAAGACAAANCGCTCAATTTTTTTCTTTTTGTTTTTTTATCAGTGTCGAGTAAGCGTTAAAAATTACAAATCGAACGACTTTAGATCTATTTAAAAAAAAAAAAAAAAAAAAAAAAAAAAATTGAAACAAAAAAACAACTCACATGTAGTATGCGACAACGTCGAAATCGACGATATTGATTGAGATCGGTATGTGACATGAAGATATCAGCTTCGGCTCCTGGAAACATACTAATGTCGATCTCCTTGAATTTGTAGTGGAAGTTGCAGACATTTCATCAAATCGTATAGGATATTTCAGACACGAAACCTACAACATTCTTAGGCTGTGGGCGAGAGTTCAAAGAACTCGATTTGCCATGTGTGATAGAATGGTTTTCAGGAATGGAATCAGAAGCAAAGAATGCCCGCTAGCACGATTAACATCCACTCGAGACTAGAAGACGCCGGACATAATGAGGAGGGCAATGGTTTGCAATGGAGGACGAGAAGTTAAAACACAACCATAAAGTCAAACATGCAAATGAATGATATATCACCTACAAAAATTTAAAGGCGGCAGTTCGAACAGTGTAATAAACTCGGAAGCTGTGAACAAAACTATTTGATGATCTGTTATTTAAGATATCATGGTACATCAGCCGAAGAGACACAACTGCCCACAACTATCCATTGCACAATATGACCCAAGCCATGAGAACAGATAAATAAAAACCACATGACCGAACTAGAAGAGAATGCAAGTTTGATATCTACAGGGCAATCCACCTGCTACATGTCTTTCTCCGGTGTCATATCCTCAGTCTGCACCTCGATATGAGCCACCCCAAAATCACACCATCCATCTGCACATCTATACGAGCCAGCTCAAAATCTGCGATCTTGATTAACTTTTCTGCAGTTATCAAAAGATTGTCCGACTTCAGGTTTGTTTTGTCCACAGACAGGGCCACGTAGCCACTGTTATTGCTTATGAATGTTAGCAATGGTTCTAATAGCATATGCATGTTAGCAATATATGTCCTTGCACTTCACACACTTTCACGACAAAGTATGAGGATACGCCTCAGAAATACATAGGTAAAAGATAGACCAACAGGACATAAAGGAAATAGGCAGAAGAATGAAATAACATCATAAACAACTAGCATTTCCTTAGAATTCACTACAAGCTAACTATTACAACCACCACCAAGGGGAAGTTCCATTTTGCCATCAATGAAGTCAATTTTGCAACATGACTCAAGAACCTTGGAAGACATAAGGCACATAATTCACATAGCATGTCAAAAGTCAGCGCTTAATCAAACAAAAAGAGAATTCAAGCCAAAACAGAATCCCAGGCATTTCTCAGTCATCTTGGCAAGTATTTGCAGATGCCTGCTTCTTCTTCTTCTTCCTCAACCTGGCTTTTTCCAACGTCTCTACTCTGTTAGTCAGGGTGTAAATCAATCTCTTCTGCATTTCATTCCTCTCAAACAACTGTTTCATCATACTCATCATCTTCTCGTTGTCCTCTATCATACGCTCCAGCAACTCCCGATCACTTTTATTGCCATCATCCCCTCTGTACTCATCTTTCCAATTCCTATTTTGAACCAAAAAGTCAGATTTCTCAACAATATCATCGTCCTCACTATCAATCCCGACAGGCTCCGATTGGCTGACCACATTCTCACGGTCCACCCCAACATCAATAACACTACTATCCCCCACAATATCCATCTTACTGTCATTGTTCCCCCAAACTTCCTCACATAACTTAACCAGACTTCCGGAAATTGCACTTTCCAAAGTATCTTTTGGCTTCAGAAGAACAGTATCAATGATCTCCTCAGAATTGACCCCATCGCTTTCAGCTTCTCGATCAATGGCAACGATAGCATCAATCCTCTCCTGCAACGCTATAGCCTTGCGAATCACAGCCTTCCTGCAACCCCTGACCCCAAAATCGACACCGCAAATTGAGTCGAGCTTTAACAGCAAAGACATCAGGCTCTCGGTCATCCTCAGTCGCTCCTTCTCGTCCCTCCGGACCAAATCCACGACTTCCACCCACGACAGCCTCCACTCGATCTCATCTACCTCACGCTTGATGTCCTTGATCTTCTTGAGGCATTTCCGAATCAGAAAGCCCCTGAAAACCTTCTGTATCTTCACGGCGAACACTGAGCGGTCCACCTGTTCCGATGCGACGAAGCGAACCGGAATCCGAACGACCTTCGCTTCCTCCGACTGGCGTTGGGCCCGTCGGCCGGCGTCTTGGGTTTCCAAAGGATCAAATTGGTGAGCAGGCACGCCGGCAAACGACGGGGAAGGGGAGAATGGATAGCGGCGATAGGGTTGCTGGTACCAGCGGCCGTCTGCGAAAAATGGATTCTCCATGTTTGAAATTCAGGAACTGTGTGCGAGTAGATTTTTCCTTTTTTTTTTCTGTTGTTTCTTTTATTTTTCGCTTTCAGCAGAAGGTAATAATAACGGATTTATCGGGAGATTGGGATTAAGGGTAGAGTATTTTTTTTTTTCCAACGACAACAAAATTATCATAAAACTCAAATGAGAAATGTCTTACAATCAGGGCTAACAACTGCTAGCAATACATATACAGGGGTGTCCAACTGCACCCCTTCATTACAACACAACAACAATACTAAAACTAATACCATATCACTTAAGCAGAAAATTAAAAGAAGAAAAAAGATGGACAATATCAAATATGTCCTCTGCAATTATGCTGCAGCAAGAATGAAAATGTTTCAGCTGCTTGTTAAGCTTGGAAAATAACACTTTATTTGAAATGTTGCATCTGCAATGATTCCAGCCCAACTGGATGGCTTTCCTCATAGCCCATCTAATAGCCATCATTTCCATGCCTTCCTTGCAGCCATCATACCAAATCAATTCAGTCCACTCTTGATTCTCCTCTTCTGCATTTTCTGCCCAGCACACCATCTTCAGTTGTTCACCAGAACAAGATGAGGCACTGACGTTCAGATACCAATGTCCTACCTCCAGGGAAAAGCCTTCTTCTGGATCACATGAAGACAGTGAAGATGGTCTAACAATTTTAGGGCATTTTTTCTGAATATTTGCAAATTCAAGCCACTCTTGTCTTGCCCCCTCTGCAATCTGTCTCTCTGTGATTCTCTTGTTTTGAAAGATCCAAACGTTTCTTGTCTTCCAGAGCCACCAAAGGATGTAAGAAGATAGGCTGGCTCTGTCAATGATGCATCTTCTTTGAGTGGCAGAACAAATATCTCCCCACCAGTCAGTGAAAAGGGTTTGTGGCATGTTGAAGCACTCCCAGTCCAAGCCACTTAGTTGCCACACCAGTTTTGCTCTTGGACAGTGAAAAAAAATATGATCCAAGTTTTCTCCTTCCACACCACAGATAGAACAGGTAGTATCCTGCAGGATTCTCCTCTTGAAAAGTTGGTCATTGGTATGCAAATACCTAAACCAGCATCTCCAGAGAAAAAACTTAACTTTATTTTTGATTGGAAGTTTCCAAGTAACTTTCCATACCAGTTTTTCAATGTTAGACCCATTGCTACAACTAGCAACTCCTTTATCCTGCCACATTTTAGTCACAAAGGCTTCATAAGCAGACCTGACACTAAAAATCCCAAATCTACCCGGTCTCCAAACCAGCTTATCTTTTCTACCCATAAGGGAAATAGGAATTTTAAGAATCAGACTAGCTTCATCAGGCCTGAACATTTGCCTAATCAGCTCTCTATCCCACCCTCCTGAATCCTGGATCACAAGATCACTCACCTTACTGAAGTGAAGCCTATCATCTGAAAAAGAACAATTGGGAATAGGGTTTAAATCTCTAGGGAGCCAAGGGTGATCCCAGATGGAAACAGTACTACCATCCCCAATTTGAAACCTAGTACCCATTTTCAGATAATTCAACACCCCCACCCAACTCTTCCATAACCAAGAATCCCCATTTTTAGGCTTAACATCCAATAAACTAGATCTATAAAAATACTTCCCTCTTAAAACTCGACTGATTAATAAATTGGGATGAGTCAGGACTCTCCACAATTGTTTAACCAGAAGAGCAACATTGAAAAGCTTCAAATTTCTGAATCCCAACCCACCCCACTCCTTAGGCTTAGACAGAAAATCCCAGTTAACCCAATGAGTTTTGTTTCCCCCCTGATCATTAGAACCCCACCAAAATTTAGCCACAGCCCTACTGATATCTTGGCAAATACTAATAGGGAGCTGAAAACAAGACATCACATAAGTTGGGAGGGCTTCAATAACAGATTTAATAAGCACCTCTCTCCCTGCTTCACTGAGAAGTTTGTTTTTCCAGCAAGATAATCTACTAATAACACTCTCAAGCACAAATTTAAAAGTGGCTCTCTTAGACCTACCAATACCTAGAGGAAGCCCTAAGTATTTGGTAGATCTAACACAAAGGATACCATTCAACAAATTGCAGATTCTCACTTTGGAACTATTAGGGGTGTTCACAGAAAACAACACAGAGGATTTATGCAAATTAATACACTGCCCAGAATCAGCACCATAACAGTTAAGAATATTCAGAATGATGTGAGCATGATATTCATCAGCCTTACAGAATAAGATAGTGTCATCAGCAAAGAGGAGATGAGAAATAGGAGGGGAGAATCTACTAATTTTAATCCCAGAGTACAAAGATCTGGCACAAGCTTGGTTGATCAAATTTGATAAGGCTTCAGATAATATGATGAACAAATAAGGGGAAATAGGATCTCCTTGCCTGATTCCTCTAGAAGGTTTCACAAATCCAAGATTCTGGCCATTGACATTGAAAGAATAAGAAACTGTATTTAAGCAGGCAAGTAACCAAGAGATAAATCTATCAGCAAAACCCATCTGTCTACACACTTTGAGCAAGAAACTCCATTCAATCCTATCATAGGCTTTGGCCATGTCTAATTTGACAGCCATAAGACAATTGTGCCCTTTTCTTTTGCTATTGATGAAATGCAGGCATTCATTGGCTAGGATAGCATTATCTAATATTTGTCTTCCAGGTACAAATGCAGCCTGGGATTCAGTGATGCAAGGACTAAGGACCTGTTTAAGCCTATTAGCAATGACTTTAGAAATGACTTTGTAAATGACATTACAGAGGGCTATAGGTCTAAACTCAGACACCAAAGTGGGATTGGGTTTCTTGGGGATGAGAGTAATGACAGTGTGGTTAATGCCTTTTGGCATTTTCCCAGAATCAAAAAAGTTCAAAATGGCTTGACAGAAATGATACTTGATAGTAGGCCAACAGGATTGGAAAAAGAGAGTGGTCATTCCATCAAATCCAGGTGCTTTAGAAGGTTCCATGTCCTGCAGAGCCTCAAAAATCTCATCTTCAGTCACAGAACAGGTCAAGTTGCCATTCAAAACCTCAGTGATAGTCCGAGGTATGCCATTCAAATCACAAGAATCAAGAGTAGGTTGAGAAGAGCAAAACAAATTCTGAAAGTAAGCTTCAATTTCACAAGCAATATCCTGGTCATTAGAACACCTATTCCCATTAGAGTTCACTAGATTATCAAAGCTACCCTCTTTCCTCCTCTGTTTCACTGAAGCATGGAAAAATTTAGTGTTCTTATCCCCTCCCTCTAACCAAAGAACTCTAGATTTCTGGAGCCAATAGGTTTCCTCATCTAAGTAAGCCTGGTGCAGTTTATCTTTCCATTTGTTCCAATCACCCCAGTCTCTATCACTACCTTGAGTTTCTAAGCTTTTCAGAATTACTTGACATTCCTCTATTTGCTTGGCAGAATTCAGGCAAAAGCTAGAGTTCCAGTTAAGAAGGGCCATCCTCACATTCCTAATTCTCTGTTGAATACTGAACAGAGGATACCCACACACAGGTAAATTCCAGGCATTCTCAACCACAGTTCTAAAACCCTCCCTTTTAATCCACCTAGCATCAAACACAAACCTTCTAGGTTTAAACTTACAGCTATGATCAGTCTCCAACACCAGCATACTGTGGTCAGAGGAGATTAAAGAAATGTGATTAACAATGGCATTAGGAAAGTGGTTCAGCCAGCTATGGGAGAAAAAGAACCTATCTAATTTAGCTTCAATAAACTCAGACCCTTGTCTTAAGTTAGACCAAGTGAAATGATGACCAATAGTTTTGGTCTCAGACATATCCATGACTGACACAATCTCTAAACTGCTGAAAACTGGACTCTTCTCTAGTCCTACCCCCAGATTTATCTTGAATTGAGAGAATGTCATTAAAATCACCAGTCAGAAACCAGTGATCCCCCCACTGCTCTTTTAGGTTAGTCAACAATTCCCATTGCAGCTTCCTAACCTCAGAGTCAGTATTAGAGTAGACAAAGATCCCCCATTGAACAAGATCACTCCCAGCACAACAAAATTTAATACCAATGCAGAAATCATAACAAAAGAAATCCAGAATAGTTAAACTACTGGTCCAACAGAGTAAGAGCCCTCCTCTTGTACCAATAGGCTGACAATACATCCACCTATCCTCTAATTTCAGCTTTTTACAAACAGAAGAAACAAATTTTTTCTTTTTTTTTACTTCAGAAAGAAAAGTTAAAACAGGGAGGTGAGCTCTAAAAGCTTCTCGCAATTGGGAAATTGTAGAGGGTCCTCCCAAACCTCTACAATTCCACACACATACTTTCATTTAGACACTTGGGACCAATTAGGGCTGGTCCCCTCCACCACACATGGATCAAAAGTTTTATCAGATTTCAATTTTTTAGAAGGCCCCTCCACACACATACTTCTACTAAAGAAGGACTACAATCAGTGAAACTTCTTTTCCCAACCACATTTTTATTATTTGAAACAACCAATAAATCACTAGGTCCTTCAACAACCATGTCCTCTGGGACACTAGGACAATTTGGGACCTTTTTTTTATAAGTGGTTTTCCTTTTGTGAATCACAGATTGTTGCCCACTTATTGTTGGTTGGATAACTACCTCAACTAATTGATCCTCAGAATCATTAGCTGTGGGAGTTTTCACAGTTGGATCATCATTAGGTAAATTAGGCACATTAGATGTAGCCTCTTTTCCCCCTGCAGAAGAACCAGAAGTCACAGACACACCTACCCCACTATGTTGACCTAAGGGAGAGGACCCCCCTCTATCTGAGGTGAAGGCATCATCATCTCCAGGACAATTTAATTCAACATTTTGGCCAGAATCCTTTTTGGAGTTCTCTACACTAGTGCCACCAGACTCAGAGGCTCTGAAATTTCTAGACTCAAAAGAAAAAGAAGAATTGGCCTTTAGCCACTCTCCAAACTGGCCGACATTAACCACATTTCTTTTTAAATCATCCTTTTTTGAAAGGCAACTTTTATCAATATGTCCAATGTGACCACAGTAGAAGCAGAAGGATTGGAGATTTTCATACCTGAAGTCGACCCATTTAGATTCATGTCCCATTATTAGAGTGGTTCCTCTCATCAGAGCTTCCCTGAGCTGCAGTTCTACTTGAACTTTGAGAATCATTCCATTGGAATTTCCTGTTCCTGGCACCAGGACATCAAGCACCGTGCCTATGATTTGTCCTATCTTGAGACCAATTTCCATGGTAAGCCAGTGAAGAGGAAGATTGTGTATCTGCACCCACATTTTAATCTTCTCATCTTGTTCTGAAAAATTGGGAGATTCAGGGCACCATTCTTTTAGCAGTAAATACTGCCCATCAAACGACCATGTTTTACCCTGCAGGATCTTCTCTTTATCCTCAGCTGAGTTAAAAACAAACTGAAACAGATTCGGGCCTAGACTTCGGATATGGAATTGTTGCTGAGTGACCCATATCGATGTTAGGGTTGTCTTTAACCCACTGAAATTAACTTTCTTATCCCCGTAGATCTTTCCAATCAGACTTTGCTGGCATTCCTTTAGACCCAGCGCATAATCATCCACTACTATTTCCAAGCCCACCTCCTCTTTTGCTGATAACCTAAATTTATTTAGTTTTTCAGTCAGATCTTCCGCCATACTGGACAGGAAAGGAACCAACCAAGGATAATGACAGAGAGGAAACCACTCCGAAAAGGAAGAGGGAAGAACAAGATGAAAAACGAAGACAATGAGATCCGAAAAAGCGACAAGAAGAAACGAGAACAGACCCTAATTAAAACGAAAATAAAGGGAAAAGCTAAAAGAGAACTGAGATCCTAGATCTGGGAAAAAACAAACAACAGAACACCCCAAAAATTAAGATCCAAAGCAAGAATCCAACTATGTGGAACTAATCCTTACTAGAAGGAAAACTCTCACCATGAGAACTCAACCTAAGGGTAGAGTATTTGTGGGGGAGTTTTGGTGAATGGAGAGAATATGAGGAATTTGAATTTGAAATCTCCAGAAGGTTGAGGAGATATTTTTGGTCACGATAGGGGCGTTTTTGTCCAATAATATCAAAAGGTTCATGGTTTGCTTGTTTACAAATAAATATATTGGTACTGGTACGAGTACCGTAGTAAAATACGGATATTTGGAATTGAATTATAAACAATAAAGAATTAACAAAGTGATATTATTTAATAAAGAAATGCTACAAGTACATAATAGTATACATAGATGTACATACACTCACATCAAGTGGATCTTACCAAAAATAAAAAATCAAGTGGATCTCACTCCATGTGAGTGTTATGTACACATCTATGTACATTTATTACGTACAGTTAGCATTTATCTATTTAATATGAAACTTGTGTTCTACATTTAATTTGCTAAAAATAACAATAATTAATTATATTTATTTAAGGAATTTTTTCAATACAATACCCGAAAGATGGGTAAACTATCNTTTTTTTTATTTTTTTTTTTTTTTACCTTTGTAACAGATTTGGTGATTTAAAACTTCAAATTAACTCTCGATTTAATGGTGTTATGAGTTTGGTTAATTCTAGGACTTAATTTGATAGTTTTTTAACATTTAGGTCCCGAATTGAGAAAAAAAATCTTTTAAGCCCCGATTTGATAGTTTACCTATCTTTCAGGCCTTGTATTGAAAATTCTCCTATTTAATTATATTGATAATATTGATGATAGTGGAGTTGAGTTAAAGTTGAGTTAAATTTTGAGTGAAAATTTTTGTATACAAACATTAATATTTTATTTTATATTATTATATAAGTTGTAACTGAATAAATAAGATATTTTAGTAGCAACATCATTATGTAAAACACGTACACAAAAATGACGGAATACATATAAATGTACTCTATTTCTTTCACCAAATAAGATATTATTTGTGAATCGAATAAGAAACAAATAAATAAATAGCAATGCAACCGTAGAAAAAAATATGAATTTTCTTAGAGATGTATAAATATCAATATCTAGAAACAAAATTCTTTTAAAATTACTACTTTTTATTGTTGTTAGTGTTTAAATATCTGTATGAAATTTGTTTAAATATATGGACTCTGTATGAAATTGGTTCTCATAAATAATGATCCTGTATTATCAAATTTTAATTTTAAATAATTAAAAAATCATAAACTTTGTAATACATAATATATATTTTAATAATGACTTCTCAATAATAAAATCCACATGTGACTAAGAGTATCATAATATAATAGAATTCTAATTCTTCTCCTTGCAAATATTTTGACAAATGATATGCTTCTCAATATTCTCTATTATTTTGTTTTGTTTTGTCATTGTTGAAGAATCAAAAAATGATCTTTATCCTAAATTTTCGAAGCATTACTTATGATGCAAAAAGTTGGATAATAAGACATTAAAGAAGTTATTAGGCACATAAATATTGAAAATTTGTACGATATGTGAAAGATATTATGATAAACAACTCTAAAATCATTACAACAACCAAAATGGTCAATGATTTGCAAATAATAGATTATGTAGTTCGTCTATCTTCTAAATAAATCACATTGAAAAAGGAATGTCGGAGCCTGATCAAAACATTCTTGAATGCATGAGTGCATTTGTCACTTTTTTACAGGAGTATTTACAATCTTTTTTTTTTCAACGACAGAAATATTATAGAAGAAAAAATAGATACATACATCCAGAAACAACTCAAAAGCCGAATCTAGTGCGAGGACGAATCCAGAGGATCGCCTAGAAGCTAAACTAAAAAGCTCCACAACTGGAGAATAAAACTCCCAAACCGGAGAATACAAGCTCCCCTACGGGAGAAGAATGCTCCCCCTAGGAGAAAACGCACCTACAGCAAAATAAAAAACTAACAGAACTAGAAAAATCATATAAATACTAACCCCACAACACAACACTACAATTTCATTCCTGCAACACCAAAGAAGTTGTTAGACCTCCACCCCGAATGGCAATAAAAAAACGATCGGGCCCACACAGGGTCAATCATCCAACTCCAATAGCATTAGGACTGTAAACGAGCCGAGCCGAACTCGAGCTTAGGGTGCTTGTGCTCGAGCTCGAGCCCCGCTCGGCTCGTTAAATAAACAAGCCTGAAATCGAGCTCGAGCTCGGCTCGTTAAAGTCTCGAGCTCGAGTCGATCTCGAGCTTTAACGAGCCGAACTATAAAAAATTATATAAAAATTCTATTTTCGAGCCTTATCGAGCCGAGCCGAGTTCGGCTCGTTAGCCAATCGAGCTTTAAATGAGCTAGAGCTCGGCTCGTTAAGGCCTCAAATTCGAGCCGAACTCGAGCCTTAACGAACCGAGCTCGAACCGAGCCGAACCAAGCTCGTTTAATATAATAACACTAATTAGCACCAAAAGACGGGCCTGGGCAAACACAAACTTAAAAACAACTAGAAAACACAACAATAAACTAAATGAAAGTCCTCCTCCCCGACAGACTAGCAACTCCACGTCCACCCCGCCACCAACCGCTGAGAGTGATCACTCACACGACAGAAGACTGAGGTAAAGCACTGAACCTGCAATTGCATAAGGCCTAACAAGATCCGACACCCAACCCCGGACGCCTCGCCACAGAATCTACCCTCATACCAGCAAGCCCGCGATATTGTTGTGTGGTGATTTCAAAAAATAATTTAGTGCTCGGGAGAAGTACATATAACTAAGATTTTGGAAAGTCAATTTTTATTTGGAGATGAAATTCACTCTCACCACATGAGGTAGTTAGCAATTTGTCTATATGGAGGGAGCAATGTAGTTTAAACAATGATAAAAATAACTATCAACAATTTTAATGACACGGTTGATTATTTCACCGAGATATTCGTGAACTGTTAGTAGAAATACCTTATAAAGATCATACAATCATGAAGTTGACTATATTTTTCGAAAGAATATTTCTAAGTGTTTAATATAGTAGACATTTTGTCAAATGAATTATAAGAAGAATTTTATAATATTATTGATGTATTAGGCTCTAACGGGTATGAATGTTTCTTATGAGAACATTATAGCCAAAATTAAATAAAATTACCCTTCAATCACTTAACATAAATAAATAAAAGAACTAATGCATCTATAATATACAATATGTCCTTATTTATATTTTAATATATTTTTTCACTAGGGACTGATTTTTCATATTCTTTTCGTTGAGGTTGTAATATGTTATTTCATTATTTTTATATTAGAACAACATCATATTATTTTACAAAAAGATACATGAGGAGTTCATTTGTTCTTCATTTTATTTTGTTTCTGCGATGATGTATTTAATAAATTAATTAAAATAATATTATTTTACCATGTATTGCATAAGTAATGCACTAGTTTATAATAGCAATAATAAAAAAAATAATTATATTATATGCTTCCATAAACATTTACTACTTATTCCTTAATATATATAATGTTTTTGTTACTAAAAATATGTAACAATATAAGTTAGAAATAATGTTTAAATTTGCATTTTATGAGATATTAAATTGAGATCGAAAATATAAACGTAGGTCTTGTTTGAAAATAATTTTAAATTAAAATCCTTAAGTTACAAAAATATTAAAATTTAGGTTTTGTAATGAAATTTCCTCTATTTATGAATCTACCATCTATGATGATTTGACAATTATCATCAACATACCCCATCATGATTCATGGACAGATCATCATCATCATCTCATCATCATGCCATTATAAAATCTCCAACACATTCTCTCGGGGGTTACGAAACCCAGAAAAATCATAAATTGGGGAGGGAGTTAGAGAGAGAAAGAGTGGCATCTCTCGGTTTCATCTTCTTCGTTTGCTGTACCGGTAAATTTCTATTCACTTGTCCCTTCTCTCTCTACATGCGAAATTGTGATCAAAATTGGTGTCTGTTTGGTTTGGTTGCCTCGTTTTGAGATGCGAATCATGTGATTATCTGCTCTTGCTTGTGCCGTTTATGGTATTTATGTTTCCCTGTTATATGGCTCCATGTTTCCTGGTTAACATAGGAAAACTTTTTCAGTTCTATGTCGATGACCTCTCTCTCTCCCTCTCTCTCTCCCCCCTCTTATGTTTAATCATTATTTTCATGGGTTTTTTATCTTTCTGTACCAATCCTGGATGGATGTTGTTTATGGTTAGGTTACCAGAATGTTATGGAAAATTGGGGAATATTTTCGTGGATATACCTAGAATCAAAACTCTGGATGCGGGTTACATATGAACAGAGTGACTGTATTAATATTGCTAATGGTAGGGTGTCTGAACTACTGCTGGCCTGTGTTGTCTGCTTGGATTGAGCTTGATTTATTATGTTTCAATTGCTGTGGCATACTCTTCTCGTGAGATGTACTGCTAAAGATATCACGGGACTATATGGATTCCTTCAGCTGTTCTAAATAGTGGGAGAATTATTCTTCTAGTAATTGTTTTCATGGGGATGTGTTGTTATCTTTGACTTATATGCGATGCAGCATCATCGTGGGGGTTTTCGTGGAATATCTATTGTATTTGTAATTTGTTGTATGTTATACTATGTCATATTCATTTGTATTAATTTATATGGTTTCAGTTGGAATTATTGTCTAGTTTTTCCTTCACTTGCTCCACATCTAAGGGTTCTTTCTCACCAATCTTTCTCCCGCTTTGCTGCCAGGTTGCATTACATTTTGATTCAAAAGGATTAATATTATCTATGACATGGAGGAAGCTTGCATGTGGTCAGATTGCTATCAACACAAGGTCTTTTCATTCCAAGAAGTTCTTGACTGGCGATTTTCCATCCTTGGGGATTTTCTTCTTGTTTCTTTTGTCAATTGCACTTAGTCAAAAGCTATTTCCAAGTGATCAGGACGGGAGGGTGAATGCGTGTTTCTTATAAAGTTGATGATGAATCTTTAAGTCACTTCTACTAGTGAGTTGCATAAACCCAGTATGTTCGAGAAGTTTCTTATGCTGTCACTTCCACTATGCCATTGATCTTCTTTTGCAATTTTGTCACTTATAGTGCATCGTTGATGCAACGTCCCTTTTCTGATATTTTCGACTCTTTTTTCTGAGGTCCCTTGATGGTTGCTACTATCTAGTTATTACAAGTGTTTACTTTTGTTTTGTAGTTTACTATTAACCTTATGACTTAATGACCTCAGCTTGAGTTGGTTTTTGTTTTCCATTTCCATCCCAGGACCGGAGTCTCTTGAGTTGTGAAAGCAAGTTTACCATCATCAAAGTATTACGTATCTCTTGTTCTGTAGAGAGTGATATCTTATAATATTCAGTCATCCTTTTGTGTTATACTCGATGGCCAGTT
Source organism: Striga asiatica (assembly GCA_008636005.1). Classification (NCBI taxonomy): domain Eukaryota; kingdom Viridiplantae; phylum Streptophyta; class Magnoliopsida; order Lamiales; family Orobanchaceae; genus Striga; species Striga asiatica. The sequence goes on along the minus strand of BKCP01013403.1, from coordinate 1,006,124 downwards.
GACAGAAGTTATATTCAATTGACTGAAGTGCTGCATCAGATTCATTATCTTTGCAATGGAACATTATGTCTGGAAACGATGAGTGACAGTGTCTTTATCCGATACATGATGTATTGTGCAGTACTCAACATTGTTGGTCAGTCTTGATCAGCATCAAGATGTTTTACAGTACAGCATTACCTCCGTCTTGTCCTGGGTTCAAAATCTTTGACTTGGCATATGTTGTTGACAAATGCCTGAAGCCTATTGATCATAATCCTGTTGGTTTTGCTCAAGTACTGTGGATGATTGATGGTGGATTCCTGAATTAGACACGCCTCTTGATAGTTTTTGTTTGCAGTCTTCAACAGACCGGAAAAACTTATTTATCTTTACCTCTTTTTTGACATCCAATAAGCAGTGTTCACGAGCTGTTGAATCACAAAATGGAAAGGTGGGACATCTACAAATTTATTGTTACTGCGAATACTTTTCGTCTTTTTTCCTTGGTTGATTCAGCATCATGATGGTCAATGCAGGTACAATGTCATTAAGGAAGTTGGTAATGGCACCTTTGGAAATGTCTGGCGAGCTCTAAACAAGCAGTCTGGTGAAGTGGTATGCCCGTGTTAAATTTTTTATGTTCCTCTGTTGTTGAATCAGATAGGTTGTTATCCCTTGAGATTGAGGATAAATGGAACTAAAACTATCTGTAATGCTAATGATTTCTTGTTCAGGTTGCGATCAAGAAAATGAAGAAAAAATATTACTCATGGGAAGAGTGTATAAATCTTAGAGAAGTGAAGGTAAGAAGTATTTCTTTCTTGGTTTATTCTATGATATATATCTGTCAGATGAATGACATGGTTATTTTTGGCAGTCGCTGAGGAAAATGAACCATCCAAATATAGTGAAGCTCAAGGAAGTTATAAGGGAAAGCGATGTCTTATACTTTGTTTTTGAGTACATGGTATGCTCTGTTTTTCCTTTCGTCTTGCTTTTTCTTTTTCTTGGGCAAAATTCCCTCTTTTTTCAAGAATGCAGTTGCTATGTTGACGTCTTTCAGGAATGTAACCTATACCAGCTTATGAAGGACAGAGGAAGCTTCTTTTCAGAGACTGAAGTGAGAAACTGGTGCTTTCAAGTATTTCAAGGTCTTGCGTATATACATCAACGTGGATATTTCCATCGTGACCTCAAGCCAGGTTATGGATACGTGGTTTTGTTTATTTGAATGAAGATCCCACCTAAGTTGCGTCATATCTTTCAAGCATTTATATCACTGTGATCTGTGTCGTATGTGATACTGTCTCAATACTTTCAGTATTTTGTCTCAAAACTGAAAACTCAAATTTGATCTTCAATGAATTTTTTCATCAATCGTTTTATTCTATATGGTCTTTCGATAATTCATGTCAATTGTAAGTCAGTATTAACCTTTTGAGGTATGCATCAACTGAGGGATGTTAGTTGCGAAGAGTGATCCTTGCACATGCTGGTGATCTGTGTGTTATTATCAGAACTGTTCACTTGCCCCTACATTTTGATTGGATATGGTAAGCGTAGCTGATTTGTTTAGTTCTGGAACTTTAACAGAGAACTTGCTAGTATCAAAGGATAAGATAAAGATAGCTGATTTTGGTCTTGCTCGGGAGATCAATTCTCAACCGCCATTCACTGAATACGTTTCAACCCGCTGGTGTGTAGTTTTTTCCTGGTCTTCTATTTTCTACCATTCTACATATTTTTCAATGCTTTATCCAATGTATGTTGCAGGTATAGGGCCCCTGAAGTTTTACTTCAGTCTCCTACATATGGCCCTCCAGTTGGTGAGTGGATAACTCAAAAGCTGTTGCACTATTTCAAAGATATGTTTTCTTATGATGTTTGTATGCTACTTTCTTACAGATATGTGGGCAATGGGAGCAATAATGGCAGAATTATTCACGCTGCGCCCTTTATTTCCAGGTTCCAGGTATACATATCGTCCATGAGAGCCGCCTTCCTTACTTTCTTAGTCTATTGTCAGTGAGAATTGTTATTTTCCTACACTGTCTTGTTTTTTGGAAGCATTGGCTTATTGGAACAAATTCATACTCAACCCTCTCTGAAATGAAGAGCCGAGAGCGTGTAGAGGCTAAATTTATTTGAAATATAAGATTTTAACTTTTGATAATTTAGAAGGTGCTCGATGTCTTCTAATATGTCTTTTTTAGTGAGGCCGACGAGCTTTACAAAATATGCTGCGTGATAGGAAGCCCGGCTAGGAATGAATGGACCGAGGGTCTTGAACTCGCCAGTGCCATAAATTATCAATTCCCACAGGTGTGCTTCATTTATTTCTAGTTTTTTGTGAAGGCAATATTATTTTGTTTTGATTAAGGCTTTTAAAGATAGATCGATGACTTCTGTTAATTCATTGGCAGATTTTAATATACTTTAAAGTTTGGATGCGTGGATGATCAATAGTGTTTTTTTCATGTTCTGTTTTAATTTTATCAATTTATATTTATCTTATGCCCAACGGGATTGAACAGGTTGCTGGGGTTCATCTTTCTGCTCTGATACCAGGTGTTAGTCAGGATGCAATTAATCTCATCAAGGTAATGCTCCTATCTCAAAAGTTTCATGATGGGAATAGAAGAATTATGTTTCTTCAGTGTCTGAAACTAATTCGTTTGTTTTCCTGATTGTGCCAACTTTAGTCCCTGTGTTCGTGGGATCCATGCAAGAGGCCCACAGCCTTGGAGGTCCTTCAACATCCTTTTTTTCAGGTGGTTTACACTCTCTTGGTTGTAACTCAACCTCTTATATATTTGGCCAACATCAGATAAACGTGAATGCATTATGGTTGATTTTTTGAGTCCTAACAAATGCTTTGAAATTCGACAGAGTTGCTTTTATGTTCCTCCATCTCTACGCTTGAATGCTGCAATTCCGAGAACACCTCCTCCTGGTTAGACTTTGCAATTCATGCAATTAACTTCTCTTTGTTGTTGGATATTATGAGGTTAGAGAATTCAGATATTTTCTCCTTGCAGCTGGAACAAGGGGAATATTGGAACAAAATTATGAGAGGAAGTACATGGGATGTATATCAAACTTAAGAGCAGAAAACAATTTTCCTCCTGGAAAACCACAGGCATACATGGTTCCAGGTATAATATATTTTATAGTAATTGTTTGGCATATTTACTGATTGTTATTGGCTTCAGGTCTATTAGTTATTTCTTTCCCATTATAAAAATCCTCGAGTACATGCCTTTACTTGTTGCTTGTGATCCACTACTGTGGTTAAACTAAATTCATCCGCTTAGTGTTTCCTAGAGCTTATAATGCTGAAGCATGGACTGGAATACATTTAGCTTGTTTTGAGCCTACTCTGGTTTCTTCATAGTTGAATGGGTCAATTATTTCTCTTTTATTTTGTATATTTGTTAAATATATCTCTGTTATGTCTGGTTCTGGGTTGTGGGTCTGTTGAAAACCATCAGTTTATGACATAGTTCCAAATTGTGCAGGTGCTCAAAGGAAGTTGGGCAGGAATGATCAGGTAATCTCAAGCAACATTACCGATTTGTAGTTATCTCATGTCATATATTCCTAATAATTTTTCAATCTATAAATGGCGCCAGGATTTGTCGAAAAATTGCAAGGACTTTAAGAACTATACTAAGCCTCAGCCAAAATATCAGCCACCTGGAATAAACGGCCCATGTAAGTTTCTATTACCTTATTCACTTCATGCATAGGGAATCTTGATAGCTGGCAGTCTCATCTGTTTCAATTGATGGACTAATTAGATAACCGATAGCACATAGGATTTTTGGTTGTACCATGGTTTAAGGTTTTGCATGGATTCTGATGTTTGATAAATTGCATTACAGCAGCTGGCAACCTTGGGAAAACGTGTGATGTGGAGGATACTGTCAATAAGTTTGCTGACATGGCAGTGGGGTCTGTGCCTCCACCTATGAAGGCTGGAGGTTGGCACGGGCAGTCCAATTTGTTTCTCGGGCGTTCACAAGAAGTTATCCACACACGAGCAGCTTATAACAGGAAGGTGGCTGGATGAAAGGAAATGGTTCAGACAAGTTTCTACGCTTTAGTGTGCATGTGGCTTGAAGTTTTGTCATTTGGTGTGATTTTATTCAGTTTCTTGTTTTATGTTGGGTGTGGCTTTCGGTTTCGTATTACATTTTATCTGCGTGGATAAAGTTGGATTTGATTTTCGTTGCATTACTTCGAATCAATAAAAATACTCGCTTCTTTGGGGGTACCTAATTTCTCAGCAATTTTTAGTGCCTGTGAGTAAACTGAATGAAACTAAGGGAGAATTAAGTATGGATGCTGGCTTGTGGATGATTGACAAATAAAAATATGTTGACTTTAGGATGTTAAGAACTTTTAGTATCAAGATATTCTCGCGCCTCAAATTTCAAGGATATGGACATGGATGCGACTGGCGGACACTCCGGGCGCGTCTTGGATATGACACAAAATTGGTTTGTAATCGATTTGACCGATTTAGTTATTTTATTTTATATTTTTTAATTTAAAATTCAATTCAATTATCTTCAATATTATTAATATAATTAAATGTAATAATTATTTATTTCCATACGTCATATCAATTTTAATTTATTATTCATTCATTCATATAATTTTAATTAAATATAATTTTTAATAATTTTTTTTCTTGCATTTGTATCAAATCAACTTTAAAATTTTATTTTAAATATTATTTTTAATACAAACTCAAACCCACTCAAATATCAATTTTTCAAATTTAATTATGATAAAAAAAAAATTTTAAAAATCAAATTTAGTTTTTAGTTATCTTCTCATTGTAGTGGACACGTTGACGAGTCCTTGTCCAATCAGCCCAAGCGGGGTCCGCCATCTGTAACTTACACACTCCTGTGGCCATAATTTATTCACATTTCACAGTTTTATCCATATTTTCACTTTTGCTCTTCAGAGTTAAGATATTGCTCACTGTTATATTTCCTGCTCGAGCGCATGAATACGTGTTCCTGCAATTCCAGGTTCTCCTTCTCCCCCTTCACCTGTTATATGGATGATATTGCCGTGGACTCAAAGCTCTACCAATAGGAAATCGATCACATTCTCACTCGTGAAATTGTCTGCCCATTTGTCCTTTTCTTTTTGAGTCGACATTTGAATGAATTTTCCACCTTAACGTGACTTCAATGGTTTGTTTACAGAGTTTTTTCTTTTCAGTTGAATTTTCGAGGTGATTTTTTATGAAATGTGTGATGTATGATTATGGGTTTTGGAAATTCAGAAATACCCGAGGTGATTGATTTTGTAAATCACATTAGTTGGAACGAAATAGATACAAAAACAACTGATTTACACCAGCAATTGATTCAAATTGTAGTTAACCTGTGAGCGAACCTTTTCAGTTTTCACAAAGTTGTTGTGAACCTCAATTTTGTTTTCCTGTTGATCTGTGGTGGCTTTTCAGGTAGAAAATGATTATCAAGAACATTTTCAGGCGATACGAGAGGTGGAACCCTGTGCACCCCACTCGTGGAGCCTTTTGGGGAATCGGGCTGGGCCTCGGTTGCGGCATTGGGTGGGGGCCCGGCTTCGGCCCGGAAGTCATTGGCTATGTTGGGGCTGGCTGTGGTTTAGGTTTCAATGTCGGCATCACATTGCTGGGCATTGGAATTGGTCTTCCAGCCAATTACCTTTTCACGGTCCCTCACAACGGTATATTGCACTTTTCATAATCGTGGTTTTATTTTCCGGCCGGCGAATATTTGCGTGAACTGTATAATTTTATTTTATTTTATTTTATTTTTTTGTTGTCAGCTTTTATGGTTACACGGAGAGGTGTATTAGACATTGCTCAAGCTGGGCTTGGCAACAGAAGTATTGAAGGAGACGGATGGGACAAAAGTAATTGGCAAGTCTCTGATTTACGAAATAACCTACGTGCATCGTTTTCAGGCTTCAAAATTGATGGTCTGAGAGAAAACATGAGAGATTTGCCTGATGTGAGAACTATGTTGATCTCCAATGTCGAGCAGATTACAGGTTGTTTACAAAGAGCCGGCAGCAGCTTGTTCGCTAAGGATAAAGGTAGGTATATTCCAACATGATACTATTTTTTCCTATGATTGGAAATTTGAACTGAATGGCCATTAAAGAAAGTGGCACTTTGTGCTATCATTGAATTTTTGTTATTTTCTTTGTCACCTTTAGATGTTATTTTGGCTGTATGTAAAGCCATTTTTATGATTACAGTGGTTGCTAGTTTTGGTTCTGCCAAAGTGCTTAGAATCAGTTATGATCTTGGCTCATACTTTAGCAACTGTAATTTAGAAATTAGTATCTGCGCATAAAGTTTAGGTTAATTCATCAGTTAAGAAGAGACCACTGATAAACAGACATGACAATTTGCAATGGAAGAATTGCCGGTCATTTCATATGCGCGCATTGCATTAATAAGATATGTGAATTAAAACACTGTAAACCATTATTATTATCAGATTATTATCGGAGCTGAAAAGTGAAAGGTGACTCCTAATCCTAAAGACTAGAAAGACCTTGAGATTGTTCGACTTCACATTAGTTATAAAATTTCATGTTTGGCCATGTATATGTATGAACTTCACTGCCTCATACTCCATTAATTATGTCTTGCAGATATGAAAAGTTGAGCAGACGACCATTGAAGGCTGACATGCTCCATGACTAGGATGTCTTTGCATGTTGCGTCAGGATTTGAATCCTGAAATCGTTAATGAAAAGGTTGTACCCAATAGTGCTGCAATTACACGAGAAAAATACATTCCATATGTTTTGCCCATTTTGATGCTACAATATTTTTATGTTACCTTTTTTTTCTTTTTTTTTTTTCCTCTCATTTTTGCCTCTTGAATTGACATAACACTTCTGACTTTGAGCCGATTTCTGTAACATTTGAGATCACAACTACAATCTATTAATGGTCAATTGAAAATATGATGTTTCTGTGCTTTGGTCAATACACTGATTTCCTTCAGGGGTTATTTGTTTTCAATCAAAACATAGCTCAAAAACATTTTCAAGCTTATTTCATCCTCAAAAGTTTGATATTACCATCATCATGCGCATAATTTACTATCTGGCGTATGCAACACCTTAATGAAATCCCACAATTGAGAGATAATGAGTCCATAGACATGAAGACAAAATGGAAATCAGACTAACTCCCAAGAAAAGAGAGCAAACGCACATTACTCAATGGAATATGTAGCTTGAAGACTGGAAGAAGATGACACTTACTCAATGGAATGAATTCGGAGAATTACAAATTATTCAGGAGACCCAACTCAAATACAACAGTGTTCACTTAAAGAAAAATACAGTAGTTCCAGAAAAAAATCCAAACATCGAGACAACAACTATCATAGTGTACATGAATATCACACAAACATGCCAGTCCTCAAGACACAACATCAATCAGCAAGCAGCAGCCACCGATTGGTTTTAGTGCTAAAATCATCTTCCGTCAATTATCTGCACGATTAAACCATCAAATTTACAAATAGTATCCAATCTTGAGTAATTTCATCCTATTGTAGTGTATCTTAGCCTGCTACAACCATACGGTAATTCAAGGATGTTAGTACATGTCCTTTCATTTTCTTTTTCGCCGTCAGAGAACAACGAGAAGCAAGATTTTGCAATAAGAATGAACTTCTACGCAAATATATATGAAATGAAATTGTTACGTTAAAATTTGATACGACGTCAAAATAGTTTAAATATTGCTCGAATACAATCGGTGGTTGGAAGTGTAAGTAGGTGAAAATGGGAATTTGATTTTCTTTCTTTCCTTTTTTGTGATGGGCAATTGAAAAAGATGAAACTACGTGAACAACCGCATGTTCTGGTAAAAGTGATTTCCATCATGGACAAAAATGTAAAAGTTTCTAAATTAAATCGAAAGATTCCAGTAGGCAGTCTCAACTTACCCACTGGAATCCTTTTTATTACTCACCATTGGAGGAGTTACCACCCCTCAAAGTAAAACCAGAAGATGCCCTCGGGATCGAGATGGACAGCTGGGTGGAGGAGAAAACATTCTTGTTTGACACATCTTCATCATCATCAAGAGTGGACCATGATTCCTTGTTCATTGGCCACTCACTAAAGAAAGGATGCACTGGGTGTTGATCTTGCTGTCTAGACATGTCGGCACTTATGGGCTCAAAAGCATGGGCCATGTTTCGTGGGGTTGAGGATGAGCCCAACAACTGGGTATCTGGTTTCTGTTTCAGAAGGGAGCTCGACGAGACTTGAGTGGGCATGAGCCGCCACGTGGCGCCTCCTGAGTTGCAGCTCAAATCCAGTCCGGAAGCTTCTGATGAGAAACTTTGATCATCGGGATCAGGAGTCAGTCCCTGAATATTATTATTATACCTGTTTGTTTATTTAACTCAAGTTAGCAAGTCTCTAGGTCATCGTTAGAAAAATTCTTCCCCAAAAACTGCTATAAAGATGTGCACGAGACAGGAAGCACAAACAACTTTCCTTGGTTATTATTAGTAAATGCGGTATTCTAAAATGTGAAATGTCTCAATCTGCCTCTAAGCAGAAGAAACCGATTGTTTGCAGATGACTTTCTCTACACTTCATATTAGTATGAAAATCTGTAACTGTCTAGTTGTCATACAAGATCTATTCGAAGGAAATATTAATAGATAAGAACTGGATTTCAATGTTTGCTTGCCTAAGATAGCCATAGAGTATCCATGAGGAAAAAAAAAATAAAAAAAAATACATTTAACTATTTCTTCTATATTTCCATTAAAGACCTTCTTTTTCCCCCTTTCTACTTGCCTCACAGGCTCACCCTGATTCACACTGCCAGATGGTAAAGCACTGGGAAAACTTAGATTATAAACATGCAAGAAAATGCCATGCTTTTCTCTATCTAATGAGATTATGAGTACTTATCTTCTATATCGCAGAAAACTGGGAACCAAAAGTAACAGTGCAAATTCAACCTACTTTCATACTAAAGAGCAGCAGATGGTTGAGCATAAACAATTAAGGATTCTAATTAAGCATCTTCATTTCAAAAAGTTCCGGAAACACACACGCATCGTATAACTGAAATAGAATGCTTTTCAGATGTATTGCTAGTATGCTTTTTACCAATACTACTTCGTAGAAACTCATTAGCTGAAAAGGCATTCCTAATTTTCTTGCAATTGACATGCATCATTTTTACATGCATTAGAGTGTTTCTCTTGTAGGTTTGGTCACATTTCCTAATCAAATTCTACACTCTTGAATTAAATTTAATAAACTATGATGAAAGGCAATAAAAACCGGGCGCAAAACATGCAACATTACTCGTGCAATGACGGCACTAATACCACATGAGTCATTTAAGAGAAACACAAGTATTTTAGCTGCTGGAGAGTCACACGACCGTGAAAGTACATGCTTTTGTTTCTAAAGTTCTCTATCGGTTCTGATTCAAGATCCGTAAACACATGCAACATTTAATTGCTTCACTCTATTTTTCGAACAAAAACAACCACCTGTTATCGAAGAGAATTGCAAACCAGTGAAAGTACATGTTTTTTGTTTCTTTCCTACTATTTATGCACAAGTAAGACTTCAGAAGGACAATCAAAGAAAGGAATAACAATTTCCATTCAAGAAAACCAAACAATCTCTGTACCTGAATTCCTTGTGATCCATCCCATATGAAACAGGCTCCATCTGCAGCTTCGCCACACTGCCCCCATAGGGAGAACTCTGGGAGCCCATGACTGAATATAAAGGCATGTTCTGGAAGTTTCCGGTGATGTTGGTGCCTCCAGACACGCGTGGCAGTGCAGTGGGGATGGAGTGAGATGAGTTGTTTTGGGATTCCACAGGCTTTCTTGAACGGTTGCGGCCGCGGTGCATGTGCCGCTCGCAATACTTGGAGTCGGGATGAGCATCCTTTGAGCATCTCCACTTCTTTCCGTCTGTCCTCCGGCATCTTCCGGGCTCTGGGTCGAATTTCTTCCCATAGTAGGAGCAGTAGCCCACTGCACGGAGAATAACAGCACCGAGTTTCATTTTNCATTTTTTTTGTCATTGTTTCAGGTCACGGTTAGTGAAATTGTATTTCAAAACACGAAAAATGTATTCAAACACCAAAACAGGACAATTGTCAGCTTCTATGAGTAAAGCCGCACTAACTTATCCACTTGGATGCACAAAGTTGGTCATTTTTCTTTTTTTGTGTGTGTGCATACTTTTAGTGTTTGCAAACACTCCTGAAGTCGAGACAAGCAGTTTAAACTTGGTTATCTGTCACATATATATTGACTTGAGACAGCCAATATATGCTTAAGAATAATCTCTAGATTTTTATTAGTATTACTCATGGCCAAATTTTTCTTATCAAAACAAGAATGTTTTAGAATAATCTCTAGATTTTTGGTTGGAGCAAGTAAGAATGAAGCTCGGTATCTCAGTACGCATAAAGCATCAATATTGAAGCACCGATAATATAATCTACTATCTCATGACTAGCAAGAAAACAGAAGCTCCTGAACACAATAAAGCGCAAAAAACTGTTGGAGTTCACCAGTCACTTTCTAATGAAAACATTTATTAAATATCTACCATTTTGATCCTTAACACCCACCCAGAATGACCAACAACCGTACACAGGGCTTTCAGCATAAGATACTTTCGATAACTTCAAAAAAAGGACGGAGAGAATAAAAACAAGCAAGAGATTTACGTGAAGGGTGGTGGAAAAGACGAGCAGAGAGCGCCTCAAAACTATGGCGTATTGGCATGATGAGGTCAGGTGGCACGGGCAGACCAGCCAACAGATACTTGTATATCATGGCTTGATGCTCGAGCTCTTGTCGTTGGATAGCTGTAAACGGGTAGTACCTTAAACCGCCGTATGCCACCTCAGCACATCCTTCTCCTATCCCCAGCCCCACAGTCACAGATGTGGATGCTGTGCCACTCATGTCTTCTATTTTAATTTTTAAATTCCCCTCTTTAACTAGTTTTATTCCCTTGTAAAGCGAAAACCCGGAATTAATTTCGGTGTTATGTAATTCTCCTTTCACTTCCCACGCAATCTGCACCTGTAATCAACATTATTGAAGTCAGCAGACATATAAGCAACAGATGTTATGCACACACATGCAAACAAACTACTTTGTTGGTGCCTGAGTAACATTTATTTTTCTTTTTAAATAAGGGCTCAGTAAGCTAGTTTAACTAATTCCCCAGCTCCTGAAGAAGCAAAACAATGAGAAAAGTTAAAAAAAAAAAAAGCTGGGCAGGTTTAACAGCTATATTAAGTGATGAGCTTGAAGAAGAAAAAGGCGCAAAAATAAACCAAACAGAGAGAGACCCTTTTGCAGTTTCTGTGCAGGAAAAAGAACAGGGAGCAGTGTTTATTCACTTACAGGGGGACAGATCTAGGGTTTGGCCAAACATGGAAGATATAATAGCCTTGAGATAAGAGGTGGAGAGTGATAAAAAGAGGAAAAACTGATCTTGTGACACACAATGAAAAGATGGGATTTTTGTTTCGGTATACAGTAAACTAAAACAATACCAAAAAATAACTAACATTAAAAGTGATCAAGTACAGAGCTAAGGGAGCATTTTCTTGGCTTTAAGGAGAGGTGAAGGGTTATAATAGTGCGTGTTTATGTGTGTGCTAAGATTAGAGGAGACAGCATAGGGGGCTGCCTGCGGTGGGGGGCAACATGGGATTGGAGCGGAGGGTGGTGGCTTGTTGGCGGGTCCCTTGGGGCCGAGGGAGAAAATGATGGGGATAGAAATAATGGACTTCCTTTATTGTAATGTTTTAAATAGCACAGCATAATGGGTCATATACAGACGGGCAACGTCACTATCGAAACATTTTGTATTTATTTTATTTTTATAAAATTTCACTTAAAATAAAAAATACGTTGACAAATTTGATAAAGTGGCTTTTTTATTTTTTTTAATTTTATACTTTTATATTAATATTCTACTACAAATCTGAAGTTCAAAACATATGGGTGTATTCATTCAATATTTTGAAATTATTTTTCATATTTTAAAAATATCAGTGAAATTAACTCGACTTTTTAAAACTTATAAAAGTCTAGAGGTAGACATTTCATATTATAAAAAAGTCATTAGGTATGGTGACATGGTTAAACTAACTCGGACTTTTTTAATATTAATTAATAGAAGTGTTTTGGGTTTTTTTCAGCCTTGTAGAGGTCTAGACATGGTGACCTTTTATCTCCTTATTTGTGTATCTTATAGTATGAGGCCTTCTCTAATTTGGTTAAACATGCTAATATTAGTGGTTCCTTGAAGGGGATTAAGATATGTAAAAATGCTTATGTTGTTTCTCATCTCTTTTTGGCTGATAATTCAATTCTCTTTTGTAAGGCTGATGTTCACCATGTTCATCTCATTCTGAATATTCTTATTGCTTATGGTAATGACTTTAGTCCGTTAATAAATTTTGATAAGTCATCTATTTTGTTTTTCAAAAGCACTATTGTAGGTACTCTTCTGGATATTTGCAATGTGCTCACTGGAATACCTAGAGTTAGATCAGTTAAATACTTAGGCCTCCCTTTGGGTGTTGGGAGGTCTAAAAGAGAGACCTTTCAGTTTGTTAGTGAATATGTGTCACAAAAGATCAATAGTTGAAAAAATAACTTTCTGAGTGAGTCAGGCAAGGAAGCTTTGATTAAATTAGTGTTTAGTGCTCTCCATACTTATGCGATGTTTTGTTTTAGAGTTCCTGTTGCTACAATTAAAAACATTTGTAAGGAGATTGCTAAATTTTAGTGGAGAAAAAATGATATTTGGGGAGAGAGAATTAACTGGGCTACTTGAATAAACTATCAAAACCTAAGAAAGTGGGGGGCTTGCGGTTTAGAGATTTAAGAGCTTTCAATGAATCCTTAATTATGAAACAATTGTGGAGAATAATGACAAAACTCAATCCTCTAGTGAGCAAAGTGTTGAATGGTAGATACTTATAAAAAATGGAGTTGATGGAGGTTAAGGGTTGAAACAATGACTTATGGCTCTGGAGGAGTTGGCTAGGTGCTAGAAAATTTCTGAGTTTTGGTGCTAGATATCAGGATGGGGATGAACAGTCAATTCATCCATGGGATTCTCCTTGAATCCCAAAAAACTCTTCCTTTAAACCTCTTTGCCATTATCAAGGGGATAGGGATAGAATCACCTGGTTAGTGAGGTGATTAAATTAAGGGAAGAAAGTGGGATAAAAAATCTTATTTTATTTACAAACCTTTAACCCTGTAGATGCAGATCTTATTTGAAGATCCTTTTAAGTCATTTTAGAGGGAGAGATAAATTGATTGGCATTGGAACGAGAAAGGTTTATTTTCAGCTAAGGAAGTTTACAAGTAATAATTGTAGCTCAAGAGAACTCCCTGGAAACTACTAGATCAAGTATGGAAAGCACTGTTACCAGAAGGATGTAGAGGAAGACGTGGAGTTTACCAATAAAAAAAAAAGATAAAGTATTTCCTTTGGAGGTGTTGGTTTCAGTTCTTAAGTTGTAAATCCAAACTACAGAATAATGGAGCAAAGGTTGACTTGATTTGTAATGTGTGGGGTGATGTTGAAGAAGATTTAGACCATATCCTGTTTAAGTATCCAAGAGCTATTTCCTGTTGAAAGTTAAGTAGAATAACATGGGACTTGTTGGAGGAGAAACAAATAAATTTTCAGAGATGGTGGAGAGAAATTTGTAACCTTGATAAAGTTGCTTGTGTTGAAGACAAAATCTGCCTATCCAGCTACTTGTTCTGTTGGTTACGGAGATCTAGAAACAAGTGGGTGTTTAAGGGAGATTGAATTCATGAGAAAGATCTGGTGGTAGGAGAAAGAGGGGAATGACAAGAGTTTCTGGCTGTGACTGAGGATAATACTATAGATAAGGTTATAGTGCAGGTTCCAACTCAAAATCAAGTAGAAAAGTTTTACAAGAGAGTAGGACAACCTTTAATAACTGTCAGTGCTCTGCTTTCTACTGGAAGTAAAGTTGGGATGGATTGCATTACTGAAAGGGAAGGGAAAATCGTGCAAAAATGGTCTCCATCTTCGGATTGGGTTGCAAACTCTAAAGAGATGGTACTGCAAGTTGTGAGGATAGGACATGAGAAGACCCTGGGCATGAGTTGACATTTTTTCAGTTGCTACATTAGTGATAAAAGTACTGCTTCTTTACTAATTAAAAATTTTGTGTTTGGGGCTAATGTAAGACTTATTGCTGAGGATGTTTATATGTTAGTTAAGTCTTGTTTGTTTACTTCCTTTGAGTTTGATATTTGAGTGTGCTCCAGTAGCTTAGCCTTAGTCATATCGGCCGTTGAGGGAGAGTAAATATTTGCTCCCCCGTTTGGTGCAAGTTCATTTCCTGTTAGGAGGGAGTTTGGCCTTTGTAATCAGTAGAATGCTCATGTATTCGTGTATTTTTTGAAGTTTATACAAGTTTCTTGATTGCCCTTTGTAATTAGTTGAANTTTTTTTTTTTTTGTTCTTTTTTCTTTTTTTAAGAACACCAGGATAGTTTATCCGAGCAAACTTCCGAGCTTATATCAGCATCACTATAAGCAAGCCATGCCCTAATGTTACCATCATTCTTGTGTATAATTTACTATGGCGCACACAACGCCTTAATGACATACCACTTGAAATCTCTATCTTTGTCTCTATCTCTATCTCTACTAACTTAAAAGTGTGAATGTTTTTGTAAAATTTGGATAGACCAAATTACCCTTACTATTTTAATTTTTTAATGGCTTAATTGTCATTTGTTAAGAGTCCATTTAATGAGAGAGAATAGTAATTGTTCCTTGACATTATATAAACAATTTTTTAATGGCATGATTGTCATTTGTTAAGAGTCCTTTCATTGAGAGAGAGTAGTAATTGTTCCTTCAAAAATTCTATGGAGCCATCGAATGGTTTTGTTATGGAGCCATTCACCACTTAATATATTGACACATGTCCAAAGCGTATTTATTGCAGGACACATGTCAATACACTATTGGTGAATAAGTGTGGATGGCTCCATAAGTCGAGTCATCCGATGGCTCCATAGCAAAACTCTCCTTCCTTGACATTATATAAACTGACAAATATCACGTATATGTACATTCTTTCCATTTTATATTTTGGATATTTTTTTTTTTCATTTTTAGTTTAGTAGATATATTATTTTGGTTAATGGATGCAATTTTTTGATTAGTTTCGGATTTTGGATGTCTACTTATATAATACGCTTATGATTTAATAAGCGACTCATTACTTCTTCATATTAATGTCATGTAATTGGTGTTTGAAATAGTTGTTGATATCTTTTTTCATATTTCTATTTTTTCAAAGTAATGCTTTTCAAACTAATGCGGGAAAAATGAACTAACATGTGATATTTCATATTAAATAAATTATTAAGAAAATAACTTCACACACATTTGTTATTTATGTTTTCGTTGGTTACCCACTTTGAGAGTCCAATAATAAGTCACCATGTTACATATTAAGATTTATTTGGAGTAAATAATAATTTTTCTCATTCTATTTTCTTACTTTTTTTATGTATTTATATAAATATATTTAGATAATATATAAATTATTATGTAAATTTAGTTTAATTTTAATGCCTTGTGTTCGAAAAATAATTTTACGCAATTATGGATTTTTTTATGTACAATGGCCAAATTAAGTACATAAAATATGAAACATAAACTTGAAACATTAGGAAGACTAAAAATAACTAAAGGGCATAGATCTGTTGCACATGTCTATTACATTACAAAATTATTTTCTTCAATATAAATGTATCTTAATTTTTGTATAATGTCATATTATAATTTAATCATCCATAGAAAACAGTATTTGACCAAATTATTTAGTCATAATATTTTCAAATATAATGACATTAATGGTTTGTAAAATAATGAAAACATTAACATATATGTATGTTTGTTTCCATTTTATATTTTGTGTTTTTCTTTTATTTTTTTTTATTTTTAGTTTAGTGGATATTTTATTTTGGTTAATGGATGCAAATTAGTTTTTGATTTGGATGTGAACTTATATTTCCATAATTTACTTGTTTAGATATTTTTCAAATTCTAAAAATAATTTTGTTAAATCCCGATAAAAAACTAGCTTATTGATTAATTTTCTCAATTATTCAATTCGAGTTATAAATTATATTATGCTACTTATTTTACAATATGTAAGATAAAAATTATAAAATAATAATATTTTGAATTATATGTTAATTAACCCAAGTAATATAGTATATCAAAAATGAGTTAATATATTTGGGGAATAACAATTAATAAAGTTCAGCATTTATAAATTATGGGTTTAATTAATAAAGTTCAGCATTTGAATTAATATGGGTTTAATTAACTAAAAAAAGTTCAGCATTTATATATTATAAAAGAAATTACAAAATGAAAAATTGTAGTAAAATAATTAAAATAATATTTTATTATATTTTCATAACAACAATTTGATTTTTAACTTATATTATTTTATAAGTTGTTAATTACTTCGTAAATTTTAATGGCTTAACATTTTGTTAATAATTATATATTATCAAATAATATCTTTTTTATATATTTATATTAAAAATTTGATTTTTAACTTATATTATTTTATAAGTTATTAATTACTTCGTAATTTTTAATGGCTTAATATTTTTTTAACTTTCTAATTTTCTCCAATGAACTTTGGGTGGAAAAATTCTCTACAAAAATAGCACTAGAAATTTGCTAATAATAATTAATAATTTTATAACTTTTTTTTTTTTTTTTCCGAAACGACAGGGGTACTATATTAATAAAAACCGCAAAGTGCGAAAAGAAAACAGCCAAATGCTGAATATTACAACCAAAGACTAGAAAACTGAGAGGCAGATCCAAAGATAATATGTTATGGATTTTATGAACTAAAAAGAAATCATTGTCAGCATTTATATTATAAAAGTTGTATTATTTTTTTGAAAGTTCACTTGTTTTTGTGTCAACCGAAACACATACGGATGGAAAATAAACTACTAAAGTACAAAAGACTTGTGAAACGATCTCGAGCATGTTTGGATATAAAAAATTTAGGTGTTGTTGGATTTTTTGGTTTGGTTTGGTTAATTTTAAAAATGTGGTATGATTAGTTGTTAGTGGGTATATTGAAATAATATTTAAAATATAATAATTAAAATTGATTTTGTTTAAAAGTAGGAGAGAGATGATTTGAAGTGATAGTTATTTGAAATAATGTGAGTGGATGAATAGTGAATTAAGGTTGATGTGGTGTGTATAAATGATTGATTGATATTATTTAATTATATTCATAATATTGATAATAGTGAGGTTGAGTTAAAAAAAAAAAAAAGTTATTGAGTTAAAATATTGGATTTTTTTTTATTTTTTTTTTAAATTCTTGTATGCAAACATACATACAACACACAAATTTTACTAATACTAGCTTATCCACCCATACAACACACAACTTGTAGTACCATAATTAAAATGATATATTATTAAATAACATTTCATTTTATTTTCATAATAACAATTTGATATTTAACTTATATTATTTTATAAGTTATTAATTACTTCTACACTTTAATTAATAATATTATATATTGTTATTTTTTATTTTTACTCTGAGCAAATAATACGCCTATGATTTATAAGCGACTCATTTGTTCTTCATTTTAATGTCATTCTTCATTTTAATGCCATGTAATTGGTGTTTGAATAATTGTTTATCTATTTTTTTTATATTTATATTAATTTTCAACATAATTTTTTCAAACTAATGTGGGAAAAATGCAATAATATGTGGTTTTCATGTAAAATAATTATTTAAGAAAATAACTTCACACACATTTTTTATTTATGTTTTCATTGTGTTACCCACTATGAGGGTCCTATTGTATGTCACCATGTCACATATTTAAGATTTATTTGGAGTAAAAATAATTTTACTTATTCTATTTTCTTATTTTTTTTATATATGTATCTATATAAATATATTTAGAAAATATACATAAATTATTATGTAAATTTACATAAATTATTATGTAAATTACTAATGCCTTGTGTTTGAATAATAATTATACAACTATGAATTTTTTTATGTAGATTGACCAAATTAAGTACATAAAAATATAAATCATAAACTTGAAACATTAGAAATACTAAAACAATTTAAAGGGCATAGATCTATAACACATGTCTAATACATTACAAAATTATTTGCTTCTATATAAAAATGTATTTTAATTTTTGTATAATGTCATATTTGTAATTTAATAATCCATATAAGACAAGTATTTGACCAAATTAATTAGTCATAACATTTACATTCATGGATTGTAAAATCATGAAAACATTAAATTGTATGTCAAATTTANTTATTTTGTATTTTTTTTTGCATTAATATATCCCTTCCATATAGAATAATTGGTGTAATACTAAGCAATTTACTTCACAAAATTTAATATGAAATAAACAAAATTAAGGGTAGTGGTTGGTACACGTATCAATTGATGCAAACCAAATAATGCACGAGAAGTAAATTGAAGAGAGACAAATAAACGAACTACCCACATTTTTTTCATTCACATTTAATCAAACTTATTCATCTATAATTTTGTAAGAATGAGATGACATTTCTAATTTCAATTTTTAGGTATCAACTTGGGCAGCTGTTAAATCATGTTTCTCAATGAAGACACAAATAAATATTCTCTTTCAAGACAATCATACTTTACTATGACCTTTTCGGTAATAACCTTCATTATTTAATTTATACATTAAATATAAGAATTTCATCCACATAATTCTTTTTTACTTATCCCTATGTTAATACGTCAAAATTCATTGTACTTTTATAGTATGCAAATATTTTGTATTGAGTTCAGTACTTATTCTATACTCTTAAATAAAAGTGAATATACTTAATTCAAATGGTTTATATTTAATGTTGAATATGATATAGATTTAGATGATTAATAAGTAACATGTTAACGACGATAAGGTAAAAAATTTAAATTAAAATTAAAATATAAATGCTAATAGATATAACCTATTGTTCTATTAGTATTACAATAATTTTTTTGGGAAAAAAAACTTTACTAGGTCCATATTATCATCATTTTCATTAAAATTTAAAACTTCGTGATTTTTTGACAATGTGTTAGTCAATTTACTTGAAACTTTTGTTTAATTAGCATTAAATTGATTGTCTTCAAACTTCCAAAATGAATATATGTTGAGCTTCTTATGCACAATTGGATATGAATCCAACCAGTTTTGACCAATTTTGTTTGACTAAAATTAGTTAAAGTGAGTTAAAGTATAACGAGTGCATGATTTTGAGTTTAAAATTAAATAATATTTAAATTATAATGATTATAATTGATTTGATGTAAAAGTAAAAGAGAGATTATCAAAAATAATAGGTAGTTAAAATTATGTTAGTAAATTAATAGTAAATAAAAATTAATGTAATGTATATGAATGATTGTTTATATTTATAAAAAGTAAGAGAGTTAAGTTGAGTTTTCTTTTGAGTAAGATGATTGGATATGAAATACCTCAACCGATTATAACCGATTAAGATCGGTTATAACTCATATATAATCACGCCCTTAGCAATTTGTTTCTCATAATAAATATATATGTATATATTTTTGTTAAATAAACTAAGACATACAAATTCAATTAGACAAATTATATGGCTCACGTGCGAAGCACGTGCACCTTCCTAGTATTACAAAATGGAGAGATAGGAGTCCATATCAATGAAGACTAATGAAACGAGACTAACTGCCAAGAAAAGATAGCAAATGCCCATTACCTCATAGTCATGTATATGCAGCTTGAAGACTGGAAGAAGATGACACTTACTTTTTTTTTTTTTTCGAAACGTTTATAACAAAAAAACACATAGATACAGCCAGACATCAGCCAGAATAAGCCAAACAGCTATCAAGCCGAATCTAGCGAGAGGAGTATACACGTAAGTGCATCCTAGAATTAGCCAAACTAACTCACCCACTACCCCACAAACTAAACTAAACTAAACACTCCCACAAAAGAGAATCAAACTTCTACAAAGAAGAATCAAACTCCTATAAAGAAGAATCCAACACTTACTCAATGCAATGAATTTGGAGAATTACAATTATTCAGGAGACTCAATTCAAATACAGTATAGTTCACTTAAAGAAAAATACAATAATTCCAGAGAAAATTCAAACATCGGGTCAACAACTATCATAGTACATGAATGTCACACAGACATGCCAGTCCTCAAGACACAACATCGATTAGCAAACGGCAGCCACCGATTGGTTTCATTGCTAAAAGCATCTTCCTTCAGTTATCTGCACGGTTAAAACATCAAATTTACAAATAGTATCCAAACTTTAGTAATTTCATGCTATTGTAGGGAATCTTAGTCTTGCTACAACCATACATTAATTCCAGGATATTACTGCATATCCTTTCATTTTCTTTTTTCTCTGTCAGAACAGCGAGAACAAACTCGAACTTCTACTCTAATGGATATGAAATGAAATTGTTACGATATAATTGATACGTAATGATAGTTCAAGTATTGCTTGAATACAATCGGTGGTTGGAAATATAAGTAGGTGAACAAGGGAATTTGATTTTCTTTTCCTTTTTTTTTTTTTTTTTTNATGAAACTACGTGAGTAGTGCATTTTTTTCAAGAATTCGAATGAACAACAGCATGTTCTGGTAAAAAGTGATTCCCAGCATGGACAAAAATAAAAAAGTTTCTAAACTAAATCGAAAGATTCGAGCAGTCAGTTTCAACTTACCCACTGGAATCCTTTTTATTACTCACCATTAGGGGAGTTACCACCCCTCAAAGTAAAACCAGAAGATGCCCTCGGGATCGAGATGGACAGCTGGGTGGAGGAGAAAACATTCTTGTTTGACACATCATCATCATCATCAAGAGTGGACCATGATTCCTTGTTCATTGGCCACTCGCTAAAGAAAGGATGCACTGCATGTTGATCTTGCTGTCTAGAAATGGCGTCACTTATGGGCTCAAAAGCATGGGCCATATTTTGTGGGGCTGAGGACAAGCCCAGGAACTGAGTATCGGGTTTCTGTTTCAGAAGGGAGCTCGAGGAGACTTGAGTGGGCATGAGCCGCCACGTGGCATCTCCTGAGTTGCAGTTCAAACCAAGTGCGGAAGCTTCTGATGAGAAACTTTGACCTTCAGGATCGGGAGTCAGTCCCTGAATATTATTATTATTATACCTGTGTATTTATTTAACTCAAGTTAGCAAGTGTGTTTAGATCATCGTTAGAAAAACTTTTCTCTCGAGAACTGCTAGATACACATGCATGAGAAAATTATATTGAGACAAGAAGCACACACACACAACTTCCTTGGTCTAAATAAGTTCATTCGGGGAAATTTTAGTTTATGAATAGAAATGAGAAACTTGCACGCTGCAGTTTACCTCGGAATAGATGCACCTAATAACATTCATCAATCTTGTTCTTATACACTCATTATATATCTACTCATACTAGCTTCACAATCTCTTAACTGGGCCCTTAATATGCTCGCCAAATGTCTCAGCAAGGCAGTTGACACGGAATATGGTTACATATAATGAGCGTGACTTTGAATTTGAAAGTGATGCCAAAAGTTTACTTGTCAATGACCAATCATTGTATAGAATGCCATTAAATTTCATATATTATTAGTAGTGAGATGTTCTAAAATGTGAATTGTCGATCTGCCTGTAAGCAGAAGACAAATTGTTTGCACATGACTCTTTCACTAGAGTTCATATTATTATGCCATACAAAATCTGTTTGAAGGAAATTTATTGGACACAAACTTGATTTCAGAGTTTGCTTGCAGCTTGCATGAGGTAGCCCTACAATATCATCACAAGAAAAAAAAACAAAAAAAAACAAAATCCTTCCATCAATTTAACTATCTCTTCAATAGTTCCATTAAAAAGACTTTTTTTCCCCACTTTTTCCACTTACCTCACCCGCTCACCCTGGTTTACAAGACCAGAGGTTGAGAACTGAGAAAACTTAGTTCATAGACATGCATATCGCAGAAAACTGGGAATCAAAGTTAACAGAGCAAGTTCAACCCTACTTTTAAACTAAGAGCAACAGATGGTTGAACATAAGGCCGCAATTAGACAGACAATTCTAGTTGAGCATTTGTGTTTCATGAAATTCAGGAAACACACACACTCACACACAAGGAAAAAGAATCTGAAAACTTAATTTCCATATAAATGAAGTTCATGAAAGACGAGGATCGTACAACTGAAATAGAATATGTCTCATATGTTTTTTACCACTCCTACTTCATAGAAACTCAGCAGCTGAAAAAGGCATTCCTAATTTGTTGTAGTAATTTCAATCTTCCCAGGTTACTCAATAGGGCAAAATAATAAAAATAGAAAAATACAAAAAAAGGAGGAAAAACAAGAACAAGAAGAAATCAT
The DNA here is from genome assembly GCA_008636005.1 of Striga asiatica. Classification (NCBI taxonomy): domain Eukaryota; kingdom Viridiplantae; phylum Streptophyta; class Magnoliopsida; order Lamiales; family Orobanchaceae; genus Striga; species Striga asiatica. The sequence continues at coordinate 983,555 of BKCP01013403.1, read as the reverse complement.
GCCAGTCACAATCACAAGGAATAAAGTTGCTTTCCTCTTAGTTTTTCTTATTGTAATTTCAGTCTGCCAGGTTTCTTATTGGAATAAAACGAAGTCAAATCAGTCACAATCATGATAAAATAAAGGGGCACTCCCATCATTTCCCATGCTATCTTTTTTCAACCAATCCCAAATTCACGATTTCTAACTTTTTCAACGAAAAGAGTCATACACTAAAACTTATGTTCCCAACTCTCAAACTTATATAAAGAAGAGACAGAGGGGTTAAAAGTAAAACAAGTCACATCCTTAAAATATCATGGGACATAAAAATAAATCAGATTCTAAAGTTTTCTACTGACTCTGATTCTAGATTCGTAAACACTTGGAACATTTAAATACGACACCCTATTTTTCGAACAAAAAGCATCCACCTGTTACCAAAGAGACCTGCAAACAAGTGAAAGTACTGTACATGGTTTTGTCTCTTTCCTACTATTTATGCAATATCAAAGTTCAGAGGGGCATCAAAAGAAACAAATAGCAATCCACGTACAAGAAAACCAAACAATCTCTAGCAAAAAGTACCTGAATTCCTTGTGATCCATCCCATACGAGACGGGCTCCATCTGCAGCTTCGCCACGCTGCTTCCATAGGGAGAACTCTGGGTGCCCATGGCTGAATACAAGGGAATGTTCTGGAAGTTTCCAGTGATGTTGCTGCCTCCAGACACGTGTGGCAGTGCAGTGGGGATGGACTGAGATGAGTTGTTTTGTGATTCCACAGGCTTTCTTGAACGGTTGCGGCCACGGTGCATATGCCGCTCGCAATACTTGGAGTCGGGATGCGCATCCTTCGAGCATCTCCACTTCTTTCCGTCAGTCCTCCGGCACCTTCCGGGCTCTGGGTCAAATTTCTTCCCATAGTAGGAGCAATAGCCCACTGCACGGAGAATAATAGCACCCAGTTTCATTTTCTTTGCCATTGTTTCAGGTCACGGTTAGTGAAATTGTATTTCAAAACAAGAGAATGTTTTCAAACACCAAAAGAAGACAACTCTTAGCTTCAATGAGTAAAGGTGCACTAACATATGTTGGAAGCAAAGACATGGTTTTCCATTTTTTTTTTTTTTNTGTGTGTGCGCATTCTTTTAGTGTTTGCAGATGGTCCTGAAGTCAAGACCAACAGTTTAAACTCAATCGCCTGCCATATATATATATATTGACATGAGACAATCAATATATGTTTCGTCTAGTTTTTATCAAAGCATGCCAATCATTCTCAAGGAGGATAGAATCTTCAATTAGTATTAATCACGACCAACTTTTTCTCATCAAAACAAGAATGTTTTAGAACAATCTCAAGAATTTTGCAAGGAGCAAGCAAGCATGAAGCTCGGTATCTCAGTGCACATAAAGAATCAATAATAAAGCATTAATAATATCGTCTACTATCTCATGACTAACAAGAAAACAGTTGGAGTCCACAGTCACTTTCTTATGAAAACATTTATTAAATATCTACCATTTTGACCATTAACACCCAGAATGACCAACAACCATACAGAGACGTATCAAACATAAGACACTTTCATAGTACGGTCATATTCATTACACACCTACTCTCAATCACTTCAATATCCAGACATTCATACTATAACCCAAACACATATATGGAAACAAAAGAAGGTCGGAGAGAATAAAAACAAGCGAGAGATTTACGTGAAGGGTGGTGGAAAAGTCGGGCGGAGAGCGCCTCGAAACTATGGCGTATTGGCATGATGAGGTCAGGTGGCACGGGCAGACCAGCCAACAGATACTTGTATATCATGGCTTGATGCTCGAGCTCTTGACGTTGGATAGCTGTAAACGGGTAGTACCTAAAACCGCCATATGCCACGTCATCACATCCTTCTCCTATCCCCAGCCCCACCGTCACAGATGTGGATGCTGTGCCCCTCATCTTTATTTATTTATCTAATTGTTTTTTTTTTTTTCAAACTCCTCTCGTTAATTGTTTATATCCCCTTTTCAATCGAAAACCCGGAATTGATTTCGGTATTATGTAATCCGCCTTTCACTTCCCAGGCAATCTGCACTTGTAATCAACATTATTGAAGTCAGTAGAGATATAAGCAACAGATGATATGCACACACATGCAAACAAACTACTTTGTCGGTGCCTGAGGAATTATCAGTTTTCTTTTTAAAGTGAGGGCTCAGTAAGCTAGTTTTAACTCATTCCCCAGCTCCTGAAGAAACAAACAATGAGAAAAGGGGGTGAAAAAACAACTGGGCAGGTTACACAGCTATACTAAGTGACGGGCTTGTAGAAAAAATAACGAAAAGGAAGAAAAAGGCACAAAAATAAACCAAACACAGAGACACACTTTGCAGTTTCTGAGCAAGAAAAAGAACAGGGGAGCAGTGTTCATTCACTCACATGGAGACAGATCTAGGGTTTGGCCAAACATGGAAGATATAATAGCCTTGAGATAAGTGGTTGAGAGTGATAAAAAGAAGAAAAATCTGATCTTGTGACACACTCAATGAAAAATGGGATTTCTGTTCATCAAAGAAAATACACAGTTAACTAAAACAATACCGAAAGAACCGAAATTAATAAAAGTGATGAGTACTCACAGTACAGAGCTATGGGGCCTGGGGGCATTTTCTTGGCACAAGGAGGTGGACAGTGGGGTGAGTTTAATGTTTTTGAGAAGAGGTGAAGGATTATAATATAATAATAGTGCGTGTTTTATGTGTGTGCTTAGATTAGAGGAGACAGGGGGTGGCGATGGGGGGCAACTTGGGATTGGGCCCAAATGAAAGAAAATGATGTTCTAAAATATCATTTTTGTGAAAATACTACCTCTTTTTTTTTAATATCATTTTGACTTTATCAACGATTAACCAAATAAATAATATTTTGAATCTTTTGTATATATTTTTCTATTATTACTTCATCTAGTTGGGTCTTTTTATATTCACTCTTTACCTTTTCTGAAAACATTCATCTCTATCCTCATTAATGAAGATTATTATTGGCAAAAAAAAATTATAACTTCTTAAAAACTACACTTATTAAAAATAGGAGAGAGTATCCTATATCATCTAATCAAAAATACCGACAAACAATTAATAAATACTAAATAGCTTGTTTTATTTTTATTTTAATAATTTTATATTTTATTTCAAGAATTTTTTTTATAAATATAGAGTTATTACTAAGTCTATGCTCTTGTTTAATTTTTACTTAGTCTTAATATTAACTACATATGTTATATAAATAAATTTATGATGTAATAATAAATTTAATAAAATAAATGATGAAATCAATTAACCTCTTGAAACCACACACCGTGATTTGCTTCCGACTTGCTGAGTATTAAAAACAGTGTTTTAAATTGTTTGGGGTGTGGGGTGGGGGGCGTAGGTGGTCCGGTGATGTTACATATCATGTGTGTTATAATAATGACCACATTGCGAAAACCTTTGTCCTTAAGTTTGTGTGCTGTTTTTTTTTTTTTATTTTATTTTCTTAAAATTTTCAAGAGTCCAAGTGGGGAGAGAAAAAATCCAATCCATAATTTGTTGCATTATGAGAAACAATGGACCAAAACTTAGCTCCAGTAGGGTGGGGCCGGAGGGCGGGAGGGGTATCTTTTCTTTAAAAAGGGAAAAGAAAAATATCTCTTGTTTGTCAGGGCAAGGCCAAGTGCAATGTTGCGGGCCTTTTGGCTTGTTATAAATCCTGATGTACTCCACTACGTCTAGGGTTTGTTATGTGATGGTCTAATTATGTCTACTGTAAAGCTTCAAATATTGGCTTTTCACTCTCAGTTCATTTAACAGAATGGTGGTGGTAAGTTCAATTAATATGAAAATGTCGCTTTACTAAACTTTTAACAATTTACAAGAAGTTATTCTAATTTTGGTATACGGACCCCCAATTTTGCTATGGAGCCATCGGATGGCTCGACTTATGGAGTCATCCACACTTATTCACCAATAGTGTATTGACACGTGTCCTGCAATAAATACACTTTGGACAGGTGTCAATACATTAAGTTGTGGATGGCTCCATAAGAAAACCATTCGATGGCTCCATAGAATTTTTGTACGGACTCCTTGCTTAATTCTTTATAAATATACGATTTACAAAGAGTTCAGAAAAAAGTAATATTAAAATTTAGATAATACCCAAGTTACTGGTCTCTCATTCTCTTGGTTAATTCTAAAAGGACTCTTATTAATAAACTATAAAAATATATAATTTAGGAAAAATTCAATAAAATGTAATATTAGACACTTATGTAATTTTTGTGGTATGTGAATACAAAGAGATAGATTAAGAATAATGAATAAAATAAAAACAAGAATTAAAATCGAGGCACGCAATAGTTACGTCCTCCTTAAGACAAAATTGCGCATGAAATATGATATGAAAGAGATGTGATGAATTCGGAAAATATCATCTCAATCGGATGATCCATCTATCTCTATTAACCAAGTATATATACACATAATTAGGGCTAGAGTTACCAAAAAATAACTTAAGGCTAATACAGTAAATACACAAATATACACATTAACACCCCCCTCAGGTTGGAGCATGCGGATTCCGAATACCCAATTTGCCAAGAAAGAAATCAAATTCACGCTTCCCAAGTGCCTTGATGTAGATGTCAGCGAGCTGTTCTCCAGAAGGAACATGAGTCGTAGAAATGAGACCTTAAAAAACAGCATCTCGAACAAAGTGGCAGTCTACCTTAATATGCTTAGTACGCTCGTGAAAAATCGGATTCGCGACAATATGCAGTGCAGATTGACTGTCACAGTGTAACCGCATAGGCTGAGAGTGAGCGACACCAAGAGTAAATAACAATCCCCGTAACCACTTCAACTCGCATAAAATAGTAGCCATCGCCCGATATTCAGTCTCAGCAGAAGAGCGTGCCACAGTAGGTTGTTTCTTGGTTCGCCAAGAAATAGGAGACTGACCCAGCTGAATAAACCAACCAGAAAGAGACCGTCGAGTGAGAGGGCATCACGCCCAATCCGAATCGCACCATGCATAGAGTTGAAGATCGCAGTCAGTACGAAGATGAATCCTCTGACCAGGAGAGCCTTTTAAATATCGAACCACACGCAGAGTAGAGTCCCAGTGAGCCTGACCAGGTTGATGCATAAATTTAGAGAGCATATGCACCGAGTAAGACAGCTCAGGTCGAGTCACTGCCAGATAGATAAGACGTCTGACTAAACGACGATATCGCTCGGGATCGGACAATAGATCACCCTCAGCAAGAGGGAGCTGATGATTCTGCTCTAATAGAAAATCAGCTGGCTTGCTCCCTGGTAGTCCGACCTCAGCTATGATGTCAAGAGCATACTTCCGCTGACAGAGAAAGAAGCCAGAAGAATTCCGGGCAACCTCGATACCCAAAAAATACTTAAGAAACTCAAGATCCTTCATGTGAAAACAACAACTTAAGTAACTCTTGAAGGCCGCAATGGATGTGGTATCATTCCCGGAAACAATCAGATCATCAACATAGACTAGGACCTGTAGATGGACAGAACCACGATGCAGTGCAAAAAGAGAGTAGTCATGATAGGACTGACAAAAACCATACTGCTTCAAAGCCGTAGACAACTTGGCAAACCAGCAGCGGGGAGCCTGCTTCAAGCCATAGAGGGAACGACGAAGACGGCAAACTTGCCCACCAACTCCAGAGCGAAAACCAGGGGAAAACTTCATGTAAAACTCCTCAGCTAAATCACCATGAAGAAAAACATTGTGAACATCCATCTGGTGAACTTCCCAATTCTTAGCAGCAGCCACAACCAAGAATAACCGGACTGTAACCATCTTGGCGACGGGAGAAAATGTCTCATGATAGTCAAGACCTTCCACCTGATTATTGCCCAAAATCACCAAACGCTTTTCATAGCGCTCAACGGTACCATCGGACTTATGCTTGATCTTAAAGACCCACTTACATCTATTCGCGCGCTTTTCAGATGGAAGAGAAACTACATCCCATGTGTCATTATTCTCCAAGGCACGAATCTCATCCTGCATAGCGGCTCGCCATCGAGGATCGGTCACAACATCAGCAAAAGTGCGAGGCTCAGCAGCAGAGGCGACAACAACCAAAATGGCTCGATGAGCTGGAGAGAATGAATCACAAGAAACATAATGTGCTATGGGATAAGGCGTACTGGTGGAGGGAGACTACTGGGGAGAAGCAGTGGGAGTTACAGTCGAGGGTCGGACAGTGTCAACCACAAAATCCTTTAGCCTAGTGGAAGGAACCTTAGTTCGATGACCACGACCCAAGGGCTCCACCGAAAGAGTGGGAGGAGTAGTGGTAACAGAAACCCCCCGGTCGTTAGATGTCCAAATCAGTAGCAGAAGACCCAGTATCAGAAGAAACATGAGGCAAAGAGACAACCGGTAGATCCTCATCCTCTTCCGGCGCAGAAGGAACCGACACAACAAGAGGCGGTGACAAAGAATCTGGCTGAGACGAGTCTGATTGATATGAGAATTTAGTCTCAAGAAACTCCACATCACGAGAGACAAAGAAAATCTGACGATCCAAATCATATAAACTCCACCCTTTTTTTCCAAAAAGGTAACAAATAAATAGGCAACGACGACTACGAGCAGCAAACTTATCGCTATTACGATCTTGGTTATGAGCATAGCAAAGGCAACCAAAAACCCGCAAATGAGACAAGTAAGGAGCCGAACCATAAAGAATCTCATATGGGGTTTTACCATGCGAGGAAGGAGTCCGATTTATCAGATAGACCGCAGTCAACGCACAATGACCCCAAAAAGGAAGAGGCAAATGAGCCTGGAAACGCAAAGCACGAGCTATATTAAGTGTAACACCCCGTTTTATTTTAGAAAAATTTATTTAATAAAAATCAGAGTTTTTTTTTTTTAAAAAAAAATCCAAATTAAAACATTTAACAAGAAACGGGCGCTACTCACTAATAACAGCAAACAAAACACATCCAACAATTCAAAGAACCCACACATGCTCGAGCTATCAAAATAAACAATCTCATAAAACATACGTCTCAAAATCATTTCAAAGGTCTAGCATGTTCAAAGTTCAACAGACTTAAACTTAGTTCGAAAAGCAAAGAAATAAGTAATCCAAAGTATGATAGCAAATAAATAAATAGCAAGTTTGTGCGGAAGCATAAGATATCATCACATATTGACCACCATCTCGCTTGTCCTACGCCACCGCCTCCAGCTCGTCTCAACCTAAATCAAAGGAAGAGAGAAGACAACAAGAAAAATAATGGGGGTGAGCAACCAACTAGCTCACCATTATCGCACAGTTATCCCGTATAATTATTTTAAAAGCAGTATCACGGTAAACGGTAACAGTATCCGTATGCATAGAATTCATAGCCTAAACCCCCTACCCGGCCCTATCGCAAACCTCCTATGTACATACAACAACCTTCCGACCAAACATCGGCAAGGCTGTAACTGAAAAATTTCCCCCACCCCGAACTACTCACGGATCATGGGAGTCCACCCCGAACTACTCACGGATCATGGATGTTTTCCAGGAGACAGTGGAGATGTTTTTCTCCCGCGAAACTCACACGGATCAGGGCGTCTCCTCCCGGATACAATGGGCAGGTGACCTCTCACTGTTATGCATTCGTCAAAGGCACTATCATTCGGGACACTTAGACTAGAGTTCTTATGCATACAATAATTTTCAAAAGAAAACATTACACGAAATAATGAGTGCGATAAATATGGAATACATTATAAATGTACCCACCTGATAGCAGCAACAGTTCAAAGTCACAAATCTCGAAATGAGGCGAGGTCAACACCTCTAGACACCTACATTAAGTCCAGATACTAAAGACAACACTTAAATCTAGACCTATGTAGAAAATTCACAAATTGACTTAGCCGAACTTGGTTCGACCAAGTGGTTCGTGAAGTTCTGTGGATATGGGAACTCTAGGACTTAGACTCGATCAAACCACATATTCAAGTTTACATAAATACAAGTGAAAGACAAACAAACGAGCCACAAGTAAACACATGGCACTTTTGGTCAACAACACTTAACACATTTCAATATAGAAAACAATTTCCCAAAATTCACACTTGAATTAGAAGGTCTATCAATTCAACGAGTTAGGCTCTGAAAATTTTACATAAATTTCACATCCCAGTTCTAGGTAAGATCACCCAGTTTCAGCTTCAAACTCCTTATGCATAATTTTATAAAATTCATACAAGTTTTTCAACAAAAACGAGTTTAAATTAAAAACACATGATAATGGACGATTCAGGGTATGAAATTTTTATCTAAAATACTACAGCATATGAGCAGCAACACATAAAAAATTACCAGCCTTTAACACTTAGTATATCAATTTATAAAACTAAAACAACATTCAGCCCATTATCGAATTTATATCAAAACTGAACCTAACTGAACTCTAAAATATCTAAACTTTTTACAGCATGCTAAACATCACATAAGCAGCACCTCCACAAATTTTCAGAATTTTTCAGCTTCAGAACAATTTATTATAATTAAAACAAATTCGGGTTTAGACATAAAAGAAATTATTAACCCTATCAAACCTAGTTCAAAAATTCTAAAAATTTTATACAACACATAAATACATCAGAGACATGTCATACTAAAACATCAGCGAAATTGGAGCACCAGCATTTTACAAGAAACTGAACAGAAATCAAATTAATTTTTAAAAATAGTTAAAGACCTTTAAAAATCACGAAAATTTTACACAAGCTATATATTCGTCAAGAAAAGCTGCTCCGAAAATTTCAAGGCAATCGGACTAGTATAGAATTTATAATGAATTTTAAATTCAAAACAGCTGTTTAAATCTTCGAAAAATCGTAACTACACATATACACGTCCGATCGACACAAGGTCAGCGCCATTGTGTTCGAAATAATCCTAAGTTCCTAAATCCACAGCCACTCATCACTTATATTCAGTTCTCGCTCGATTCACCTGAATCGACGAGTTTGACATAAAATCATGATAATATAATATATATAACATCACAATAGACATATATATATATATATATATATATATATATGAACACACAAAATCGACATGTACATCCATATATTCATGTGAACTCGAAAGGCACAACAACACAAGGATAATAACGTAGGATAAACGAGGAGTCGAGAATCGATACCGTTCTCGGGAAACGAGCGAGAAGGGTTCGAATGGGCTCGACGGATGCTCGCGTCTCGCCAGAAGAAGAAAGGTGCAGCAGCGGTTGATGACCTTCACGAATGGTTGCGGTGGACGAGGGCGGCTCGTCCATCGAGGGCAGCGACGGGAGAGCCGGGAATGGTCGCGACGGCCTGCAGGCGAAAGGTTCTCGCCGGAGAGAGCTTGCGACGGTGCATCCTGCGGGCGGCGGGACTTCGCGAGGGTGGCGTCGGTGTGATGTTGTTCGTCGACGGAGAGGCAGGTTCGCCGGAGTTCACGCACAGGGGTCGCCGGAAGGCCTGGTTCGCGGCGGCGATAGAGTGGGGAAAGATCACGGCTCGGTGGCGCTGGGCAGTGGCGAGGAGCGGTTGTTCGCGATAAGGCAGTGGTGAGTTGCTGCAACGGAGGAGCTCACAGGCGCGGCAATGATGGTGGTGGTCGCGACCTGATGTTGATGAGAGGGCGACGGGAAAGCAGAGCGAGAGAGAGACGATGAGGAAGATGACCGAAAATTCGAGAACGGGAGAAAAATATCGCGAGAGGGAGATGATGAACGATCCCAGATTTGGGAATGAGAAGAAGGCTGCGGGAGTTTGATTTTTGAGAGAGAAGCGAGCGTGATATTTGTAGGCTTAGGGTTGAGAATCTTTTCTCCCAAGAAAAAGGGATATCACACGCACAGCAATAGCCAAATGGGTCGGGTCTCTTGGCAAAAGGGTCAAACGGTTTTGGGTCATTGGGCCAATTCGCAACATTAAATCGGCTCATGGGCTCGGGTTCGGTTCACACGAGTAATATCGGGCTCGATATCAATTCCAACGCACAATAAAAATAAATCGAACAATATATTTATTTTACATATATACTAATACACATTATACACATTTATAATTAATATCAAAAACCATTTTGACATTTAGACAATTAGCATTTAATCACTTTAGGAAATTACTAATATTAAGACATTCAAAAGAAAATAGCTTAATAATATTAATATTATCACAAAAATAATAATCATCCATAATAAAAAGATAATGGCAATAATAATAAAAATTCTCAAATAATCCACAAATAAACGGAGCACTATATTAAGAATATGCTGATGTTTGCGTTCTACAAGCCCATTCTGCTGAGGGGTGCCTACGCAGGAAGTCTCATGCAAAATCCCTTGACGACGAAAATAAGAGGCCAAACACATGAACTCACTTCCATTATCACTACGAACAACACGCACCAATTTATCAAATTGTCGCTTAATCATAGAAAAAAAATTCAACAATGTGGAAGCAACCTCTGTCTTATCATTCAATAAATAAACCCATGTTCCACGAGAACAATCATCCACAATAGTAAAAAAATATCGTGCAACACAAAAGGATGGAACACGATACGGACCCCACAAATCACAATGAATTATATGAAAAGTCTCATGACTAACAGTCTGACTGAGAGGAAAACTACGACGATATTGTTTAGCACGAAAACAAGCATCACACGATATATACAAATTACGAGAACTAGAATCAATAACAGGAACCTGTGACAATACTTGAGCAGATGGATGACCCAAACGTTGATGACACACATCGGCAGGAACCTTTCGCACACAAGAAACTGCCGTAGAAATCGTATCTCGAAAGAAGTAGAAACCTCCTATTTGCTCACCCGCGCCGATCACCTTTTGCGAAGTGTGGTCCTTAATGACACATAATTTGTTGGTAAACTGAGCGGTGCAGTCGGAACGATCCAACAATTGATATAATGAAATTAAGCTGCACCGAAGGCTGGGAACGTATAAAACATCGTAAAGAGTGATATGAGATCCCAAATAAACAATCCTAGCCTTGCTAGCCATAGTCAAGGAACCATTAGGCAATTGAACAGGACGGGCAAGAATATCTTGAACATAAAAAATAAACTCCAAGAACTCTGTCATATAATGAGTTGCCCCACAGTCGTACATCCAATCAAATAAACGACGCGTACCAAACAAGGGACTATTTGGTTTAGCAGTGGAAGACCAATAGAACCGACAACAAACGAATTATCGATACCACTGGAGAACGCTGTATTCGCACGAGCACCACTCTCACCGTGAACTCCACCACGGAGGCTACCACCAAAATTACAACCGCGGCCACCACTAGAACCGAACCATTTCGAATATCCAATAATCTCAAAGCAAGTAGCGACAAGATGACCCATTCGGCCACAATGAGAACACTTGGAACGGCCACCAACACGGTGCCCAGCAAGTTCGGTGTTACCTTCCGCCGCACCTGACGTGACTGATGTCGAAGAATCTACCATGGATGTTCTGTTACGGAGAATTTGACACTTTTTTTTTTTTCGTCGATGGGCAACTCTCTGGACAAGGCTGGATACTTTGTGACTTTTGGACAACGGTGGATAATTAGGTGGACAATTCACAACAATTGATTCACAGCAATTTGGATGACAATTCACAACAATTGATTCACAGCAATTTGGATAATTTACAGAAATTTGGATAATTGGAATTTGGACGTGAATTATAAATTGATAACTCACAGCCTGATTCACAACAAATTTCGTCGATCTGATTTTTTTTTTTTCNCTGAAAAATTTTGCAATAAAAAAAAAAAGAAGAAAATTATGCTCTGATACCATGATATGAAAAAGATGTGATGAATTTGAGAAATATCATCTCAATCGGATGATCCATCTATCTCTATTAACCAAGAATATATACACATAATTAGGGCTAGCGTTACCAAAAAATAACTTAAAGGCTAATACAGTAAATATACAAATATACACATTAACAAAATACCTATAGTAACCGGCAAACACCTTCAAGGTTTAATGATTTTTGACTTGTATATAGGGGTACTTCAAATATACAAGCCTTCAGCAAACAATACTATTGTTTGAAACTCTTAAGATTCAATGAAAAAATCAAACGACACAATATATTATTATTATTATTATTATTATTATTATTATTATTATTATTATTATATGATCTTTGACAAATAAGGCAAGAGTTCTTAGTTTGCCAGTATATGTTGAATGATTCAAGTATGTGAGTGTTTATAAATGTGGAAAACACCTATAGGATGTTTAAAGGTCAAAAGACATCTTTTACGGATGAGTTTGAACGGAGACGGAAGCAAACGGTTGAGCCGAAAGCTTGGTAGCCAACAGGTGCGGCCTAGGATCGTGTCGTGACGAATGCCACGTCCTACTGAGGTTGGAGCATCTCGCGCCTTGACGGCCATTGCCGAGAGCTCGTGCACGTTTGTCCGTACTCAGAATCGTGTTCCGTTCTTTCCATACTCACCCCAACGAATCCTTCTAGAGTTCTAGCATACATAATGCATAATTATGCCCATTTGGGTTGTCCAAACATTCGTCAAAGACGTAATGTTTGCGAATCCTACAATACTTGAGTTACTTAAATTCAATTATTTCATATATAACATTTAGAATTAATTTCTGAATCAATTTATAATGATTGTGAGATATTTCTAAAACTTTCATCTAAGAAAAATCGACCTGCAAAACCAATTTTCCTTATAACTTATTAATAAACTAAAAATGTATACTTTAGGAAAAAGAAACACAAAAACAAAAAAAAATATTAGATACGATAGGAGGTCTGATTCGCCTAATTGTGATCGATAGAATTTTTATATTAAATTAGTGTTAGATAATACATAAATTATTGATTCTCTTTTTTTCGCAATGACACTCGTTTATGGAGGGAATTACTATGCCATTTATCAAATTATCATACTAACTCAATAATACATTTATATATATATATATATATATATAATAAAAATTAACCTTTTTCAGAAATAGTAAGTTAATGTTTGGTCAAAATACAGTTAGCATTGATTATATGCCATTTATAGTAACTTTTTTTGTTTGTTTAATATTGCCCTTAAATTGTGGAATTTGTTTGTTTGTTCAAAAATCTGTTTCGAATTATATGCATATCCCATCTTCAATAATATACAATAAGATTTACAAATCTGAGTGTGTAATGAAAACCAATTTCAGGACTCTAAATTGCTATCCAATTAAATTCACTGTAAAATCATATATTTAGATAAAATCATATTTACGGCTTATTAATTTTTATAAACCATATTTACTATTTATTGATTGTTACTATTGTATTGATAAGTGCAAACCAATATGTTTTGTAAACGAATTAAGAAGAAATAAGTACACAATAGCCTAAAATGTAAATTATTTAATAAATTGATTAGTTTTGATTAATCTACACACAATGAAATTAATTTGCATTTGAATAATATTCCAACATTAATGTGATTTTTATAATTCAAACTATCCAAAATACAATTATTATTTTCAACATGTGTATAATTAGATATCTCAAGTTACATCCCAATATTCTTTTAGGATTCTAAAGAATCCAAATAAATGGAGAAATAAATCTTTAAGATAATTGGTCCTTAAATTTCTATTCCTATATTTAATGAGAATGTGATAAGTATAATCTTTTTTGCTCTGGGCAAATCAAACATTTTTGAATTTGAATAAGTTTTCAATATTTTGATAATTTATAGAATCTCAACTATCTTACATACTCTATTTGGCACAAAATCAAGCGGTTTTAATTTTTTTGAATTCGAATAAGTTTCCAATATTTTGAAACAAAAACATATATTCACAAAGTTAATATGTGAATCGTTCTTCAGAATCGAACAAAACTAAGTTGAAAAAAAAGAAGTAATGTGGAGGTGGATCTTATGAAAACCCTAACAAGTAGGGAAATCTCGTCTTTTATAGGTAAAAAGGATTGTTCACGACCATTGTTTTTTGACCCGGACCGGCCCGACGGGTCGACCCGGAGCCGAAACCGGTCAAGGTGGGCTATTTGGACCGGGTAACAATGGACCCAGGCAAACCCGGTCAAAACCCATCCAACCACCATGACCAGGTCGACCCGGGCCATTGACCCGGCCGGGTCAACCTGGTTGACCTGGTCTCTATAAATTTTTATTTTTATAATATTTTTTTATATAAAAAATAAAAACTATGTAAATATAATGATATAGTAAATATTTATTGTGAGATACAATATTATTAACACTTAAATATATAAATTTTGTACAGAAAATATTTATTTTTGTTACTTTTATGTATATTTATATGTCAAAAATACTATATATATAATTTTAAAATTAATTATCCAGTTTAGGAATTGACTCGGTCTGCCCGAGTCGATTTCTGGACTGAGTTTAAAAACTATGTTCACGATAGTTGATCATTTTGACCGATTCAGACCGTCCGATCACCGATTTCGTGCATGTGGGTCGTGTTATTGTATATACTGGAAGCTTGACTTTTTTGCGTTATTTACGCTATTTTTTGTTGAATGGGAATCGCGTTTAATATAGAATATTTTAGATACTTCTTACATATATATGTTACCCCACATCTTTAATTTATAATTATTAGCTAATATTGTTTACTCTCCTATTTAATTTATAATTATTATTTAATATTATTTACCCGTGCATTGCACGGGCTACACACTAGTTTTCACTATTGAATATTGATAATGTAACTAAATGAATTTGAAAAAATGAAATGCACACTTTCTTTTCTTTTCTTTTCTTTTCAAAGCCTTATTTAAAAAAAAAAAAATCCTTTATTAACATTTAACAAAAGAACAGCTCCCACAAATTGACAAGAGAAAGTCCTTCTCCAGACCACTTCCATAGTTCCCATTTTTATAAGAATTAGTAATATCTATATGGTGAAATATCAGTTCCCCCACCTAAAATGAAAATCCTCCCAACCCTAAAAAACAATACTGATAATAATAATAATAATAAAAAAAAAACAAACCAATAAAGAAAAAATCTCAAAGCAAAATCTATTTATTTTTCATTTTTTCTTTTGTTTTTATTTTTCAAGTTGAGTTTTTTCCTCGGCTTTTCAAAAGTCTCCGTGAAACTTGCCGGCGTTTTCAACTTACTCGCTGGCCTGAGAACTTGCTGTAAATTAAACTCTCTCTTTTCTCTATGCATTTATACGTAAATGCTTATTTACTATTTTACTCACATAAAACATTCAATTTTCAGATTTCAATTTTGGTGGAGTGGCCCGGGCGCGACAAATGTAATTTTAATCTCTCTCTCCACATGTAAAACTTGTATGTAGATGCTCAGTAAATTTACTGTATATGGCGTGCTTGTCTGTATGTATGTAGGCGTACTCGGCCTGGTACCTGCACAGGGAAATCTCTTGCGTTTGCTTTGCTATCGCTTTGAGCTGTTTGAATTTCTGGCGTTTCTGGCTTCGACAAGCAGATCTCTGTTTTCTGAATCTGCTGGTCGCTGATCAGTTTGTGAGTTTATGTGGAGGAACTGAATTGTATGCGGTTGTGATTGGTTGGTTCCTCAGTTGAGGAGTGGGCCGTAAACTGAGAAACTGATAATGTGAGTGAGCGATTTGATTTCGAATTTGTGAGTGCGTGTGCATATTTCCATTATCTTTAACGGTTACTCATCCATTTGAATGGCGCAGAGTGAAAATTCTTTTGAGCTGCTGGAAGTTTATGAATATTCTGTAATTCGTTTGGTTGGAGCATTGAGGATCATACAGAATCTTTGCTCCTGAGACTAAGAAGGAAAGACTGAGTAACAGAAGTTGCATTGATTTGGTTGAGATGTCAAAGGTGGTTTACGAAGGATGGATGGTCAGGTATGGGCGCAGGAAGATTGGAAGATCATTTATTCAAATGAGATATTTTGTGCTCGAGTCTAGATTGTTGGCGTATTACAAGAAGAAGCCCCAAGACTATGTGGTACAGAAATTTCATTTCTATTTAATTACTTATCTTATGATTTTGTTGTTGGTTTCTGGGGATTAAAGATTATGAGTGATAGTGTATTTTTTTTCTTCAATATTAGCAGTTAACATTATGTAAAATCAAGTATAGAGTATTTGGAACTGTAGTTTGATGGAACACAAAATTTTATGATTTAACTTGTTTGGTTGTAAGTAATAGCATAATATATTCTGTTTCTAGAGATGATCATTTAGCATTGTTGTGTGTAAGTATTGTTTGTCCTGAAGGTGTTGTATATAAATTTTCTTTCGCTCTTTCTTATGCGGTCAGGTACCCACCAAGACTCTTCTTATAGATGGCAACTGTAGGGTGGAGGATCGAGGATTGAAGACACATCATGGACATGTGAGCTGTGATTAACAGTTTTTCTATTTATATTTCACTTGCTTAATTGTTCTTATATGGTTTTGGGATGTAGTTGAAGAAACTTAATGAGAAATAACATTTATTTGGATGGTCAGATATAGAGTGGTCCATTGTTGTTGGATAATCTTGTTCATCCTATTTTTGTTCAAGTTATTTGAACAGTGCAAACCTCAAATAAAACATTTTGTTGTTCTCGACATCTCGTATGGGATAATTTTCTTAATTTGTCATAATGATATCACTAGTTCTTAGTGTGCTTCATAATGTTTATTTTTTTTCCATGTTGGCTATCCGAGGTGAAAGGGATGCATGAATAATATGTATTATCTTTTAGTGGTGAAATGAGAACTGTGTATGATGATGATCCGGGGTACTTAATCTATTACAATAATCTGAATAATCGATTAATGTACTAAGGCATTTGATGGTACTGTTTTATAGGTGGGCCTTGGGATGGACATGAGGTAGTGGAAGACTGGAAGTTTGGTTCCTTGTAATACACCTGGGAAGGGTTGGGATGATTCTTCCAGGAAAATGCATCCAAGAAAATTAGTTTAAAAAGGAGGATTGAGTAAATGTAATTATAGATTGTTTTATGAATATTAACTGAAGAGTAAATAGCTTGATTCCATGTGTTTAAGGTACGAATAGTCCAAGTTTTACTTCATAGGTGTTAGTTTGTGTATTTTATAAATTCATGTTTTACCAGTTAACTGAACAATTAGTTGTGCTTTACAAAGGAGCGTCACAATGCGACTCATTTCAATAACCAAATGCTGTCAAGCTCGCTACAAAAGTTATTGGTCTTAGTGTATATGACTAGTCTAATATATTTTTATGGTGATGCTCGTACTCAACTAATCAAAGTCTAGTTTACCTTTCTAGTGTTACCCGAAAAGAGTGGCTTCCTTTTGTTCAGTGATATTCGTCCTTGGTAGATACAAATACAATGGTAAAACTTAAAGTGAAAAAATTTGATTTGCGTGGTTCCCTAGGATAGCTAGATGTATGCGGCAGATTGGATCACAACTGACATGTTAATTCTAAATCAGAATCTGATATGTCTAAGTCCTTGTGGGGGGCTGGCGTTCCAACATTAGGCATAAATCCTTTCTAGTTGCTGGATTCCTTGTTTTATGTTTTTATTTACTCGGCAGTTGAATCAGTGAAAGAACTGCTTAGTTCCGTATTCTAAATCTAAAACTCCAGCTATTTGGAGTGGGATTCAGCTCTCTTCTCCTTCTCTTTTGTTTTTGGTTGCATCTGAAGCTAGATATTTGTGTAGTTTTTTATGCTTCAGATGTTCCTAGTGACCAAATAGTTTAGACATGTTCCCTGTGACTGCCTTTATTTTTACAAAGTTCGTTTATATTTGGCAGATGGTATACGTTCTGTCAGTTTACAACAAGAAAGAGAAGCACCACAGAATTACGGTGCGTTACAGACTTACAGTTGCATCTATTCATTCTTCTAAGTGTTAGTTTTTGTTGATTGAATTATTCTACTTGCACATGCATATAGCATCTTATATGTTACTCTCGGTACACATAGTGATGAAATTTACAAATATATAATAGTGAAGACATAACCTTTGCTTGAGTATAGGATATCCTTGAGTATGTCGCATTATCAAGAGTAACTAAGACGTTCAAAAAATAATTAATTTATGCTTTAGTAATTACGGTGGAACTTTGATCTCATTTGCTACTTTAGTTCTCCCTTTTTCATTTTATCTTTTCTGTCACCTTTTATATTCAAACAATTAATGCATCTTTCCTAGTTCTTTTACTACCCTTGTCGCTGTTACTATTTTTCTAGTTTTCTATTTTTGTTAATGGCATGAGTATTTAGGGAATGTGAAATAACACTTAAAGCTACTTTCTCTCGACATATTCTCCAGGAAATAGAAAATAGATGAACATAATACACTGAGAAAGTGCCCGACTTGGATGGTATAGTTTAATTATATTTTAATGTGTTAAAAACCTGAAAATAGACAGATTTAAAACATCATTTGCTAAGAAAATTTTGTCTCGAGATTTATATTTACTGGGTAAGCATGTGAATTAATTAAGTAATGACGTTCATAGACTTTTGCTTGTGAGTTTTATTTTGGAAGTACAACTTATTTTACCAGTTGATGTTTCTTGTTCCAGATGGCAGCTTTCAACATTCAGGAGGCACTCATTTGGAAAGAGAGAATTGAATCTGTTATTGATCAGGTTCTCTTGTCACTCCCTGTTTTCACTTAATGTTTGAAATTAATATTTTCTGCATGTGATGATGTCACATTTTGCCTGTATGTTTGGTGTGACATATGATTAACTGATAAATGTTGTTGGCGTGCAGCATCAAGAGTCACAAGCTATGAGTGGTAACAAATACCAGTCGTTCGAATATAAATCTGGTATGGACAATGGGAGGACTGCTTCATCATCAGATCGTGAGAGTCAGTAAGTAGTTCTTTTGCTAATATCAGTGCTGAATCTTTTAAGCCAGAGATATCGAGAAATAACAAACTGAGGATAAATGAGGGTTGCTAAAACTTTGCTTATGTGAAAGACTACTCATTTGCAGTTTGTAACTTGCCTCTATAGGTGATAGTAAATCCTACTTTCCCTTTTCCTAAATCTTTGAGAAAGACGGTTTACAAATTTTCTTAGACTAAGAGTGATACTTTTCGTGAAGCTGCGTTATGCCTGGAAGTAAATATGAATATATGATGTTTGAAAACCACAATTTGGAGTAAGGTAAGTTCTCAAACATAGAGATCTAGGAATTGAGAGTAGATAGTCTGTGTGCTTTGGTGGTTTAAAGAAGGGCCAGTGGTCATCTTTCATGATGTAAGGTAATGGCTATCTGATGGCTGTGAGGATGTTTCTTCACTTAATTGTCTCTTTTGTCAGCTAAAGAGCTGAAATTCATAAGTGAGGATTTGGATTCCAGTAGAGATAACCCTGGGATTGCCGATTGCTGCAGGGAGCTTTAAATAGTTCCAATTTTGAGAGCCAGTCAGTCATTGTGTGGAACTGTGGTGAATTAAAGATATAGGTGCATTGTCCTAGATAGATTGGTGTATCATTATCGATCAATATGCTGGAAATGTAGGAAATTACAATGTATACTAGAGTATTTATTTAGTAAAAATATTTACAACTCTGAAACTTAACTTATTTTGGTCATGTGATGTGAATATATTATTGTGGCTATTATGATTGATGAACTGGAATTAATTTACGGATGTCGCAAATTTCCCTTTTACTTGATATGCTTGCATGCTCTTATGTTTAGTATGGATGTTGTAGACTCTGAGGATTGTTCATCATTTCTTCTCATTTCTCTTTGCTTCTGTGATATGACCTTTCCCAATATTTTCGTTTTCACAGAAGTATGCCAAATTATTTCCAATTAAATTGAATAGGAACAATATATTATTATATTGATGACTCATGTTGAAATGATTTTTGATGTTCAGGAATGATATATTTGGCATTCCCTACTCATCTAATCCTAGCTTTTTCGTACACCAAACATGTTATCCTCATAACCTTTTCAAACAGAACCACCAAATTCTTACTTCTCTACTACTGTAATGATTTTTCTGCACATATAAAAATAACTGCATTTGGCCATCCTGATCTGACATAAATTTAGAAAAAACATTGATGCCTGATCATTTTGACTAAGTTTGATATTTCTTTTCCTTTTCTATTTCCTTCCTATCTTGTAGGTTTAGTGCTGCTGAAGGTGAAGAAGAATCTCACCATGACCGTAGTTTGTTGCGAAGAACAACAATAGGAAATGGTCTCCAAATTTGTTACCTTGCCCTACTGAATAATTTCGGATTTTATTTTAAGCTTACACAAATTTTACTATCACTTTCTATTGACAGGGCCTCCAGAGTCTGAATTTTGGAAAAATTTTAGTTGCTTCATGGTAACTCCTAGTTATAGCAAGTGATACTGTGCTTCCTCAACTTCAGGTTGCATCAGATAAAGGGCTTTTCTCTATTGTCTTTAATCTGCAAGTGAGTTGCTTAATGTGGCTGGTTCCTATTCTAGTTATCCTATCTGGCAGTATGAAGATTCACACATTTTCACTCTTCTAGGTTCCGGGATCGACCCACTACAGCATGGTGTTTTATTTCGTTACAAAGGAGTTATTACCAGGATCTCTGTTGCAGAGGTTTGTTGATGGAGATGACGAGTTCCGCAATAGTAGACTGAAGCTTATTCCATCAGTTCCTAAGGTATTCTACTTCATGTTTTACTCCTTTGTAATAGAGCTGTAGCGAACTATGTGGAGCTATTGATTCTATTGATGAACAAATGTGTAGAAATTAATTCCAATGGGCGCAAATATTCTTGCTGCTAGTGACAAATTTTGCAACGATTACCTGAAGTATAATACTAGTACTAGGGGATATTTAATTGAATCTGTATATGTATTTTATGTGCACAGATAATTTGTATTATTGTATACACAGATAATATGAGGAATATCATATGTTCTCTTCTTTGTTAAAATAAATGAATACGATTGCCTTATGTTTGGTAATTAGAAAGCACTTTCATGAATTTCCTGATTGTAAGTTGAGTCACCATAAAAGCCTTACAAGATTAAGGACAAAAAAAGGTGGCTCTGGATAGGAGAACATGTATTGCCTTTACTATTGTGTCTTTTACTTATAAAATTGTCACTTTTTAAAGTGTTGGCATATCATAACATTTATGAATTTTATTCGTCATGTATGGTTCTTGGATTGTTCGTCAGAGTGTTGGGAGCACCCTTTGTATACTAGGGAAGGCAGTTGACTGTAGTTATATCTGTGGTCCCAAGTACTTGGAAGTAGGATATATATATATAAACCGCACTTCCTTTCTCCATCTAATTATTTTGATTTTTGACTGAGATACTCTCACATTTGGCGGGTGTTGTGTGTAGATTGACGTTGATATTGGTTCTTCCACTGTGGCTAATGGAGTATTGGGCCTTGTAATTGGCGTTATCACGACACTCGTGGTTGACATGGCCTTTCTTGTACAGGTATTCAGACCTCAACCGACGATTTTTTAATGTAATGTCTTAATCGCCTCATAGGCACCTGAGATTGATAGCAATTGGGTTAAGTTTCAAAATTGTGCAATTTCCAATGGTAACTAACAAGAGCTTCCATAAAAAGAGTTTCCCTGCGTTTCAAGAAATTTTATGGTATTCCATAAAAACAACACAACCAACTTATTTGAAAAAAATTGTACGGTTAGATGTATGTGTTGCACTTTCATATGCGTGGGTCAGAGTAGGATTTCGGATTTTTGGTTTATTTTGTTTCTACTAAATGAAAATGGTTTATTTTTGGTTTATTTTGTTAGGCAAACACCACGGAAGAGTTGCCCGAGCGGCTAATAGGTGCAGTGAGAGCCTCTCATATTGAGTTATCATCGGCGATTGTGCCAAGGCTGGAGTCGTATTCTTGACTCTTGGTGCAAGCTCAGAATATAAGGGGTGTCAGTTATACAAGGTATTCATCGTTCTATATTCATCTTTTCGGAAGTTGGAGATTTAAACATTTTCCTTACACTTCACTTCTATGCAGTGAAAATTGCGAAATGGAGATCCTGTTCATACTTAAAAGACGAATATTTGCTGTGGGAGTGTACGCACTATTGTAATTTTCATCTATATCTATCTATACTTAAATGTCAGATTTTATTTTTTTCCTTTTTATCATAAAAATATATTTATTATAATAATTATTTTTCTCATAAAATAATAATGAAATTATGAAAGCAAATATGAATGATATTAACTTTTAGATATATTTTTAATCTAAGGGGGGTGTATTCAATTCGGAATTTAAGTGACATTTTAAGACTTTTCGAGATTTGAGACTTTCTAGGATTTTCAGATTTTGGAAGAATTCTATGAAATCTCAAGTCCGGAGGTAGGATTTGAAGTGAGATTTCATATAAGGTTTTTTTGTTTAGAAATCCCACAAAATCTTAAAAAGTCTTAATAAATTCTAGTGTCAAAAAAATTAAATACCTCAGGATTTTGTAAGACTTTTGAAAATCCCAATTGAATACCCCAGGATTTTTAAAAGTTTTAAAAAGTTTTAACAAATCTAAATTGAATACATTATTTCTAAAGTCTTAAAAAGTCCTTAAAAATCCTAATTAAATACACTCCTGTAAATTAGTCAATTGTTTTATAATTTTAAAAGTACTAATATGTATGGATAGAGCTATAAATTAACACATATATTACGAAAAATCAAAAGTTGGAACATAGGTTTGGGAAACTCTGATTTTATATATATATGGAGTGGTAGTTTTAATGAGAAACGATATGTTTCTTCTCTTCAAAAGTATGACTTTTAAATTGAATATTAATATAGTTATTAATATATATTAAATAAATCATGACATAAATCACTTCTTCATGGGTAGTTATTCAACTACTAATTGTAATATACATTTATAATTGCATTAATTTTCATTTTGGTAAAAATAATTCAATCAAGCAAAAAAGACAACAATTTCATACTATTTTAAATTATAAATCTTGTCGCAAGTTAACGAGATTTGTAGGTACCTGTGTGTGGTTGATTTCATCTTGCCATGGATAGTGCCCCATGGGTTTAATCACAAATTTGCCTCTACCAGCACTATTCATCTTTTGAATCGTTAATAGTTAATATATGTAACGAGATGCATATGTGTTG
>BKCP01013403.1:860603-960339 GCA_008636005.1 Striga asiatica | reverse complement strand
AAAAACTCAAATAATATTATTATATCTGATAATCGAAGAAAAGGATAATGATACAGAGAGAGAAAGAGAGACAAGAGAAAGATGAACCAAAATCAGAAAATGAAATAATGAAAAAAGTGTTTTGTGAAATGAAAAGTCCAACCCTTTTATATCTAGGGTTTGCTCAATGCTAAATAAGTAAAATACAATTGCCTATAGTTGTTGTTTTATAAACAGCAACTTTAACACAAGTTCTAAAAGTACAATTGCCTATAGTTGTTTTATAAACAACAACTTTAACACATGTACTAAAACAAAAACAATTGATATACATAATGTTATTACACCCCCCTCCCGCAAGCTTAACATGTATGTTGTGCATGTTAAGTTTGGATGTAGGATACTGAAATGCAGGACCAGCCAAAGCTTTTGTAAGCATATCTGCAGCTTGCTCTTTTGAATCCACATGCTGAAGTTTGATAAGGCCTTTAGTTACCTTTTCCCTGACTAGATGACAATCAATTTCTATATGTTTTGTTCTTTCATGAAAAACTGGGTTAGTAGCCATTGCAATAGCAGATTTACTATCAAAGAATAAAGAAACAGGGGATGTGTGAGAAACATTAAGATCAACAGGAAGATATAAAATACATTGAATCTCACAAGATGTAGAAGCTAGTGCCCTGTATTATGCCTCAACAGAAGACTTACTAATAGTTGCCTGCTTTTTAGATTTCCAAGATATAAGTGATTGTCCCAAAAAAATTGAAAAACCAGTCACACTCTTTGTTGTGTTAACACAAGAGCCCAATCACTATCTGAAAAAGCATGTAACTGAAGTGAAGAATTTCTGGAAAAGAGAATTCCCTTACCTACTGTACCTTTTAAGTATCTCAGTACTCTGTATGCTGCATTGAGATGATGAACTGTTGGTTTGGATAGGAATTGGCTGAGGGTATGAATGTTGAATGCAATATCAGGCCTTGATATTGTTAAGTATAGTAACCTGCCAATGAGCTTCCTATATGTTGTAGGTTCTGTCAGTTCATCATTCTCAGTGCAAGCAGTTAGTTTAATAGTGGGATCCATAGGAGTGGTGCTGGTTTGCAGCCTAAAAAACCTGTGTCAGTGAGAATATCTAATGCATATTTTCTCTGACACATGTTTATCCCTTGATCAGAGTGGGCAAACTCTAAACCAAGGATATACTTTAAAACACCCAAATCTTTTATAGTAAAGCGTTATCAAGATGAGTTTTGATAGCAATGATATGATTTAAATTATTGCCAGCGACAATAATGTCATCAACATATACTAGCAAAGCTGTGAATGAGGAATCTGAATGCATGGTAAACAGAGATGTGTCTGAAACAGATTGCACAAAACCATAATCAATAAGACATTTAGTGAGCTTAGAGAACCATTGTCTAGAAGCTTGCTTGAGACCATAGAGGCTTTTTACTAATTTACAAACCCTGTTATCAGACTTATCAAGATACCCTGGAGGGGGCTTCATATAAACTTCTTCCTCTAATTCACCATGTAAGAAGGCATTGTTAACATCAAGTTGATGAATATGCCACTTTTTAACAGAAGCTATATATAGCAATTAACAATCTGACAGTAGTGATTTTTGCAATTGGGGAAAATGTTTCAAAATAGTCAATTCCCTCTTCTTGTGTATAACCTTTGGCAACAAATCTTGCCTTATATCTTTCCACAGTACCATCAGATTTGTATTTTATTTTGAAAACTCATTTGCAACATATGCAATGTTTATTTTTGGGTAAATTTGTCAATTCCCAAGTATTAGTTTTCTCTAAAGCCTCTATTTCATTTCTCATAGCAATCTGCCATTGTGTATCTTTGGCAGCTTCTTTAAAACTTTTAGGTTCAGTAAGCAATGATATGGATGCTGTAAAGCATGAATGTAATGCAGATAAAGAGTCCGTGGACAAAAAATTTGAGATAGGATATAGAGATGTTCCAGAAGTGCATTAAGAAGAAACTGTTGAGTTTGATGAAGGAATAGAATGTGTGTATATGTCAAGGTAGACTGGGGGTTTAGTTGGTCTGTTTGATCTTTTGATGTTTGGTATGTTTGCAGGGAGTTGTGGAGAAGTAGGTGGAGTATTTGATATATGTTCTGAGGACTGTATAGGGTATGTAGGTGATGTAGTGGGTAATGATGTAGATATAGGTAATGTATTCTGTATAGGAGGGATGAGAGCTGATACACTGTTCTGTTCAAAAGGAAAAGGTTGAGATAATGGAAACAATGTATCTGTATTATCAGTAGAAGAGTTAGGATCAATGTCCTTAAAAGGAAGAACATTCTCATAAATTTGCACATTTCTGGATATAAATGTTTTCTTGGTATCAAGGTTGTAAAGTTTGTAACCTTTACAACCTATGTGATATTCAAGAATTATGCACTTATGGGCCCTTGAATCAAATTTACTCCTATTTGCAGTGAGAGTAGATGCATAACACAAACTACCAATGACTCTGAGATGAGTGTATGTAGGTGGTTTGTTGTTTAAAAGTTCAAATGGAGATTTGTTTTGTAAAACAGTGGATGGAACTCTATTTATGATATGTGCAGCAGCTGAAATACAGTCCATCCAAAATATTGAGGGTAAATGTGCATGAAACATAATAGCCCGAGCTACTTGTAATAGATGTTGGTGCTTTCTCTCCACTCTCCCATTATGTTGGGGAGTTTCAACACAAGTAGTTTGATGAATGATGCAATTAGATTGGTAAAAATCATGAAGAAAGAACTCAGTCCTATTGTCAGTTCTAATGGTTTTTATTTGTTTTTGAAATTGAGTGAGAACCATGTTGTAGAAATGAGTGAGACTGCTTTTAGTATCAGACTTAGCTTTAAGAGGATAAATCCAAATTGTTCTACTAAAGTCATTAACTATTGTAAGAAAGTATTTATATCCTTCATGAGAAATGATAGAAAATGGTCCCAAACATCACAGTGAATAAGTTCAAAAATAGTAGAAGATTTTGAGTCACTGATTGTGAAGGGTAACCTTTCTTGTCTAGCAAAATGACATATATCACAAGGTAATGAGTGCATAGATGAACATGATGAATCAACCATTGGTAAATGCATCAACTTATTATATGACAAATGTCCCAGTTTGTGGTGCCACAAAGTATTGTTCATAGAACTATGCTTTACAGGTAAAGGAGAGTTTACATGTAAATTGCATGAAGCAGCATTAACAGAAAGACATGAGTTAACAGAAGAATCAGATAAAGTCAGATGGTAGAGGCCATCTTTTAAGTCAGCAGAACCAATCATTTTGAGAGTTGTCAAATCCTGTAATATACAATATGATGACATGAACTGAATCACACAGTTTGTAGTGGATACTAGTTTGGAAACTGATATCAAGATTGAATGTGAAATTAGGCACAAGTAAATCATCATGCAAAATCAAGTCACTTGATAAAATACTTTGCCCAATGCTTCAGTAGTATTACCATTTGGTAAATTGATTTTTATATTTGTAACCGGTTTGAGATTAGTAAACAAACTAGCATCACAAACCATATGATCAGTTGCACCCGTGTCTATAATCTAAGTATTTTTAATAAAATTTCTAGACACAGTGCATATAAAGGGATTAGGAGTACCTGAAGCATTATGCACAGCTGTTGCTACCATTGGACTTGGTTCTGTGACAGATTTAACTTCCTGATTCTTTTTTAAGGCTAAAAACTCAAGAAAGAGATCATTAGTTGTGGAAGATGCATCATTAGAAATGTTCTCAGGAGTACTGGTTGAATGAGTGAGGTTGACAGAGTGTTTAGGGTGAATTCTGGGACCCTTGGGACCAGTCCAGTTAGGAGGGTAGCCATAAACTTGATAACATTTGTCTGAGGGGTGTGGATAACCACAATGAGAGCATTTTGGTCTTGGCTTCTTATTTTTGGAATAAGGTTGTTTGGAAGAAGTGAACTGAGGGTTGTTTGTTTTAGCTAGCATAGCCATAGGTTTAGAAGCAATAGAAGAGTTATGGAGGGCTCTTTGGGATTCTTCTTGAAGTAATAAGGAATAGATCTTTGTAAGGGTACATAATGGGGATGTAAGTAGGAAATAGCTTCTGAGAGAGGCATATGAGTCATTTAAACCAATGAGGAATTTCGTCACACAATCATTTTGTTGGGATGCAGCCATCAAGTCAAAGATATTGCAAGTACAGGAAGCCAAAGCACCACAATTACATTTGATAATAGGCCTAAAGGTTACATACTCATCCCAAAGACCTTTGAAAGCATTGTAATACTGAGTAACAGACAGTGAACCTTGAGTCATTGTGTTTAGAGATTTTTCTAATTGAAAAACTCGTGGTCCACTACTCACAGCATATCTATTTTTCAATTCATCCTAGACATCCTTAGCATAATTGAAAAACAGCAGAGATTGTCTAATATTTTTAGAAATCGAACTCAACAGCCAGGACAAAACCAAATTATTTGCCATCACCCAAGAGATATACAGACTATTATCTAGAGTAGGAAAAGGTGATAGCAGAGTACCATCAATAAAACCGCCTTTGTTTTTCACGCTGAGGGCCATGACAACTGCGCGGGACCAACTGACGTAATTATCACCGTTGAGAAGTTCAGCGACGATGAGAGCTCCCGGATTGTCACTCGCGTGAAGGTAGTAAGCACTGGATGGATCATCGTTGGGACTTTGAGTGGTCGCCATGTGAAATCAACCGAGCATCAAGTAGATCAACCGAGAATCAAGTAGATCTAGGAGATGTAGATCACAAAATCCAAAACAATCAAAGATCGAGTTTCAGATGTTGAAAACCCTAAAAAAATCAAAGATCTTAGAGATGAAGACTCGATCGGAACAAAAAACAATAAGAGATCTATGTGCAAAAGCGAAAAATCACTGGATCGTACACGACTGATACCATATTATATCTGATAATCGAAGAAAAGGATGATGATACAGAGAGAGAAAGAGAGACGAGAGAAAGATGAACAAAAATCAGAAAATGAAATAATGAAAAAGTGTGTTGTGAAATGAAGAGTCCAACCATTTTATATCTAGAGTTTACTCAAGGCTAAATAAGTAAAATACAATTGCCTATACTTGTTGTTTTATAAACAACAACTATAACACAAGTTCTAAAAGTACAATTGCCTTTAGTTGCTGTTTTATAAACAACAACTTTAACACATCTACTAAAACAAAAATAATTTCATATACATAATGTTATTAAATATAAAATAACAAAACTCGAAAAAATGTACAAACAGACGCATCACACAATACCAACTTTGTCTACAACAAAAAACTAAACACAAGAAGTACTAAACTAGCAAGAAAAACCTCAAACTAGCAAGAAAAAACTAAACTACCACAGTACTAAACAAAACCTANAATAATAATAATAATAATAATAATAATAATAATAATAATAATAATAATAGCATCACCAACTTCATGGCTCTAATAATAATAATAATAATAATAATAATAATAATAATAATAGCATCACCAACTTCATGGCTCAATCATGATTTGGTGATTTAGTTTGACATTAATATGCATTTGCGGACAAACTTGTTCACCTAAGCATATCATCAAAAACCAACTCCCTAAGGCTAAAGTTCGTCTCAAAAGTTAGCGAAGGTCCACCTTTCCCATATTAAAATGCACTCAATAAATTGAGTAACCCCTACTCCATATATATAATACACACATTAAAAAAAGAAAGAAAAATACAAGAAAACTCTATATAAACCCTATTTCACAATTCAATTTTCACAATAAGCTACAAATTCTTTAGGAAAAGCAACTAACAAAAAAGATGGCGAAAAGCAAGATTCTGGTGGTGGGTGGGACCGGCTACATTGGGAGGAGGCTCGTCAAGGCCAGCCTGGCGGAGGGCCACCCCACGTACGTTCTCCGGCGGCCGGAGATTGGGCTGGACATCGACAAGCTGCAGGTGTTGCTGGAGTTCAAGAGGCAGGGAGCCCGCCTGCTCGAGGGCTCGTTTCCCGATCACCGGAGCCTGGTGGAGGCCATCAAACAGGTCGACGTAGTGGTTTGTGCCATGTCGGGAGTTCATTTTAGGAGCCATAATCTCATGTTGCAGCTTAAGCTCGTTGATGCTATTAAACAAGCTGGAAATATCAAGGTAAGTGTAAATATTATCAAGTAAAAATATAGAATACCCTTTCCTTCTTTAAATTTTCAAGATTTTTATATAACTAAAAGAATTATTTTTTAAAAAGTATTTTAGAGTTTCATCATATAAATGTGCTCTTCTCTACCACTAGGGCACATTAAAATGCGTTTATCAATT
This sequence comes from Striga asiatica, assembly GCA_008636005.1. Taxonomy (NCBI): domain Eukaryota; kingdom Viridiplantae; phylum Streptophyta; class Magnoliopsida; order Lamiales; family Orobanchaceae; genus Striga; species Striga asiatica. The sequence continues at coordinate 954,010 of BKCP01013403.1, read as the reverse complement.
GTTTAATTTTCAATCCGTTGTGTTAAATCCCTATATATAATTCCTGAATTTGTTCTTACACTTCGGATTATATGTGCCAAAATTTCATGTTTCGTCATTTGGTTGGATGATTTTTAATTTACTTACAATCCATAAACAATTAGGATTGGTCTTATCCATAAATATACTGGATATTTATGACAATTTTTACGAGCATTAATTGTGTTTTAATAAATTTTCTATTCTGGACGTGGTTTCTAAGTCATGGTTTTTTTTTTCTCAATCTTTTTTTTAAACTATAATATATTTTAAAAGTCAATTTTTATATTTATTATCACTCTTGATATATTAAATAATAAATCAATCATCTCTTCATTAGCTTCGATTTGACATCTATAATGTATGATACAATAAATAAATAATTGTATTTATATTTACAAATAAAAATTAAATTATCTGTTATTTTTAATTTTAAAAAAAATGAAATACTTATCAATTAAATAACTTTACATGTGAAGTAGTTATATGATATAAGTTAAAAGAACTATTATAATATAAGATGACTAAGTCGTACATGTGATGGTGTCATTTTAAATATGAACCAGTATTTGATCCTGTCACATGCACAGATATTTAAATTATTATAACTTATAAGTTACGTGTATGTGTATAATTGTAAAATTATAAGTTAAATAATAGTATCATATTTTAAAATTTTAAAAACAAAATTATTTTGTATTTCAGGACATAAAAAGACATTAAAGAAATGGACACCATCTAAAATGGGACATATCAAATAATTCGTGTAACTGAAAGTTACATATTTTTATTAAATGGTGGACAAATTTTTATTAAATGAACACCTATTTTTATTAAATGAACTACTACTATTATTAATTGTTGGATGAATAAAATTTATTGAAACTTGCCAGTAATTATATATGTAGATAATAATAATAATAGCAATAATAATAATAATAATATATTTTATAAAGAGCATTTAAATTTAGAATAGAATTTTTTATTACTTTTTAAATTTAAGTACAATTTTTTTAACAGACACCCGTATAATGCACGAGTGTTGTACTAATATTTGTCAAAAGCTAATAGTTGCATGCTACAAAGAAACCGTCAACTCCTCCTCTGAGCTCCGTTTGTCCATGCCGTTGCCGGCCACCACCTCCGGCCCGGTCATTCAACCCATTAGAAGNAAAGAGGGCAAAAATTCAAAATTGGTCTTATAATTTAGCCACTGTCCAAAAAACTACCCCGATATTGACCACTTTCAATTTAGGTCCTATAATTTGTCGATTTCATCAATTTTGGTCCTTTTTTATCCGCACCTTGGATTAAAAAGTGACGTGGCATGAAAAAAGGACCAAAATTGATGAAATCGACAAATTATAGGACCAAAATTGATGAAATCGACAAATTATAGGACTAAAATTGACGTGCCACGTAGATCATAATCACGCCATGTAACATTAAAAAACTGACACATCATGCCACGTCACTTTTTTAATCCAGGGTGCGGATAAAAAGGACCAAAATTGATGAAATCGACAAATTACAGGACCTAAATTAAAAGTGGTCAATATCGGGGTGGTCTTTTGGATAGTGGCCAAGATATAGGATCAATATTGAAATTTTGTCAAACAAAGAGAAATGTTATAGGTACATAATATTGTACATAAAGGTATACATAACACTCACATTGAGTCGGACAGATCAAAAGTAAAAGCGGACCTCACTCCATGTGAGTGTTATGTATACCTCTATATACATTTATTATGTACTTGTAGCATTTTTCTAAAACGAAACAATTGCGTTGTCCTACTTTGGTACGAGTGCTATTTGTGAAAAATTAAACTTTTTGTGACAATTTAAAGGAGGTGAGATATTCAGTTCAAGTCGATTATTGAAAATTTTAATATACTAAAACCAATTAAGTTCAAAATTCAGGGTACAAAAGCAAAAAGTATGTAACAATACATATCAAAGTTGATTTTTTTCAAATTTGAGTAAATATAACAATATATATACCGGATATTACAATGTACATATGCTTAATTACATATCTATTTTACTATATAATTAGGGAGTGACTTTCGCTTACATATCTATTTTACTAATTAAGAAAGTCACTTCTAATTTTAGTTTGTCACTTGTGGGGTTATTTTTTCTTTGGAAAATAATGTAGTAAGTCTCTTGTGGGTCCTACATTCTCATACCCTTTTTTGGAAAATCATTAGGATGTGTCATTTTTCTTGAAAAAAAAGTTATTGACCACACATACTGCAAATGTGGTTATTTTTTCTCTTGAAAATAGTTTACCAATACAATTACTTATTTGACCCTATATTTTATCTTTTTTGACCAGACATGTTGCAAATGTCTTTTTAATTTCCTTCTTAAAATAACTAGTACAACACCAGTATAATATATGAATATTAAATTAAATAATTTTTATATAAAAATATTGTAAAAAAAATATAATATTCATATTTTATTTTATTTAATTAAAAATATTTTCATAAAAACGTTTTAAAGGAGAATATATTACTTTTACATTTTTACTTTAAAGTTTATAGATACATGCATTTATAGACTCAAAACACTTAAGTTACTATAAGAATTTAATTGAAAATCTACAATATCACAAAAATAAAATAAAAAAAAATGAGCATAAATTTAAGATGACTTTACTTCTTTATTTCAAAAAATACAATTAAGAATATTTTTTTAAAATTTTAATTTCTGATAATTAACATTGTTATTGAAATAAAATAAATCAATAATAAAATTTCATGTATGTAGATTTTTTATTACTTAATTTATTATAAACGTGATTTACCAAACAAATTAAAACAACTGTGTGGCATTACCAGAATTTTATTACGAATTACAAATTCTTTCAGTTAATTAAAGTTCCTGTTGTTAAATTAAAATTGATACAACTCCAATCCCAAGAATGAAATATTGATAAGTTTCTTTTACCAACAAAAAAGTTCAAACAATTAATAGTGATTGCCACAATTAGGAATAACTTTCTCTGCAATAAATTATTATTCAATTTCTTTGTTACAAGTTACAATAACGCAAAGCCCACGTTAATGGTAGATCACTTAAAAAAAATCCTTGGATTTTGTCATTGACAGATTTAAAAAAAAAAATACCATAAGCTGGGAAAATCTAGATGAAGCCTAAGTGAGTTTTCATCCCAAAACTAATTGCTGGAAGGAGGAGTAGCCTAAGTGAGTTATAAAGTCCAGATGAAGCCTAAGTGAGATTTCATCCCAAAACCAAAGATTTCATCTCAAAACCAATTGGTGGAAGGAGGAGTAGCCCATTAGACTTATAAATTAGACTTATTTTCCCTATATAAAGAATGTGAGACAACTCACAAGTAAATATTCTAATACGCCCACCCACTTGTTAGTCCTTAATAAGAAAGCTCAAGCCCATATAGTTGTGTACCCAAGTCGTACTAGAAACAGGCTCCCATAAACGAGTGCGTGGAGAAAACGGGTACGTCATTACACGGTCCCACATAGAACCGACTCGGATACCATGTAAGAAACGGGGATAAAACCGGTGCGGTCCCACGCACGGGAAGCGCACCATAAGCAAGGAAAGCTCAGATGAAGCTCAGGTGGGGTTCCATCCCAAAACCAATTAGTGGAAGGAGGAGTACCCCATCAGACTTATAAATTAAGTCTATTTTCCTTTTATAAAGGATGTTGGACAACTCACAAGTGAATATTTTAATAAACTTGTTTATAAATTAAGAGATTGTGGGGAGAAAACAAACTATTTTAGGCGTGAGTATAGAAAGATATTAGGAGAAGGTATGTAAGATATTAGCATAAGATATGTATGATTTAGAAAAATTAAAGATTAACTATGCTTAGACGAACGTTGAGATAAAATAGGTAATTCACAAACCTACTTGGCATAGTTGAGTTGGCATCCAAACCTATACATGTGTTAAGCCAAAGCATAGAATTGCAACAAATAAGCATACGGAACATGCGAACCTAACACTTAGGTTCAACTTATTTTGAAATTATATATATGGGAGATTTTACCAAGACTACTTATTTTTACCCTACATATTTTAGGAAAACCGTTTTACCTTCAAATACATAACATCTTTCATATGTAAATTTCGGTTTTTTACAACTCAAAAAAATGTTTTATTTATAAAAAAATAAATCAGGTCCCAAAAAAATGAATTAACTGTCAATTTTGAGCCTAATATAATGGCCTTATTTGGTAATCAATGGTTAATTATTAGTTGTTAGTAAAATTACTTATAAGGACAACAACATACTTGAAAATTATTTTTATGTAGATATTTATAAAGTAGCACACAAATATCTACTTTCCAAAAGGCTCTGTTTCATTTTTTTTTCGACAGTACATCTAACTCGTTATTATACCATACAAATGAATTAACAAAAATTTGGATACTATATTAATTTCCGTTTTATTTTAACAGAAATAATATACTTTTACTTCTATCTTGTTCGAGTAATATTTGTTGGTATTCGTTCTACATTCAAAATAATTCAAATTCACTTTTTTTTTCGACAACACATCTACCTCGTTCTTATACCATACAATTGATTTTTTTTTTCAGATACTAAATAAATTTCATTTAGTTTAATAGAATAATATAATTTTAATTCTATCTTGTTCGAGCGTCTGTTCTACTTTTAAAATAGTTTGGTTTTACTTTTTTTCTTCGACAACGCATCTAACTCGTTCTTATGCAATTGAATTATTTTTTTTGGATACTAAATAAATTTCAGTTTATTTTAATGAAAATAACATACTTTTATTCTATCTTGTTCGACAATGTTTGTTGGCGTCCGTTGTACTTTAAAAATAGCACGGTTTTACTTTTTTTGTTCGAAAATATATCCAACCCGTTCTTATACCATATATTTGAATTTTTTTTTTTCTCAGATTCTAAATTAATTTCACTTTTATTTTTCCGAAAATAACATAATTTTACTTCTTCTTGTTCGAGCAATGTTTGTTGGCGTCCGTTTTACTTATATCTTGTTCGAGAAATTTTTTTCAGAGTACTAAATTAATACCATTTTTATTTCTCACATGATATAGAGATAAAGATGGAATTCATTTATTANGAGGTATTTAAGGGTAAATTGAACTTTTATTTTGTTCCCTTCAAAAGCTAATTGAAAACACTGCAAGATGTATTGTTTCAATTTTTAGCGGTTGTGCACCAACAAGCCAATTGCAGAAGCCACTGACCAAACAAAAATTTGGCTGTTTGAAAAAACTATTTTTTTTTTTCACAAAACGCCAATACCAAACACCCCCAATATCTTTCTATTCGGACTCAAAAGACTTATCAATTTTAATCCTAAAAGATTAAATCTATCGGACTCCATATGTGTTGTTAAGAAAATAAATGAAAACATCTTAATACAAATAAAAAATGAAAAAATTATGAAAAACACCAGTAAATTTTTATATGCCGAAATTATTAAAATGTAAAAGTTTGGTAATAATAATCATTCTAATATAAATATACATAAAAAAGAGATGAAAAAAATAAGGTAAATTTCTTCTCCGGTCACATATGGAAACAAAAATAGATAGAGCAAAAAATTAATGATGTTTTTAATATATTTTTTCATTATTATTTATATTGAGGTACTTTTATTAACTTCATGTCATCACTTATTAAGAAGAGTATGATGTTAATCTTTAGAATTTTGAATTGATAATTTCATATTTTGCTAATCCCAAATGGATAGAGTTTATGTATGAAATCTTGAGCAATTGAAAGTTGATTTATTTTTCGTCTCCTATAATAATAAATACTAAAATTTTAAATCTTTCAACATTTAAACGATTGAATTTGTTGTTTTGACCCAAATTGATAGTTTGATATGTTTTGTAACCTAAATTAAAATTTTTATTATTAATTATTAATTACACCTGTGCATTTGTGTAATGCCCCACTTTTATTTCTCGAAAATCGGAATAAATTTTTCAAATTTATTTCAAAATACCTGAGGCGCTACTCATTTTCAAAACAAACTTCAACACTTATTTAATTTCTCAATACTAAATCAATTATCGATATCAGTCATCAATCATCAGTAATTCAATCATCAATTTTACTAACTCCTAAACGGGTTTTCCAAAATTCATAAGTCACCCGAACCGGGTTTCAATAACATTCATAAATTCTAAGAAGCACCTCCTTAACATTATTCAAGTCATAAAATCCAAATCATAAATGCAACAATACTCCAAGTTCATAGTCATAAAATTCAGAATTCATAAATGCGGAAGCATAACAAATAATAAGACCGGTCGTATAGACCGACCACCACTCGCTCTATTCCGCCATCGTGCCTGCCTCGCCTAACCTGAAACGTGAATTTCAGGTGGGAATGAGCACAATAGGAAAAAGTAGTGCTCACCACTATACAGTAAACATTTATCAAACAAATCAACAGTATGATCTCAGCATGAATAAGAATCAATCTAATATCCCAATCTCCTGTCATCATAATATCGTCATAAAATCAAGACTCGTGTGCACACCTACGCATAGACTACTGCGGGGTAAAATACCGAATGCCCCTCGGGCTTCTATCGGTGCCCAAGCCAGTAGGAGTAAATTCTCAAAGAAGATTACCCAACGGGTACGTTTTATAGCTATGGGACTAACTGTTCGACGGCCGGTACAACTCACATCGAAGGCTACATGGTTCACATGCATACTTTGATCATACCACAAATAATTAACATTCATTCATATCATTTACAGCATAGCAAATTTTTACACATGGTTCACATGCATACTTTGATCATACCACAAATAATTTGCACATGCATCCTAATAAGGTATTTTTTTAATTAAATACACTAATTGTACTAGTATCCTAATAAAGCATCCTAAGTTAGGGCTAATTAACTCAGAATACCATACTATCTCTTTTATGTATAATTTTTGAGTGCGTTGAGTCTAAGAGGCAGGTCTGTATGCTTCGTAAGCTTATTTTATATAAATTTATGCTTCGTATTCACAAATGTACAAGTTTGATACTGAATTTTAGGCTTGGGAATCTATTACTATATAACAAAGTTACCTATTTACTAAATATAATAGTAAAAATCTAAATTAATTCATTTTCAACTTTTTAAATTATAGTAAATACAAAATACATGCCATTTCATATTTTAATAGTTTGGTTGGGACACTCATTATATTCAAATAAATAATATATAATTTTTCATATTTAGTATTTCTTTTTCTATAATAATAAGATGTTAAACATAAATAACTATGTATAATATAAAGTCTTAGAAAATGTTTTAAGTAAAAGCCCCTCCGTGCAGCGCACAGGATACACACTAGTTATACTTTGAAACAAATCGTCCCTATATATAATTCTTGAATGCGATGTGTCTAAGTGGCAGACTTATGTGCTTCGGAAGCTTACTTAGCATAAATTAGTGCTTCGTATTGACACATGTTCAGGTTTGATATTGACTATTAGGCATGGAAGTTACCATAAACTATTTTAGTTTTCCTTGTTTCTTAAGTTACAATATATTACTCTTACCTTTTTTATATATTAGTTATTATAAATATGTATTCTTTTTATTTTTAAAATTTATTTTTTTTATATATGAATAACCAAAATAATCATATTTTAATGATCTTCGATTTGACATCCTTACTGCATATATAAAATAAAAAGTAATTTTATCTATATTTATAAATAATATCAATTTTATTATCAACTCAATTTAAAAACATATCTATAACAATATAAAATATTCTATAAAAATAATAAAAATCTAATTTATCAATACACCATAAAATAATCGATTTAATGTGTTTTTCCATAGATTTGGATAAAATATGAAAATTAAGTATTACATACAATAAATTATAAAAAATCTTTTAAAATATTATTATTTTTTATTTAAATATATTGTATAAGGAAGTGAATATTATTATGCTGTTTAAAATAAAAAATATAAAAAATCTCATAATTAAATATAATTAAATAATTTTACGTTTCATAGATTTAAAAATAATACATTTCTGCATAAATTAATATTTTGAATTATTAAATTATATAAATTTGAATTACTTGAAAAACTAATAAACTAGAGACACTAACTCTATAAATATAAAATATAATCAGAATACAATAAAACTTGTTTTGTTTAAAAAAAATTCGATCAAAAATATGAGTTGTAAATAATATTTGTTTTATACAAATATAATCTTAAAATTGTAATTAGAAAATATAGTTTTTAACAAATTTAGTGTAAAAATATGCGCGTCATTTTTAATTAATTATTTATTTTACAAATATTAATATATTTAAGTACCCGTGTAATGCACGGTATCATACTAGTTACACAATTGTCATCAATAGTAAAACTTCAACATATATTAATGCTAGTTCATTAACTTTGCTCTCTAGCGTTTCTTGCCTTCGGAGTTTGGTATGGATCCAGCCCAAATGGGAAATGCTCTTGAGCCCGGAAGAGTAACATTCGACGAGAAGATGATCGTGAGGAAAGCAATCGAAGAAGCCAAAATCCCTTACACATACGTCTCGGCCAACTGTTTTGCCGGCTACTTTGTCGGCAATCTCGCCCAACTTGAAACCCTTGTTCCTCCTAAGGATAAAGTACTAATCTATGGAGATGGCAATGTTAAAGGTGAAATAATTCTTCATGTACATATATCCACATGTAGTACTCTACTTAACTTTCTCTTTAAATGGCAATGTTAAAGGTGAAATAATTCTTCATATACATATATCCACATGTAGTAATCTACTTAACTTTCTCTTTAGAACTATGATATATCCTAGTATTAAATGTAGTAATCTTTTCATTTTCTAACATGTTCAATTTATGGGAGCATTTGCGGTCCAGTCACCAAAATAGGGCTGCAAACGAGTTGAGTCGAGTCAAGCATGGACCTTTTCGAGCGCAGATCAAACTGAGCTCGACGAGCAATGTAAAATGTTGCTTGACTCGTGAAAAAAAATAAAAATGCTCGAGTTCGGCTCGAAAGTTTAACCAGAATGGAAAAGAAACAAAATAAAGAAAGGGTTTGCTAATTTTGCGCGTGTCGTGTTATTATTACAGCGGTGTTCATGGATGAAGATGATGTTGCAACGTACGCTATCAAGTCCGTAGATGACCCTCGTACGTTGAACAAGACACTCTACCTTCGCCCACCGGAAAACATCCTAAGCCAGAGGGAATTGGTCGAGGAATGGGAGAAACTCACTGGAAAGACACTGGAGAAGTTCAGCGTCTCGAAAGAAGATTTCCTTGCTAATCTCAAAGGTACATAATATGAATCATATTAGTCAAGGGGAAATGTGTATATATATATATATATATATATATATATNCAAAATATTAATGTAGACCAATCATTTGACCCGACTTGAAAAAATTATTATGGGAATTTTTTTTTTAAACTTCAACATCGATATAGATGTAATCATGAAATTGCTTTTCTTGCACAGTTTTATAAGCACTTGATATATGAAGGGGATGAAATTATCAATGCAGGTGGTGATTTTGCTTTGCAAGTTGGATTATGCCATTTTTATCACATTTTCTATGAGGGATGCTTGACAAACTTTGAGATAGGGGAAGATGGAGAAGAGGCTTCGACACTTTACCCGGAGGTCGAGTACATGCGTGTCCACAAATACTTGAAGCGTTATTTATGAAATTCATATATTCCTGAATTTTTATGCTCCTAAAGTTTCTATTTACTGCTTGCTATCAACTTGCAAGAATTATACTTAATCTGGGATTTGGACAAGAATAAGTAAGATCCTACAATAACTATTCTGTGTTTGGTCAACTGTTATTCACATCTATGTACAAGAATATTTCAGACAATATATTCTATTGCTACATTGTTATTCCCTTTTTAATTGGTTCATCATGTGAGTGCAACACAAATTAATCAAAGGAGGGTAACTTATTAAAGTGATTAAGTTCATCAGAAGCTAATGAAAAGTAAAGTAAAATCTGAATATAGTGATGATATCAGGAAACCGCAATATATATTGGCTGAGCGTGATAATATATCTTTTCCCAAAAATAATGACAAAAAAAATGAAATTCTTATCTATTTGCGAGCGGTTTAGCTTCAAACACCGACCCATTGATGCCAATAAAATCGTAGCTACTTCGGGTATTTAAATCAAAATCGACAGAAGGCCCCTCGAGCTTAATAAGCTTGATGTCTTTACTTTCTTGTCTACCATAATCTGACTCGTGCGAATTCCCATAATCCACAATATTTCCATTGCGTCCATCCGTATTTACGTTTTGCATGAAACTCGAGAGAGCCAAGTTGAAGTCGGTTAGCTGAGCTTTTGTCGACTCGAGACATTGAGAGTGGTTCGCGTCAGAGGAAAGGCTTTGTTGAGCTTTTTCTAGTATTGCTTGCAAATACTTCCCTTGAGCTTCTATTCTCATTTGCAATTTCTTTTGCACCTATTGTTAGGGGAGAAGGAAAAAAAAGGAAACAAAAACTTGTTCTGTTTTTCAGAAATTCTATCAGATGATAAGGTTCAGATAAAAGGAAAATATGTTCACAAGTGTTGTGGTAAAATACCTCAAGTTGTTCTTGTAGTCTTTTCTGCACCTCAATTTGACTCCTAAGTGCTTCAGAAATTGGAATTTCCCTGTACCACAAATTGGTATTTTTCAATTAATTCTGCTTAATTTTGATTAGAATCTAACATTGGGGGAATTATGTTTTGGTTTTCTGTTGGTGTTGTATTTTTATCTTAACAAAGTTTTTCACTTACAAACACTACCAACTTATCTTTCAATATATTCATATACTTTTGACATCAATGAATTTTTAAGTGTTGAGTGAACTATTATATAATTGAATTTACTTAGTTTTCAGAAACAATTACCCTTGTTCACTCTTGATGCTCGACGAATTGACGCTTGAGCTCGCCATATGCATATTGTGATGCCCATAAGAATTTTCTTACACAAAAAAAAGGGAAAAAAAAAACAAAAAGNAAAAAAAAAAAAAAAAAAATGTTTGACAGGAGACACAAATATAGCTACATCCTGAGAATGAACTTACCACTGTTCTCTTTGTTATGTTCAAAAGTGTTGTGTTTTTTGCCTTGTTGCTGTCCTAATCTATACTTCTGAACAAGCAAAAGTTGAAAGTGTTTAACCTTGTTTATAAATTATTAACGGACGAGTAATAAAATCACATACACGAACCAAATACCTGCAAATGACTCTTCAAGTGATACAATGTCAAGCCCTTCAACCCCATTACCCTTAGAACCGATTTAGGTGTTGCCTCTGCAGATCCAACCACACATTCATTGAAAACCTCATTTCAAATTATGTAGTTTTTGTTTCTAAATTGTTCCATTTAAACCAAAATAAACGTCACGAATATAGTGATAAGGAGAAATGAATTAGGAATATGGAATGATTCATCAAGAAAATTATCGGAAATCTTGCGCTGAAATTATACAGTTTTGTGAAAACCAACAGACAATATCACTAAATTTCACATCAGATCAACTTATGATATAAAAAAAAATTGAGACACATTATAATATGCAAAATATTTGCCAAATGTAATCAAGGATAAAAAGTCAAAATCTCTGTTGATCACTGCCTATAGAACTACACATTAATTTCTTCACATAATCCATCACAATTCTGACCATAAAATAGAAGAAGAAAAAAAGAAAAGGGTGAAAAAAAACTAAAAATTAAAATGAACTCACTATCAGGGCCACCAAGCTTAGTGACGGCATCAACAAAACGGTGGTGCAAATCAGCCGTCCATCTCAGCCGTGGCTTTGGGTCTCTTGTCATAACCACACCACTACCGCCGTTAATTCCGTACATTCCCTCCATCACAACACGTAATTTATCCAAAATACCAAGTGAAAAAATAGAACTCACGAATTTTATCTATTTAGGTGCATATATGTACAACTTTATTCCTCCACAAAGGAAATAAACAGTAGAGAATATCGAGCAACTCAAGCATTGATTAAAGCTATAATAAACCCAAAAAGTTGAAAAAAAAAAAAGGAAAATTAAAGAATAAAAAAAGGCGGTGGATAAAGAGACTACAATCTACAAATACATGACTAGAATGAAGTTGGGCTATGCATGAATGTCCAACAATAGGAATATAAATAATTTAATCAAGTACGAGGAAAAAAAAAAATTAATTGAAGACGTGATCAAGCTTCCTCCACACAACCGAGCCCGTGAGTATTAAGTTAATTTCAACAATTGTTTATAAAAATAAATAACTAAGTTTCAACGTCAGAATATCAAATTATTTACTAATAAATCAAATCTGTTATTAGTTGGAGAGAACTACTTCTCAATCCTACATCAGGTCAAGTCCATCACACGAGCTTCATTACTCCGCATGCTATTGATTTCAATCCAGTTTTAGGAAATATCACATTAATTATCAATATTGTACTCGATCACAAAATAAAAATAAAAATAAATTCATTTTTGGCAAGGAAATATATGTTAGGTTTTGGAAGGCGGCTGCTAGGCCGATTAATTAGTCATACTTTTTCAATAAATATGCATGTTTTCAAAATAAAATTTCATATTCAAAACTGTTAGTTATGTAAATATTGAGATTGTACTATAGGCTAGGTTTAGGCCCAATTTAGGCTAAGGCCCATCTATGTATCTATATATATGTGTACTCCTCTTTGTGAATAATACGTCAATATTTTTCTCAGATTCTCACATGGTATCAGATTAGGTTTAGAGTCCAATAGGCTTGGTATTTTATCGCTCGTTTCCGACAGTCCCCAATTCTCACCTCCCGCACCATTCTCTCCGCTATCCTCCGGCGACCGTTCGCTGAAAACTTCGGCCAGAAAGGCGGCACGTGGGGCCCACACGCGCTTTGTGAATAATATATCAGATATTTTTTTTCAGATTCTCACAAAAACTAGCACGTAGCCCGTGCGATACATGGCGCAACCTTGATAAATCGTATAAATTATCAATTAGCATACAAATAGTTTTCAACATTATTTTATATTTTATATTTTTATTATATGTGATATTTTTATATACGATTTATATGTGTATTTCACCCGTTGTATTTACATGAAAGTTCAATAAATGATCCATTGTTTTATCATTTTAGCATGACATATACTTTATCATAAATATTGTTACTTATATTTTTATTATTTTTTTAGCATTTAATTTTTAAACCCATGTTGGATAAGTATACTAATTACTATTTTCTATTGTTTGATTATAAAAATATTTAATATATATATATATATATTTATATTTAATTATATGGACAATTTTAGATCAATTTTTTTAAATATGTATTAAATAATAAATTAATATTCAATTTATATAAGAAATATTAACTAATAAACTTACTAATGCTTTATAAATAATTATTTTTTATTTATACATACAATATCACTGTCAATTTGAACTTTGAAGATCGTAAAATAGAGATTTTATAATATTACAAAAAATGATTACATTATTTATTAAATTAAAGATAAATTGTCATTAATACTTAATAAAAAAGACAACCATAACTAAGTAAATAGAGAAAAAAATCATAGTTAGAAAGTTTCTTCATCTAGGCGTTTAGAAAATATTTTAAGTTTCATATTTTTTTTTATAATTTATAAATAATTATTCTTAGAGTGACAAATCTATAATCATATTCGTTAGTTTATATTTTCAAATCAGATATAAGTATAGATTAGGTAAAAAATGAAATTATTGATTATAATTTTTTAGAAAGTTAATCTCAAATTATTGATATTGCATATCTAAAAAAAATAGATTAGGTAGATACAAAATAATTCAAAATTTACAAAAGCTTATTTAATAGTTTAGATCAAATTATTGATATCACATTACTAAAATAAAAATAAAAGTCTCACAATGAATGGTAAAAAATAAATTATAGAAGAAAATAAAAGTAAAAGGAAAAATCAAATGTTATAAAAACCCTTTATTTAGTTACAAAATATTTTTTGTGGGAAAATAACCCTATTTTTAGTAAATGTCAATCATTTTTGTATATATATATATATATATATATATATATTTGTTTAAACAAAATTATGACATTTCACAACGTAGGTATATATTTTAATGTATAACAAGTCAAATCCCCCTAATATATGATGTTGATATCATACATGCTTTATCAAGCAAATATATATTTTTGGAAAACGATACAATCCCGTAACGGAATGATTCCGTGAGGGTTTTGAGCCATTAGATATGCAATTATTGCAAATACATGAAAATTACATGTTTATTTAATAATTAAAAATTCTCACGAAATCATTCTGTGACGGGATTATAGTTTTTTCCTATATTTTTATTCAAAAACTAAGCTAACCCAACCCAGGCAAGCACAACTGACCACATTAATTGCCATTGACAATGATTTTGGGTGACATTTTATTTCCCAGTAGATGCATTCTTATTATGAACATTTGGATGTATGTTAATTGGATGTTTGCTTTTTTGCATGTTGTAAAGAAAAAGAACATGAGCGAGGAAAAATCGGCGACGAATCTGATGAGAAACATGATTGCAAATTTTTTAGTTTATTACCCAAAAACGAATCTTTGATCTAGTGTCCCCCGGTTATTATAGGATTCAATTCTGAGCCGTTAGATTCTTCTATTTAACGGTGGAGATGGAAAAGGTGGGGTGGTCGGACGTGGTGTGGGGCACAGATAAAATTTACCAAGTTACACGTGTTAGGCGGATCTTAAATCGGGGGACAGGAATATTCTTGTACTCACGTGCCACGTCTTTCAGGTCTAGGCCGGCCATTCATTGGTCATCGCAGCATATGGGGGAATTTCGTTAGTATACTTGTGAATAGGGTTCAAGACTTGGGACTGACTTTTGAATCGTCTTAAAAATCGTCCGAATCCAAAAATAATTATTGTGAATTAAATCATCTCATATCATATCAAATGGAGCAACCAAATTAAGAATCGAATTATAATATTATGTATATTGTTCGCATATTTCATGTCAATATTAATCTTATATAATTTGAGTATTTTCAAAATAAAAGCATATATTAATAAAATTAAACTTCAATTAAATTTTATACTTAATAATACTTAACCAGTACGAATCCCGTGCAATATACGGATAAGAGATATTCATTAATATTTATAAATTAAAAATTTTCATTAAGTAATATTTATAAATTGAAAATATGAAATCAATATATAATACAATTTATCTATATTAATTTATTGAAAATATTATATGAAATTTAAATTGTGCAAAATTATATAAAACATGTCTATTTAAAATTAGTACACAACCCATACATTATATTCCATTCAAAATAAGTGTTATTATAAATTTTTTACCAAGAAATTCGATTTGACTACAATGTGATTTCATAAAATAATTATTTTAATAAAATTTTATCACATATTTAAAAATATATGTGATTAATAAGTATAATTATAAATTTTTATTGTTTCATTAATTAAAATAATTTTATTTTTTAATAAACATCCAAACTAAAAAATTTAAGTAGTTGTGTAATTTATTAAACTATAAATAATTAACCATTCTATTTACGTCCAAGTTAATATTGACCCATAAGTCATGAATAATTACTTATTTGACTTTTAAATTTGGGACCCAAATTTGGACTACACAATAAATTCTCTTATATATTTCATAAATATATGTGTGTATATATATATATATATATATATATATATATATATATAGAGAGAGAGAGAGAGAGAGAGATTATATCGCAATTTTCTAGATTTGTTGTCGGTTACCTTATTGTTCATATTTATCAATAATTTTCTAGCATTAAATTACAAATTTTAAATTTTATTAACCAGTATTTTTTAATATTTTTCTGATTTTCAGGAGGAATACATACCAATTTGCCGAATTATCATCAATATCTTATGACAAGTTATTATGAGAATATACTAAAATTTGATAATCATATCACCTATATTGTATAACAAATCAACCTAAAATTCGAGTTTCCTACCACACAAAATAAAATGCATACTACTTATTTGTTTTTAAAATTTTCTAATACACTTTTATCCATATCAAACAAAATTTATACCATTAAAATTCAGACATTTTATACCAAAATTGTCCACTTTACACCATAAATTCAGACATCTGTTAATAACAACACATTTCATATCAAATAAAAATTATCATCAAATGCCTCAAATAAAATCTCCCACTTTATACCAAAATTTTATTTATTAATTTTTGGCAACCTTATACCATAAATTGATTAATTAATTTATAGAGGTGGGATTTTTGTAAAAATTAAAAAAAAAATAGTAATATTAAAAATTCTATGCGGGATTTTAATTTCTCTATTTCAGTAAATACAAACCTTTATGTATATATATGCATAGATATAGATTATTTTGAAAATAAAGGAATGTACAATAACATTTACTTTAGATATCTTGAAGAGTAATTCCATGTTCTTTACGAAAAGTAAATCAAACATATAAAAAAACAAAATATAATTGAAGAGCACCTCATTCTACGATCACACATGTTGTAGTTTTATGCAATAATTTACACTTCATTATGAATGATTTGTTAGTTAAATAAACCAATCTGATTATCGTCTACAAGTTTGTAGCTCTCATCGACAATAAAGGAGATAATCAATTTTTAGATAATTGAAATTTGGAAAATGCAAATATTTAGTAAGAGCAAGTCAAAAAATTGGTCTGGATCACATCTTTGGATTTCCTCCATAGACTTTCTGTAGTGAGAATATCTATTTTCATCTTCACATATGGAATATTGTGGCTAAGTAATATTACTTGCAATAGATATGAATATTGCAGTTACAATATATGGTAAGGGAGAATTTTTATTTATATTGAAATTAATAATTAATGTGTTTCCATAATAAATAAAAATCACTCTAAAATAAAATCAAAATATGTTTGAAATTCAAAATTAAAGTTCTATTGGCGGGATTTTTTTTTTAAATGTACCAAGTTTAGTAACTTTTAAAATTTTAGGCGAGATTTTAGTTTCTTTTTTAGGTAAATACCAAACCTTTATATATATACTAGTGTATATCCCGTGCGATGCACGGAGGAACTCATATTTTAAACATTTTTTAGGCTTTATTTTAAATATAATTATTTATATTTTTCACATCTCGTCTATTATGAAAATAAAATAAATACAAACAATTAAAGATATATATTATTAAACACTTCTCTTTATACAATATTTTTTAAAGTAATATTATTAAACCTTACGGTTTTGATTTTATTTTTTTAAAAAGTCAATTATCTCCATAAGAATAATCATACCATTTTAATTTCAAAAAAATTGGCAAGTTTGTTAGAGAGATAAATCCGATTAGATAATTGATTAATTAGTTAAGATATTATATTAATTGTATCATAAAAAAATCAGTTAGATAATGTATATAAAAAAATATAATATTAATTAATTTGTTAGGAATGTGATTATAAGAAAATCATGATAAAATGAAATTTACCCAAAAAAATTTGTTTAGGATCTTTTTCTTTAAATGTTTGAATTTAAAAATTTAATACCGAATTTCGATTATATCACATAAGGGAAAAATAAATAATAAATATTTATTAATATATTAAAATATGTAATTTTGAATTTCATATAAAGTAAAAGGTATAATAATTCAAATTTATTTTTAAAATAAAAGCTATGATAAACATTTATTTGTTATCTATAAAATTTTTATTTTTTATTATTCTAATGATTTATACATTAAAGTGAACTTAGCTACGGTATGATTTAATTCATTT
This sequence comes from Striga asiatica, assembly GCA_008636005.1. Taxonomy (NCBI): domain Eukaryota; kingdom Viridiplantae; phylum Streptophyta; class Magnoliopsida; order Lamiales; family Orobanchaceae; genus Striga; species Striga asiatica. Next base: position 936,113 of record BKCP01013403.1, on the reverse strand, counting down.
GAAGTTGTATCTACCTAAGTAACAATATTTGGCCAACTATTATTTTATCGGTTATGGACTTCACAAGTGCCCAGATTTCTCTAACAAAACGCGTTAAAAAAAATAAATAAAAAATAAACACTTGACTTCTATAATTTCGACCGAAAAAACTGAACTCGTCAGGACAAATCTTTTCTCGCCGTTCGTCCATTTCACCGGTGCTCAGAATCTCCAGTCGTCTTCTCCGAGAAGGAGTGCGACCAACCTTGGCGTCTTGTGGCCATCATCGACCTTCAGCCCGTCCTTGGAACAGCAGCCCCGTCGTCGGTCATCATACTGGAAACATCAGCCCTGCCATCTCCGGCCAACACCCATCGTCCGAGTTTCACAACAGTAAAATAATCTCCGGTCGATCGTCATCCTCGCGAGATCTGGTCCGTCTCCAGCCCCACTCGATCTTTTTCTCTGCTCAATTAACAAATGACCTCATACAGCCGCAGCCCGTCCCACGTGCGGCCATAATGACTCATGTTTCCATAGCCGCACGCAACCAGCAAGACCGGCCAGACACGACTAAGAAAAAAAATCCGGCCATCGTGCATCCAACGCGACCAATAGCTTCTCGCTGGAAAGCCCTCGCGATGGGAGGCCCAAGCGAAGCCCGAGAGTTCATCACCAGCCACAGACAAATACCCTCTCCATGATTAATTTCGACATTTTTTGCCCAAGATTTCTATTTTTTTTTCACTTGCATATGAGCGAGAAGAAAGAGAAGGATTCTGCCCAAAATTTTATTTTTTTTTTCACCTGCGTATGAAAGAGAAGAAAGAGAATAATTGGACTTGTTCAAATTATATCTTACCTAATTATCTTCCCCTAACTAAATCCCATTATATATTCTCTTAGGATATTTTACACATTGACTTTTTTAAAATTCAAATAATTGTCTAAGGTGGGACAATCCAAAAAAATTCAAAAAACCATTTCATTAATGGTGAAAAATGAAAAAATGAGCGGGAAAATGACATTAAAAAAGCGGGAAACTGAATTTTTTTTGAAGTTTTTCAAATTTTTTTTCTTAATTGTATTATATAGTAATAGATCTACAACTGGATATTCTTTTTCTATTTTACAAAGTAATTTTTATTATATTTGTTGATACTTTTCTTAGTCTTATGATATTTTATAATTGAAATGGTATGAAAGGTTAAATAATATTTTTTTAAGAAAAAGAAAACTATATTATATTTTGTTTGATCTTCAGTTTTTCATCATTTATTGCATAAATTTAGTCTTAGCTAATTATGAGTTACTTTTAAAGTTGATTTCATAAATGAAATCTTTAATATGGTGAACAGGTAAAATATTGATGAATGTTGGATATATTTTTTTTTTCTAAAAAGCATTTCAATATTTAAATATAACTAGATAGTCATTCAACTTAAAAAAAAAAAAATAATAAACTAGAGATCTCTGGAGCTCCGAACCAAACCAAACCGAACTATTTAGATAGTCCCAAATACCGAACCGAACTGAGAAAATAGAAATCTTCGAACCAAATTGTCCCCATTTTTTGTACATTTTTGGAGATTGATTTTAGTGATCTCCGAATTTCGGTATGGTTCAAGAGATTTCTGAACCTCCAAATCGTACTGGCTCATGCTCACCCCTACTTGTGAATTACAATGCCATACTACTCATTTCAGAACCCAGATTGGGCCAATTTCGGGCCTGAATTGCCGGTTTGTTGGGGTATCACAACAAGCGCAACAAATAATGGCAAACACTACTACTAACGAAAATAAGCCAACATAAATAAATAAAAGACTAAAAAGAAAGAATAAAAAAAAAAACACAAAACTGATAACGGAGTTTAGCCAATATTGCCTACTTCTCATGGCACCGCCAAATTCACCACCAACAAAATACAACTAGAGTTAAATAACCCACAAATCGAGATTTCCTTAATTAAGGATTTCCTTCTAAGATATGAGAGAATAAAATAAGGTCAATTGTAACCCAAATGCAAGAAACCAATTTATACTAAAAAAATATTACATATCTTTAGTGCACATCCGATGCGGGACAAAAAATTAATCAAAATTTAACAATACTCCACCTTGACTAACATTGCTCTACTTCAATTCTTCAATCTAACTGCTCGCAAAGCCTCCATTTGCACCTCTCGGCGGCAACTCAAATATGCAGAATGTTGGTCAAGTCTAAACAATTTTCAAACTTGAATGGTGTCACTACTTTGTCATCATATCGGCAGGATTTTTCGTCGTCCTGATCTTTTTCAACACAACATTTTCATCTTATATAATCTCCCGTACAAAGTGATAGCGGACATCAATATATTTTGTTCTTGCATGAAGTACTTGATTTTTTTGCTAAGTGAATAGCGTTCTGACTGTCACAATGCACTAAGACGTGTTTTTGACCAATTCCCAAGTCTTCGAGCTAACTTTGAAGCCAAATTACCTCCTTCACAACTTCAATAACCACCATATACCCTCTGTTGTAGACAAAATAACCGTTCACTGTAAAGTAGAATTTCAACTGACTGAAACTTTTGCAAAAGTAAACAAATATTCATTCGATGATCTTCGCTTATCTAAATCGCCCATAATCACAATATCCAACTACACACTGATCTAATCCATCCTACTCATAAACTAATCCAACGTCTACAGTATTATAAATGTAGATTTTATTTCACAGCTTCCCAATGACCTTTACCAGGGTCATGAATATACCTGCTAACAACACCAATTGTTTTTTAATTGCGGGCCTTATACACACCATCTCATACATCAAACTGCTAACTGCATTCTCATATGAGACTCTGGCCATGTATTCTCGTCCTTCATCACAGCTGTTTGGCGATAATTAGGTACTTTACTTCAAATGAAGGGCAAATGGTGTACTTACAGGCTTTGTCTCATCTTTTATCCTGAAACGTTGCAGTACTTTATTCAAATATTGTTTCTTAGGCACACAAAGCTAAAAGCTTGCCTCTCATTCTGTCCATGCTTATCTCCATCCCAAGTATTGTCTTAACTTCCCCCAAGTCTTTCATCTCAAACTCTTGATTCAACTGTTCCTTCAAAATCAATCTCCACTTGGCTCTTTGATGCAACCAGCATGTCATCCACATACAGTAGTAAGTAAATGAAATATCCATCATGCAGCTTGTGTAAATACACACAATGATCATGTCTTCTTCGTGTGTACTTCTGTCTAATCATGAGCTTATCAAATCGTTTGTATCACTTTTTCGGAGATTGCTTCAGTCCATACAACAATTTGTTCAACTTACAGACCCAATTCTTTTTTCCAAAAATATGAATCATTCTGGCTAAGTCATGTAAATCTCATCATCTAAATATCCGTGGAAGAACGTTGTCTTCACGTCAAAATGAGCTAGCTCTAAATTCAATTGTGCTTCTAAGGCCAACAAAATTCTAATGGAATAGTGCTTAACAATTGGAGAAAACAATTCATTATAATCAACTCATTCCTTTCGAGCGTAGCCTGTAGCCACCAATCTTGCCTTGTAGAACTTTTTGGGGTCATATATCTTATTATATGCAATTAATTGTACATATTTAATGTTATATTATATATAATTACAATTTCCTCATTAATATTATACTAAAATATATATATTTTTTTAGTTCATACATTTTTTTAATAAAAATACCTCTTTGTTATAATAATATACAAGTTAATAGATAGATGAGTAATGATAATATATCGATGTAATGTTTGGATAAAAATCAATTATTTTTTAACGTATATATGCATATCATGATTCTCGAGATATTCTTAACTAATTTGTGGATAATCATATGATCAAAATTGAATCATGATGCTCAAGTGATATCCCGTTTGACAAGAAAACAAATGGATTAGATTTTAGTATTATACAATTTTATAAAATTGTTCCAATCTTATTTTACGCAAAGAAATTTAGAAGATTAAAAGTTTAGGTTGCAAAACAATCATTCAACAATTAATCTCTCATGCTATTACACAATTTATTCATTTTCATACGTTATTTTGAAAAATAATCTTGCTATATTTTATGGTCATTATAAGGACAAACAAGATCGATATCGAATTTTGTACTTATAGTTATTAATAAATTTATAAAGTTAAATAAATATTACTGAAACAATTATCTTACTTGATAGGATACGTACCGTCAAATAAACTCTCAAATTTTATTGAGAAAATCATAAATGCATTTAAGAATCTTAAGATAATATCAATAAATAAAATATTTAATATATAAAAATTTTAATTCTCATTGTTTATTTAGTGCCTATCATGAAAATCGATGGCTCAAACAAAGTAATTATAAATACCATGATACATTACTTGAATGAAAATTTATTAATTAAATGGTCAAAAAATACAATATATATATGTATAAATAGAAATTAACAATAATAATAAATAAATAAATGTCATATTATTACTAAATAGAAATTTGTGAGAATATAATTTCATATTATATTAAATGATTTAATAATGTTAAATAAAAAATATTTGTGTAATGTACCCTATCGCACGGCTAGTAAATAAATACAGATAGATATATCTTATATAAATTATGCACCATGATAAATTTATTAATATTCTCTATTGCAAATGGAGCTGGAAGAGTCATTGTTGACAATTCTCCTGGCATAGTGCTAATAATGGACTAGATCACTTGGGGATCGACTCCTTGTGCGCAGTAATTGAGGGTATTAAGTACCTGGGAGCCATTGTGTGGCTACCGCGATTTAATTGGAGGCAGTGTCTGAGGGGCCCGAGCTGTTTCCTCGAGGACTAATCAGGCGCAAGCCTGGAACCTCGGTATCAAAAAAATAATGGACTAGATCAAAATGGTTCAATTAAATTCTAGTGCTTCTTCTATTAGTGAAATTTGTAGTAAAAAAAAAAATATATCAAACGGTGCAATACACCTTGGGTCGCTACGGAAACAGCCTTCTTGTATAATTACAAGAGTAACGTCTGCGTATAACTGACCCCCCACCCCAATCTGTTGGGAATATGTTAGTTGTTCTTGTTGTGATAAATTTATTAATATTATTCAAGAGTTCAATGTCGTCTAGTCCCCGCATAAGCGCTACTGCTTAGGCTCCATTCCTCTTTCCAGCAACTATTACAACATTGATAGATTAAAAAAAAAAAATGTAAAGCATAAACCCCCTCAATCTCATCCCTCAGCACAGCAAAACTTGGGCGGCAAGACCATCAAATGCCCGTCACCGACCAGCTTCCTGCACGCCATCCCCAGCGCATATCCCAGCGCCCTCGCCACGGGAACCGACACCGCGTTCCCAATCTGCCGGTACCTCTCCTTGATGGTCCCGCAAAACCTGTAATAATCCGGAAACCCCTGCAGCCTCGCGCACTCCCTCACCGTCAGCAGCCTGTCCTGCTCCGGGTGCACTATCGCCTGCACCCTCACATGCGGGAACGTCACTATAGTCGACACCGTCTCGTCCCACCACACCCTCGCGTACGGCCTCCTCGACTTCCCCCCCTCGAAGTTCAGCACGCCGTCCGGCACCAGCGGCCTCCCGTTGGGCAGCATCACCGCTGCCCCCTCCGCCCTCCGCACCACGTTGTCTTCCCCCACTACGATCCCCGCAAAATCCCGAAAACTCCCCCCTTTCCTCCGCGGCACCCGGCACACGCGCATGTACTCCGTCTCCGACAGCCTCAACGGCCTGTGGTCGTACAGACGACCACCGCCCGCCGACCGTACATAGGATTGGAACTCCGTCTCTGGAGGCTTGTCGTACGCCATTTCTTCTCGGGACTCGTCGTTGGAAACTTTCGGGAGGTCGGAGATGGAGTCGCGGAGGACGACCGGGGGCTCGAGCGGGGGGCGGCGGTCGTGGTTGTGGGCNGGAAGGGGGGGAGGGGATGGGAAGGGGAGGCGGCCCAGATGAAGACGCGGAGGCGGAACTGAGGGAGGCCGTAGCAGGCGGAGGCGGCGGTGCCGAGCTTGGATTGGTAGCGCATGCGGACGAGGCGGGAGAGGGCGTAGCGGGCGAGGGAGCCGCCGTCGAAGCGGATGATGTCGGTCACGTTCTCCATGAGGGCGTACCGCGGCTTAAGGAACTCAACCACGTCCATGAACACGACGATCTGGCGGTTGCGCTCGTCAGCCAGCGGGGACTCGAAGTTGCGGTACCGGTTGTAACCGCTGATGCCCTGGCAAGGCGGGCCGCCGCAGATGACGTCGGCGTCACCCTGGAAAAAAAATATGGAATTCGATTTTTTTATTTTATTTTATTATTATTATTGGAAATGGGAAAATAGAAATTGGTGGCTTACAGGGAGAGGGAGGATTTTGGATTTGAACCCTTTGACGACGAAATCTCGTATGCGCTCTCGGCAGTTACTGAAATATAGTATAATTTTAAGGCTCGTTACAAATTTGGAAAGATGTGATTAGCTTTTTTAAGTGTAGTTGCTGATTGATTAGTCATTTAGGAGACTGACCTCAGCCCGTTGATCGGTTCCCACGTATCATCATCTGGGCCGTATCCCTTCCAACGTACCTACGGAAATGATTGGGATGTAATAATATCGCAAAGCTTTTTGCCTACTTCAAATGATAATAAATGCTTTCGTGAATTCGATAAAATAGCTGGCGTGCTTGGGGAAGTGTACTCCAAAGATTTAATGCGAACCTTTTAGTACTATGAAAGGATTATTCAGTGCTCATATACCTTGAAGTGTAGCTCACACTTTCCAGTTTCGTTTGGATCTCCATAACAAATATCGACTAGACGTGAAACCTCATATTCTCCAGAAGGTTCCTCTTCTTCTGATTGAGTTGTATTGGCTTCATGTTCCAGTGGATCCTCTAATTCACATCTAAGAGTTCTATCTAAGTCGGATACGTACATTTTGCACAATTTCTCCCAATGTTTTAATAGCTTCAGAAAATAATTAATTGATTCATTTCTAACCTGCAGAAAAAATGAGAGTTAAAACCGAGATCTTTTGTACCTTGACACAGTGAACAAAGTAAACTAAGCAGGGATGTATTGAAGTAGAGTAGACTTACATAGGTTTCTGGATGGTTAAGTCTTAAACTGTCACATGCAGAGCTACTCAAATCAACGGCCCATTTCTGAAATCAAAGGAAACAAAACTTGAGAAAGTGATCGATAAGATCATAGAGAGGTGAACTAAATAAGAAAATGGACAGGCACTCAGATTAGTCCTACGGTGTAACCTAATTATAAACAAGATCCAATCAAGCCTAGATTAAGCAACAAATACCGATAATAACAAAAAAATCTACTCCTAGGTTGAACCTAATTGGAGTAAACTCAACTATATTCAGCTTATATTGTTACAAACAACCACTTGAAGAATGCATATACCTTCTAGATACTCTCCTGTGAGACTTCAACATGTGAAAGGGAAACAAATGCCAATACAGTTTACAATATTTCAATATACTTGGTCATTTTCAAATTCCAAAGGGCAGATTTTTTATTCAACCCTAAGAAATACAATGGAAGTCAAAGATTCATATTACCGTCACGAGATTCACACCAGAAAGTTTGGCACCAAGACATAGTCCAGTTGACATTCCACCACAGCCAGAGTAGAGATCAAGTAAGGCTAATTCTCGTTCTGTAGATTTAATATCCGGCAAAACCGGCAAAGGCATCACAGTAATCGGTTTTTCATCAAGACAGGTCAAATTCGACAAAAGTGATTGGCTCTCGGTAGGAGGTTCTGAAAAGTCTGTTCAGATCAAATCAGCAGTTACAATATGCTTAATATACAAGCCATTCATTTACTTGCAGGGGAATTAAGAAAGGAACTAGCTTTGTATAAAGTAAACTACAAACCTTTAACCAAGGTTCGAAATGTTGAATAATCCACACAGTATTCCATGTCGTAATAAAATGCAGCTGACTGAATATTCTTCGATTTTAGGGATACCTTAAAGTACAAACAAGATAAGCTAGTCACTAATGCATAGAAGTTGCAGCAAGTAAATTGAGGGAAAAAAAAAATAAAAAAAAAATAAAGGGATAACAATCAGAATGATAAAGGTAAATGGGTACAATATTGTTGAGTGTGCGCAAACAACGTACCGTGGGCTGTATTTGAACAACATTAACTTTTGATATGATGCAATCTAATAGGTTGTCGTTCGTCAAAGTGGAGTAGAATAACCGCCTTTTGTCATGTGATGAAGCAGTGGTCTTGAGGACCTAGAAAATCCACAGGCAGCGAGATAAGATAACAATTGAAACTAAATAAAAATGTAAGTGCAGCAACTATAATAGCAGTTACTAACTGTATCTTCAGCCCTGAAAAACCATTGGACTCTAAAGTAGTCTTCTCCTAGCGTTGTTTTGAAAAATTCCAAGATTCGGCCGATGTGTTTCTTTGGTCCTTCACCCTAAACGAATTGCGTAGGACATCAATCTTGCAATGTTAAACCATAGCCAAATAAGTGGTAGCTAGCTAATCACATACTTGTTGGTTAGATATTCTGAACATTTATTATTCAAATTGATTAATTAAATTTCAGAAAGAATAACATACAGACTTGGAATGATAAAAATAAAAAGAGAATCGTTATCATATTACAATTAATTAAAATCACAGTAAAATGAAGATAAACACTTTCAGCCCGAGCTAATTAAAAAAATAATTAAAAAAGAAAAGCATCTATAGCGGTGCATAAGAGTAAAGTAAGGATATATGAAACAGACTAATAGTGAAAAGGAAATGAAAAATTACCTTTACACACACACAATCTCCAATATCCAGAAGACAGTTACCAACTCTGGCTTGAGAATAATGGCAAGACACGTTCAATATGATCTCATCTTCTTCATCCGCACTGCAACAGAGAATATACAAATCATAAGAACACAGAGAGAATGAACATGTAAAGCACTAAGGAAGAGTCCACAATGTGTTACCACCCGATGGGTATGTATGTTTCTTAGAGTTCACTCACTTTATTTTCCAGCCTTTGCCTTTTTTCTTGCTCTGCTGAGTCAAAATAAATCGGTGTCAGAAGCAATAATGTGAATTACTGGGACAATTAGTCTGAGTAAAATCAGCACACAATAAATCTACCTTTAAATCGTATCGCCACTGCCACTTCTTCTGAGCTTCTTCTTCCGGAATTGGCTCCCCTACAAAACAGCACACAACCTTCTTCTCCTTTCCCTCATATTCTTTTACGGTTTTATCCGCATTACCTTTTCTACTGGAAGAACCTGGCCGTTCAACTCCATCCATCGATTTCCCAGATTTTTCATATGTGTTCTCTTCACACTCAACATTGCAAGACTTTGGGCGCTTTTCACTCTGCACAACCGAATCACAATTCTCCGCATCCATCTCGTCAGTAGCACCAAACAGTTCGTTTAGAATAGACTCTATTTTCGGAGACAGTGAGCCCTTCTCATTCAACACAGAACCTTCTCTCTCAGAGCTTTCCTTCTGCACATGCATTTCAACATTTCTCAACTCTAAGCGTTTTTCCTCACTTGAAGCCGCAATTTTCTCACCTTTTGAGCTGTCATCATGACCTTTATGAGACTTCTTTGATCTACTTCTTGGATTTATTGAGATTTCAGGTAGTTCAAGCACAGAACTACCTCCCTCCAACATTTCTTTCCGCAATTGCCTTCTCACACTTCTTGTTATTCTGGAGCACTCATTTTTTGAAAAGGTACTTTTTTCAGACAGTGCATGCATCTCACTTTTTGGGCTTTCAACAATATTCCTCGAACTTCCGGACCACTCAATTAAAGCAAGCCCTGATTCCTCAGACCTTAAATGCTTCCCATTTACGCCAAAATCTCCACCGCTTTTCTTGGAACTACTTTTCTTCCCCTTCTCTTTCTCATCTCCTACACTCGTTCTCACATTTCTTGATCTCAAGCATTTCCCACTAGAACCACTTCTCGAAAGCCTTTTCTCCTTAACTTCACGCGATTTTGCCGATGCATGCTTAATCAAAGGAGGCCCCAAGCACTTCAAACGTAAATCATAACATTGTTCATTGGTAGAAGCCTTCTCCACCTTATGCATCAAAATGCTTCTCGACCTCAAGCACTTTTCGCTCAAAAAGCACTTTTTCGCAGCTTTACCACTCAACTCGGGCAATGCCAGCAGTCGAGTGGGGGCTGAATTTCCTTTCACACACTCTTTCAACCTGTAAGACCTCCTCAGAACCGTTTGGCCCGGATCCACTTTCGTCCTCTTCTGAACCCGACCCGCAGAATCTCCATACTCCAGAAGCAAGTGCCGTTTCTCGGCGGGACCCACATTCTCGCCGTACGTCAAAGTCAATGCAGGGCGGGATTTTGGTCCGGCGGCCTTTGACGGCGGAGTTCTGTACTTATTGGCGGTGAATCTCGACGATCTAAGGACGGGTTTGTCATGTTCGTTTGAAGGATAGCAGGTGTCAAGGGGAACCTGCTCCACCACATGCAGGGACAGGGCCAATGCATATTCGGGCCGGGATTTGGCTTTGGCTCTGGTTTTGGGCTCAGATCGGGCCGAAACGTGAGTGGAAGAAGGAGATGAGAATCTGGGGGATTTTCTCGATGGGGATCGGTGCTGAATCTTGCTCTGCGTCTTCATTGCTGATTTTCCGGCGGCGGCGGCGGCGGCGGCGGTGGCGGAGGATGAATGTGGTGGTGGGTTTGTGGAGCTGTGAAAGTGAGGTGGGTCGAGAATGGAGAGATTGTAGGTGCTGAATTTAATTGTTGACAGTAATGTGAAAAGTATACAGTGTAATGTTGTGCTGTCCGAAAATGGATCTTGGAATTTTATTTTCACGAGTGGGTGAGTTTCTGATAAAAGTGAAAAAAGTGTACAGTGTGTAGTACTGTAGTGTTGTCTGAAAATGGATCTTGGAGTTTATTTTTGGGTTTTTTTTTTTTTTCAAATATATTTTTGGGTTGTTGTTAACGGTGAGTGGGGTAAATTATGAGTAGTTTTTAAACCGGACAGTGAATCGGTTATGAAACTCTTCAATCGTTTGACCGAACTATTGCACGAGAACTTATGAAAGTGCATACAAAACAAATTAACTTTCATAATTGAATCAAAACAAACACTCAAATAATACTCCAACGTTGGGGAATCCAAATACATTTCCTTTCTCAAGCTTTCGAATGATAATATCTCTTTTACAATGGCATTTGTGTATTTATTTCCCACAAACAATCAACTGTGCATATCAAAATTCTCGCCTTGATTCCCAAAACTCAACAAGATAAATCTTTCTCGCCGAGCTAAAGCTTGGAAGCCAATATACCCCTTAGTTCCCTTCTGAGGATTTTCCCCGAAGCTGACCTTGGTATTGAGGCACGAAAATATACCTTTCTTACCTTCTTGTAAGGCGCAACCTGCAGCAAACAAGGACAAGAAAGTTTTGAAATTTATCAGCATTTGTACCTTTAAAATGATAATAATTCAAAGAAGAAAATGAAATAATCTTGGTTCACGTAAAAGGAATAACCTGCTTAGCTACGTAGTTAATTAGAGCTGATTGAGAGACTGAACTCCCATCTTTCAGGACCACAAACGCCACTGGAATTTCCCCAGCTTCTTCGTCTCTAGCACTGCGCAATTCAAAAATAGAAAATAGTCCATAAGATTATAGGCTAAGCAGTAGAGACACAGCACAACTGATTCGAACAATAGATGTATCGGTCAGACAATATTGCAGCTGTGATGGAAGTTATTAGCTAACCAATCAAGCAGCAAAGTGAGACTCGATTAAAAAAAAAAGGATAACTATGAAGCTGACCCTAACATAAGGGTGTAAACGAGCCGAGCTCTAGCTCATGCTGCTCGAGCCCTTAATGAGCTCATAACTGAGTTCGAGCTCGGCTCGTTTATCAATATTAACGAGCCAAAATCGACGAACTATAAAAAAATACATAAAAATCATCTTTTCGAGTCTTATCTACAGTTTGGCTCATTAACTAAACGAGATTCAAATGATCTCGAGCTCCGCTCGTTTGATAGAGCCGAGTCGAGCTCACGAACGGCTCGTATAATTTAATAGCTCTACCCTGAGGTTCAGCCAGATTACAGACAGGTCTCTACCATATCTTTCAGCATTGCAAAGTACCTCCTTTAAGACTTCTAAACAAATAAGCTCATCTCAAGGGTAAATTTTGTGAACTGAACGAGAAATTACATGGGGCGTGTAATCTATATATATATAAATAAAGAGGTTGTTGGAAAAAAAAAAGTTGACTTTTAATTTAATGAAAAGTAATCTATCTACTATATAATTAGGCAACACACTTGCCATTTTTGGAAAGTTTTATGTGGATCCTACAACACTCTTACTATTTTTGGAAAATCCTCACATTCTTTGACACGTGTTCATATTTATATTAATATTAATTGCCTCACCTAATATTTATTTAGTTTATCGATAACACGTGTTCATCAGTTGTGACTCATTTTTTTAATACAAAGACAGATATTTTTATAGAATTTAATTTTATTTTTTATTAAATATTTTAGTTATAATTATTTATCTAATTTTCATAATTCATACATTACAAATTAAAATAATATAAGTATTCGTATGCTTAATTTTTTAAATTTTTTATCTTAAATTTTGTACATAAAAATTAAATCTAATAGTAATGAAATTAGATATATATGTAATATATGTAATAAATATTAAATTACAAGTTGAAAAATCCAAAACAATCGATTAAACAAATAGTATTATATATATATATGCAATATATGTAATAAATATTAAATTACATAATATAAAGAGTATTATATATATATATATATATGCAATATATGTAATAAATATTAAATTACATAATATAAAGAGTATTTCGTAAATACTTTTGTATTTATTAGCAATATCGCGATAACATAAAAATATGACTTAAAAGTTAAATGGTAGGTAGTTAATTTATTTATTTTATACTTATAAAATTATGTTCATAAAATATTTTATTTTTTAATATGCAAACCAGTCCAACATACTTAACAACACTAAACAAAGTCCAAAATAAAATACGGTCATAAGATTTTTATTTAAAAAAAAAATATTAACACAACGCAATAACACGTCTAACATATGGAAGTTAAAAAATACACCCCTAAAACCATGAAAGTCAGTTTAGAAATAGAAGTTACTACATGTTTTTGTAAGTTTTGTTAGACGTTAAAAATACATCCTAAAACCATGAAAGTCAGTTTGGAAGTTAAAGTTAGATAGAAGTTAACACACGTGTAAGTTACATTGTTGTGAGTTTGCAAGTTAAAATCATATAAAAGTTAATGCACGTATGAAAGACTGCTTGAAATACCTCTGGGAGTTGATATTGAGGTGATTCTTTTAAGACTTTTAAAAAATAAAATAAAAAAAAATAAAAATAAAAATCATTATTATACATATGCTATTTAATTTTGTTTTCTAATATTTGTGTTTTTAACGTTGTACAGGTCTCAATAAAAAAGATTCATGTAGATTTATTCAAACGTTTCATCCCAGAAGGTGGAGTTATGGGTATCTACACTTTATTGTAGCACCAGCAGCATATATAAATAAAAATTTCCCGAAGTTTAGGTATAACTTCAAAGTTTTACCCCAGCGGCAGATATAAATAAAAATTTCTTGAAGTTTATGTATAACTTCAAAAGTTTTACGGATTTGAGGACTCTTGATCCGTAATTATATCTTATGCATATCAAAAATAAAATATAGATTTTAGCTATTGAGGATTAAATTATATGAATGTTATACATGAGGAGCTCTGTACCAACTTTACGTCGTTGTTTCATGAGTTACAAATGGGAAATGACTGAATATATTAATTTGTGATGATAAAAGAAAAAACTCAAAACTTTACATCGCTGTTATAGAGTTACAAATGTGAAAGGATTGAAAATATTAATTTGTGATGATAAAAACAACTCAAAGACGAAAACGTTGCTCTGAATTTATATGAATTGCAAATGCTCTTTTAATTTTTTTATTTTTTTTTTTTTGTAGCTCCCGTGCATTTGCATGGGCAACTGTACTAGTTTAAAGGAAAGTTATAATCACAATTTTTCTACACGTTTTTGTCGAAAATAATATGAGAAAAATCAATGAAAATAAATTTGAAAATTTGGTAGGATATCCTCACAATTTTTTTAAGTTGTTAACAAGATATACTAAAAATAATTATCAGTTGAATAATTAAAGATTTGATTGCTTACTTGAGATACAAGTAAAATTAAATTTGAGAATTTGATAGAATATCCACAAAAAATTTGTAGGTTGCTAACAAGATATAGTTAAAATTATTATCACTAAGTGCTTGAATAATCGAAGATTTGATTGCTTAACCGTTTAGAACATCAGACTTCTTTTAAAAACTATTTATCTATTTTTTTCTCTTTTTACATAATTAAAAAAATCATTATTATCATTAAAATTTACTATTTTTATTAATCTTTCCGCACTATCATAGCCAAACTATTTAATTCTATAAATAAATAGCAATTATAAATATCTTTTCTAATATTTTAAATTCCTAAAAATTATGATAATTTAAAAATAAACCTCTTAATTTAAAAATACTAACAATAAAAATTATGTAATTAAAAGAATATTTTTGCAAATGCTACAGACTTTACAATCATGGGTTAACCATTTTCATTTTCATAAAATAATGATATAACAAAAATAAAAAAAAAAATACTTTTGTGTAGTTACCGATTTGCGAATAATAGAGAAAAGAAAAACAAAATGGAAAATGTATTTTATAATCACAGTGATGTGAGTCAAGATACCATGATGTTAATGATACTCTAACTAAAATGATACTAGGGATATTTTCACAAAATTAGTTTTGAATATTAAAGGATATTTGCTATTTTTTTTAGACATATGTTAATATACGGATATTTTTGAACTCTTTTATATGCATACATCAGTTGTACACATGCTCAAAATATTTTCAGTTAACGAAAAAAATATTCTTTTACAAAGTAAAAAAAAAAAAGTGTTGCCAGCACTTTATTTGAAAGATTTCTTGATTCATTATACACAATATATATTGGATGGAAGTAGCTAGGTACAATTAACAATTCCGAAAAAATAATATTTAGTGCATTATACTAAAAGAAATGAGATAAAATTTTATTATCTATTTATTGATATCTTCATCCTTATTTATTTCTGTAAAATGGATGCACTAATAGCATGATAGGTATAATAGAATGAAATTTGAGAGGAATGAAATGTGTTGAAGAATTAAATGATTATGGGAAATGATTGAAAAAAGTTTTTCCATTGATAAGTTTGGTATGCAGAAGGAATAAGACTTGATATTATTATCCTCTATTATAAATTATCACTATTTTATGAAAAGAAAAATTGATATTTATATTAATGTTATTTTATTATTTATGATAATACTAAAATTATTTTATTTAAAAAAAATATAATGTATTTTAATTAACATATTTTTGTATCGTTACACTAATCTTATACAATAAATAATTCAATTAAGTATTTATATACATATTAACTAATACAAATATATCATTATATAAACTCCTATAGTCATATGTGGTCGGATATAATTTTTTATAATATAATTCATTTTATGAATAAAAATAGAAATATATAGTATGTGTGATTATATAAAAATAAAATAAGATTTTTCTAAACTATTAATTAATGCATCTTTTGTGAGTTTTATTTTTATATACATATTTAATATATCTAAATAAAATATAAATAAAAATAAAATTATTTTAAATTATTTATTTGAAATTTATTTTTTAAATGATTTTATTTAATATAATTTAATCATGTTCTATAATATATATTTATTTTTTATTGTTATTTGTTAATTATACTTTTAAAAAAACCGAATCCTAAAGATATGAGAATGAGACTACCATGCATTAGCTATAAAATGACTAATTCCATTGAGATTGGTTTTGCAATTCCCATTGGAATGATCATTGATTTCTAAAAAATATATCAATTAATGAGTAAGGAATGGTCATTCCATTCTCATATCATTCCATTGTCATAAGTGATTCGAGAAATAACATAGAACATTTGTTTTAGACATGTTTTTCAAGAAAATCGTAGAACACATTTGATGCTTTATAAATGTTCATTCTTCTGAGAATTAAACATTTTAGGTAAATAAACTATGTGCTTCTAGAGGCTAATTTTATGTGGTTTGAATCGCTTCAAAATGAAAAACAACCCACTTTGCTTTCATGAAAATGTAGTTCTAAAGTGAACAATATGATATAATATGATCTCACCTTAAATAGTAAAACATATTAACATAACCTAATATCTAATTTATAAAATTAATTTTAAAATTATAGCCGTACATCGTACGGATATGTACTAGTTTTAAGAAATAATTGCATTCTTTTTTTATATTTAGTTTGATACCCCAAATCAACAAAGGAAAAGAGTAGGATTTATGATTCTCGATTCTAGACCTTGTACTTGTACTTGAGTAATAACATAATTTTGTCATGGGCACACAGTTTTGGTCCTCCTATTCAGTTCAGAAACTAGGCTTGAGTAATAACATAATTTTTTCATGGGCACACACTAACCTAATTTCCTTAGTTCACTAATGCTAAACAGGTAAAGTTACTTTACTCAATAAGGTGACCATCTGAATCACGGATATGAGTATTGATAAAATCAGAATAAAACTCTGAATATGAAGTCTTTTCTCTTTTCTTTGCACAACTTGAGATGTTCTAGTTCACATGCCCAGCATCAGAGATGAACCTCCACATTGAATATATTTGTATGGAAGAACAATTATCACTAGGAAAAATTGTACTTCCAAAACTGAAACAAATACGGACAACATACGAAAGTCAATATCATTAAGGAAAGGATCCCACTTACCCCATCACTGCTGCATCGAGCACGTCAGGATGGGACATCAAAACTGCCTCTAAATCAGCAGGAGCAACCTGAAAACTCACAGAGAGGCAAATGTTTAAATAATTATTTAAATTTCAACTGTNAGAGAGAGAGAGAAACAAGAATCCAGTAGTTTAGTCACTTCTCAAAATAAATGAAAAAAGACGATACAAGTTACGAAAAAATAGTCACATTTGATGAGCTCAAACTCATGTACTATAAATTGTGGCCATTGATTTCATACCTGGAAGCCTTTGTACTTTATGACCTCTTTTAAGCGGTCAATTACATATAAGTATCCTTCTTGATCGAAATATACGATGTCCCCAGTATGCAGCCAACCGTCTTTGCCAAGTGCAGCCATAGTTGCTTCAATGTTATTCAAGTACCCTGCTAGGGAAAGATGAAAATACATCAACCAATAGATTTAAGAAACTATTATTTTACATATCTCACAGAACAAACTCACTAAATAAAACATAACGAACACTTAACATGTTTAGTCATCTATATCAGCTGGAGGCATGGTTAAATGGCAAGACATTCTACCTTCATACTATACTAATAAGAAAAGCTGCAATATAGTTAGCAATTGACAATTGCAATAACAAAGAAATAATATAGAACTGGCAATCACAATCATTACACAGACTAAATTGTCATTGATGTTTTCATACTTAATGCAACTGGAACAATAACCCCAATTTATATAACATGCAAGGCAGAAAAACCAGCACTAACAGAAACAAAAAAGCTAAATTAGTAACCTTTCATGTTCCCAGGCGTGCGCAACCAAAGCTCACCAACGGACCCTGGAGGTAAATGACAGCCCGTGACCCAGTCCACCACTTTAGCTTCAACATTTGGAGACAAAAGTCCAACAGATGAATACTTACGAACCTCAGTGGTATTATGGCCACGAGTGCCCACTGCAGTCGACTCAGTCATGCCATAACCCTGACATCATCATATTTTCTTGAAGTTCAATTTTCATTTGGACATATATGAAAAAAACTTTTAACAGAAACATAAATCAGCAAGCAAACACTAACCACTACACAATGTAACTAAGAAAACCAAAACTCTGCTTTTATAAAACAAAGTGAACCAAAAATTTGCTATTATGAAACAAAGTGAACTTTGTACCTGAATGAAATCAACGTGAGGGAGCGCCTCGTTAAAATCATTTATGCTTTTCTCGCTCAGTGGGGCAGCTCCGCAAGATACTTGTTTCAAGCTCCTAAAACCATTATTCCCATCTCTTTTGGCTCTCCTAGTCAATGCCATCAGTAAAGGCGGCACAGCATGAATGTGAGTCACACCATATTTATCAATAGCTCTCACCATTTCATCTAAATCGAATTTTCTCATTGTGACTACAGTACAACCCAATGACAACAGCCCCAAAGCAAAAAGAGATAGCCCATACACATGAAACATAGGCACAACTGCCAGGTAGACATTATCCATTGGCGGATAATTGTAGAGAGAGGCTTCAAATCTCATAAAAAGTTCTATCGTGGAGATAAAGTTCCCATGTGTCAGCATAACTCCTTTAGCCCTACCAGTAGTGCCCGATGAGTACAAAATAGCAGCAACATCCTGTTGTGTAATCTTAGGCCTCGGAGCCAAATTAGGATCGCTTGAAACCAGATTGTGAAAAACAGTGCCATCATTAGGCACATTGTTGACATCCAAAACCTCTGGCACACCAATTACGTGGCACCCTTTCAATTGGCAAACCAATTCATCAACTTTACTAAAAGCAGCAAAGACAAAAGAGGCATTACAATCAAGAACCTGCCTTTTTATCTCTAGCAAGCTGCTCAGAGGATTCATGGGGGTCACAGTTGCTCCAATACTCAGTGCACCCAAGAAAATCAAAGGGAAGCAGACAGAATTTGGCAGCAAAATCAAGATTACATCACCTTGATTCACACCCATTTTGTGCAAACCAGAAGCCATGGATTTTACCAAATTGAAAAGCTTGGAGTAAGAAACTGTGAGCCCAGATGAAGAATCAATGAGTGCATGAATCCCACGGTGTTCTTTTGAGAAGATAAAAGAAACAACATCAAGAAAAGTCTCAGAAGGCAAGTTGACAATAGGGTATTTGCTTCGGTATATCCCTGTTTCAGGAGAATACCAACAAGGATTAGAGATTTCCAAATCCCCTAATTTGGGTTTTTCAATCCCTTCATTGTTTCCATGTTCGTAGCTCTGAAAGTGCGCATGAGCTTTCAAGAATGCAGCCATGGCAGCTGAAAACGGAAATGTAAGACGACGAGTGCTTCTATAGCGCAATATCAGAAAAAATGATTTACTTAGCAAAATCCCATGCCATCAATAAATAAGTGAGAGTGAGCTCGTTTTGTATGGCGTGTGATTCGTCTCTCCTCGGACTCGGAGTAAATGTATCACGAACAATTTCTGTTTTTTCGAAATTTTGAAGCCACTACTGCACTAGCATACAAGCGACAACCTTTAGAGAACAGACAAGAGGAAATTTGGATTTTTGACAAGTATAAACATTTTTTGTGGCCTGAAAGAGGAGGAGATTGTTTAGCAGGCAAATTTGTAGGGTGGCCAAATGGACCGGGAAAAAGATGGAAAGGCTTGCGAAGCAAGTAGTATTGGCATCGGACCAAACCTAATTAACGGTGCCCAATAAATTGCCAATATATACACTACAACCCCCATGTGTATTTTTTAAAAACTTTATATTTAAATTCTAATAAAATAAATAAGAGAAGTTTTCTATTTAAATTTTAAATGTTTCTAAAAAATATTTTATTATAATTTATATTTAAAACGACACTCGTCGCTTGTAAAATGTACCCCTCCCATATTATAATAATTTTCTAATTCAAGTATGATGACTTTATAGATAATTTTTTTAAATGATACATAATTTTATTAATTTTATTTATATATAAATTAATTTTTATAATATATAGGAATAAAATTAGTTTCAATTAGTATTAATAGTTTATTTAGTTTTTATAATACAAATAAATAAAATTATTTATTTATTAGATATGCAATATAGATATCATAGCGACCACCAAGAGATGATTAATTTGATATAACATATATGAGAAAGTGGCAACAAATACAAAAGCTATTAATTTCTAAAATATATTTATAATTTAAGTTAGTAGAGTGTTTTATAATATTAAAAGTCATAACAACTATGGATAGAAGACCAAATCTACATGAATTAATCCGAAGCACGAAAAATTGTGAGAACATCAGAATTCGACAACTAGAATTACAAAATACCAGAAGATGATAATCTGGGAGCTCTACTATAAAGAGAAAAATTGGGTTTGCGTTGTGCACACATAGCCGAACCCAATTTAATTTATAATTAAGCTAAAAATTTGAGTATTTAGTAACCCGCACAGTCAAGCCCAAAATTAATCCATAATTAAGTGTACAATTTGAGTATTTAGTAACTGTATTTTATAACTATAAAAAGAATGTCATAGGAAAAATGATAGATGTTTGTGAATGCTTTTGCTATGATAGATGTTCGTGGATGCTATTACACTAGTGATGTGGTGCAATTTATGGGCTTATGAATTCTTGAAGCATAAAAAAATCCTTCCTGAATGAGTTTTCTTATACGCATTGGTCTGTTGGTTATTAAAATAATTATTTACCATTGGAATGCATTCATCAAAGTGCAGCGAAAGTACAGAATTTTGTCATTTATGACTCCAACAGATTAGTGTGGGCAAAGGCCAAAGGGCGATAATAAGTAACCATAAAATTAGCAACTAAATGACATGATAATGTATCCAGCAAGACACTAAAATAAATTGTTCGGCTCAACCATCAATCCTAACAAACACATTAGAATTTGATAAGTAAAAACCCCCTACATCATAACCTTGAAAGTAATTATTTCATTTGGTGTGAACGGCCCGACGAATATAAACTTCCCTCCACAATTCCACTGTCATCCACAAATTGCCGAGCAACACGATTTTGTAGTAATTTCTTCCCACGAACATGAATTATATCAACTACATATCGAGTAAAATTAATTTGTCGGATCGTCTTTTGTTATAGTTGCCCTGGATTGCATATATTAAGTTTGTTTATAATTCTTTGAAAATAATTAGAAACTAGATTACTAAACAGGCTCGCTTAATGTGTGTTTTTTCTATGTCCAATTCAAAGCAATAGTGCAGAATTATTCACAAACCACTTGGCTCTAGCACCAAAAACTTTAAAATGAAATTGGTTGATGTGGTCGAAAACAAACATGAATTCTTTCGAAACCACTTGGCTCTAGCACCAAAACTTTAAAATGGAATTAGTTGATGCGGTCGAAAACCAACATGAATCCTTCCGAAACCACTTGGCTCTAGCACCAAAACATTAAAATGGAATTAGTTGATGTGGTCGAAAACCAACATGAATGCTAGGTCGACGTCTTCTAAATAAATGAAAGTGTGCCAGCCTTCGGCAATAGCACCAAAACTTTAAAATGGAATTGGAAGATGCAGTTGAAAACAAACATGAATTATTTGGAAACCACTTGGCTCTAGCACCAAAACTTTAAAATGGAATTAGTTGATGCGGTCAAAAACCAACATGAATTCTTCCGAAACCACTTGGCTCTAGCACCAAAACTTTAAAATGGATCTAGTTGATGCGGTCGAAAACCAACATGAATGCTAGGTCAACGTCTTCTAAATAAATGAAAGTGTGCCAACCTTCGGTAGCGACGTCCTTCTATTGTCTCGATAATACCGCTCAGAGTCTGACTTTGTAGCGACGTCCTTCTATTGTCTGATACTACAATCTTTGTGACAGTACGTACTGATAGTGATTGCAAATTGCATGTGTCAACTTGTTTGTACATATGGCTTGGCCAAAATAATATAACAGAATCAACCTACGTTATCTACTATTAACATACTATGTACTATATAGATTAGTGATGATATAATGTAACGATGACTTCCCTTCGACCATTTACTTTTTCTATTATTGATTATTAAGAAACAATCATACTTTTTTTTATTGCGGGGCCTAGACATTTGAAAAGATAGAAAATATGAGTATCAAGGATACACAGTCTCATAACACATCAGTACGACGTATTAATTAGAACACATACAGACCCCAACTAGAGTACATTTTTTGGACTATATGGAGTTACACCAATAAACTGATCCTCAAATCACATAAAAACCATGACAAAAGAATCTCAATCTCTAATTTACAAAAATAAAGAATCGCAAAATCTCAACATTTGGCATTTGAAAGAATGAAGCCGAGATAAGCGCCATCCGCTAGCAAACGGAACATAAAGGATTAGAATGGTTTAATCAAACGGCAGAAAAGCTGGCCCATTTCTCGAGTTCGTATGGATCAGCATAGTAGAACAATTTAACTCTGTTTGCCAGTGATAAGCCCACAGCCCATGGGTGGGCTCTGTATTCCGAGTTGTCCTGTTCTGAAGGGTCATCTGAGAAAGCTGCAATGTCTCCAAGCAGACAAAATGTTATGCGACGAGTGTTTATCTGTCTGGGGAAGTCAAAATACATGGGTGTCCCGGGTTTCACTTCTGGTAGCCGATACTCAGCAACAGTCACCATGTTATTTGACTCCTGTTAAATGACATGGTTGGTGGCTTATATTATTATTGTATGTAGCTAATCTACAAATATGAGACAATTGGGAAAGGAGGTAGAATTCCAATCAAGGTGAGAATGATGAACAAGATATCTTTATTTTCCAGCAAAAGCAACAAATTCAAAGGGGAAAAAACTGACCTGAAAGGTTTCACCTAATTACAAGAAAACAAAAGAGAGAGAGAGAGAGAAAGAGAGAGAGAGTTATCTTTGAAAGCTTGCATTTCTGTAACAAAAAATTCCATAAACAGAAAATTTTATATGACCCAGGATGGATAATCTCGGGATAGGACACTTTTCGAATAATTGACTGCAAAATAAAGAGATTGAGGCAGGGACGAGAGACTAGAGAGAGTGACTAGATCATTTTCATCCATCATGATCTTCTCACATGCAAAAAGGCTTAAATATTCATAGCCAAAATCTACAATTAAACTAATTACCTAATAACTATCAGCCCTACATAATTACCTAATGCGTTGAGCCTAGGTGGAAGAGTCATTGTTGACAATTCTAGTGCATAGTGCTAACAATGGACTAGATCAAAATGGCCCAATTAAATTCTAGTGCTTCTTCTATTAGTGAAGTTTCTAGAAAAAAAAAATATATCAAACGGCGCAATGCACCTTGAGTCGCTACGGAAACAGCCTCCTTTTATAATTACAAGGGTAAGGTCATGTTCTCACGCTTCGGAATACTATGTGGCAAAAAATCATGCTTCGGATATACAAAAATAATTAGTCTTGGATTTCATTTAATGTCTATTATTCATATTAAATCCATGATTGATCTTTTCCTTATTTCTTTCTACAATTAGTTACCATAAACTATTTTACGTTTCTTTTTTCTACATTACCATATATTACATTTCCTTTTCTTATTTAATTGATACATCAATTATTATAAATATTCTTCTTATTTTTAAAATTTTATAACATTTTTGTTTGTATTTTATTATTCATATATAATATATCAAATTAATTATCTTTTAACGATCTTTGATTTGACATCCATATTATATATATAAAATACAAAACATTGATATATAACATTATAAAGAAATTTTAAATATATTTATCAAACTAAATTAAAGAATATCAAATAAAAATATAAATTATCTTATAAAGTAATAGGAATTTATATGTATTAACATACCATAAAATAGTTATTTTATCTAGAAAAAAATATGTAAGCTAACTATGAACATCAAATTAATATAAAAAAATATGTAAGCTAACTATGAACATCAAACAAAAATATTCTAAGGTTTGTATATCAACTTAGATAAAGACTACATAGTGAATGAACATTATAATGATCTTGAAAAAAACAACTAAACATTATAATTAGAATAATAAAAATAATTATTGTATTTCATAAAGTTCAGTCTCATACACATTATATCTTAAATTATTTGAATATTATAAAGTTGAAGATATTTTAAAAAATATTAGATGAGGAAAGAAAACTGTATAAATATAAAACGTAATTACAATATAATCAAATTTGAAAAAAAAAAAATTGAATTAATTCAAAATTAAATTATTGAAAAATCAAGTATAAAACATGGTATTATTTTTTAATTAACTTTATTATTTTTTAATTATTAGTTGTATTTTTAATTTTTTATCATTTATTACAATAATATAAATTTGTTCACTTCTTTCTTTTGATAAATATATTTAATTTTCAATCACCAGTGTTGTTCATGTTGCCGAATAAATTAATTATTATATTTAATTTGACAAAATGAATATATATTAAATAAAGCAATTAATTTCATAAAAATATTTCCTTGAATTCGAAATAATATTTAAAAAATATTTTTTATTAATTATTTATAGGTTTTTTACTTCACAATAAGAATTTCAATTCTTTTTCACTTTTTGTCGGATAATTAGTTTTTTATGAAACACCCGTGTAGTCCACGGGCATTGTTTAACTACTAATATACTATAATATTACTTGTATTTAAAGATGTATCACTATCTGCTACATCGACTAATAACCAATGAATATTAACAAAAACAGGCGTGCAACCCCTTGATATAGTTTCCATTATTTCAATGAATGGCTGATACAAAGCCTAATACAAAACAAGAAAAGCAAGAGCACACTACTGCATGTCTAGTTTTGTAGGTTGTGTATGATCTTTTCTACAGCATAGCCAAGATGAACGTCAACAATTATGAATGGTTAAGATTTATTCCAACTATAGCAAGCATACTTTTCAGCAAGAACCAAAACTATGGATGGGTATTCAATATAGGCAATTCCAAATCTAAGGCACAAAAAAATTGAACATCTTATGAGCCCAGAAAATAATGTCACAATCGGCAAACCATATGCCAATGAGAGACCTTGACTTGGAAAGGATGGGGACTATCAAACATAGTCCAGGATAACATGTCTTTAGCATGATAAAATTAAATTATTAAATTATTAAACAAAACAACAGAAAACATGCTTCTAGTACCTGAAGGGTGGACACTTGAATATACAACACGGCAGGAGAAATAAGTCTCTCATCTAAAAGATAGTCTCTGCACTCCGAGTCCACATTTGCGAAAGGCGAATGGTTCACTCGATGCTTTACTGCACTAAAACCATCCAGACGAAATCCAGCCACAAGGGGCGAAGCAGGGGATAAAAATTGTTCCAGGACTAGATCATTGTTTATTAATCACTCGACCTCAATGGGAACCTGAAATGTTAGAAAGAGGGGGTTCAGTTTCAACTACTTCCATAGGTTTGTCAACCTGTTAACATGACAAAGTTTCTGGAGAAAACTAAGTTAATAACGCTTTCTTACCTTGAATCTGTTCAACTGAGGAGGGTTCTCGAACCAATTCCTCACGTTTATTTGGTCAGACCCTTGTGGGGATGTCCCTATTTCTTTCCTTACAGTACCCACTACTATTACTCTTTTAGCATGAATGCATGGTTCACTATCAAATTCTCCACCAAAAGACGCACGCCTGCCGACTTGGGCAAACGGGTTTTCATCCATGGACAAGAGGTTAAATTCTTTTTCGAAATTGACCGAATTAGATCCAATTCTTGGCAAACGCAAGGTTATCCAGATGATGCGGCACCGAACAGGACTCTTGAAGGCGAATTTGACATGCCTAGGAACTTTACCATCTTCAAAGGACCTCTCTGGCCCACAAAGTTCGGACGAAGATCTTAGGAGAGATTGAATATCTCATTTTCCTGTGCATAATCGTTCTTCCCTATCTAGTTTAGTGCTAACCCAGATTTGTACCTGCACAAACAGAAGAAAGACACATGTAGAGCAACAATCTAATAGGTAGTTGACTATCCTCTGACTGTGGTTTCAAGACATGAAAATGTGGACATTACCATTTGTGTGCATACACATATTTTAATTCAAATGATAGTAAGATGCATAAGTTCAATATTTATTTTAATTGAGTGAGAGATGCAACTCAAGACCTGAATTCCATCAGCCACAACTCTCTTTCCATTGGAATGGAGTAAGAAAATAATTTGTTCTTCATACCAGAATTTCATGAAAAAGTGTAAGCGGAAGTAACTTGACGGCACACACCAGTCAAACTAAACAAATATCATTGGGCATATATTTGGTTCCCGAAACAAAATGCAACATCCAGTTGTGAAATAGTTTAGCCTCTGAAAGTGTATCAACTGTAAAAGATCAGCGTACTTACGGTAGGGGCATCGAACATTGAATAACCACATGGACTGACCAGAAGACAACACCAGACACATCAGAAATATCATTTAGCACAATGACAAATTCAACAGACGAGGCATCATGAGGAGCTCTCCAGTATGACTCTTGTGATCCAGAATTTAAAGGAGCAACCAAAGATAAGAAGGGTGCTGAACCTGCTGCTGTCTCAACCTACATAATAAGGCACAGCTTACTTCCAGATAGTAAATATTTCGACCATGAAACCATAAAAGCACAAGTGTACCCGGCCACCCTCACATATTTGAATATATTAAAAATTAAAAATTAAAGGACTTTTTCTTCTTTTTTTTTTTTATCTTCAAGACAACAGAGAGAGAAACACCAATTTTCTTTCCCCAAGTACAAAGGTGGACAAAGTGACCATGTAACTCCATATGTCATGGATTACAGAAATACAAATCCATCAGTTCTACGTACTTAAGTGGTGTAGCTTACAAAAAGGCAGAGCACGGTTTTTTAGCATATCCTTATTCAAGGCAGCAACCCAAGTATGATCAGACAAATGTTCATTTTCCAGTTTAAAAGTCATCACCATAGAAGTCATCATCACTGGTAAATCAAAAGACAATAAATGACATGGGGTTGTCAATAATTATCGATCATCAGATTAAACTAATACCTGGCTATGGAGATGCACAGAAATGTAAAAGATATAGCTATAACCATGACTTTGAAGCACACCACGAACGAAGGTGAAATGTTCTTATAATAATTAGACTTTCTAATTAAGAACTATTTATTACTGTTGGTTCCAAAAGCAATCATAGCATTTTGGATACCAATTTAAATAAGAAAAGGAACAGAGAAAATGACAGAACTGAGCAATTTAAAGACAATAACAAGCTAGTTCATTGTGATACCAGGTGTAAAAAACTGGCAAACGGAAATTCTGCAAGTGATTCTTCTCCATCAGTTAATTTCTTTAACACCTTAGCAGCTCCTTGACTCTTTAAAAAGTGATCGCTTTTGAGGGGTAAATTTCTCGAGGATAATCCAAACACGTGGTTCAAGGCTTCCTCGGCAGCAGCATCCGCCCTATTATTTCTTTGTTGGCCAATCAAGACCCTAACAAGGTCCAGAATCAAGGCGTCAAGTACAACTTCGGGACAGCATTCCTTACAGATTATTCCATCGAGTGCTGGCGAGCGGTTGGAAGATGAATCAACTGAACCTCCCTGGCTAGTTAGGCTAGTTATGTTGTTGTAACCTGAAATATCCTTTGAGATATGGCCTGCAAGCAAAAGAGCTCCTTTTCCTGCAGAACAAATTCTGCAGACCTTCCTCTCACAATCAGCGCATACAAAAATGGATTCCGATTTTGTTGATGATGATGAGGTCAATGATCCATCCCCAACAAGCCCAGTTTCGGCACGAACTTGGCATGCACCACCTGAACACCTCTCCCCAATTGCTGAAACATTCCAAAAATCTATGGAACATCTATCAAATGTTCCAAGCCCAATGGAAGCAGTAATTTTATCTTCCAGTGAAGCGTGCCCGAACAATGCCAGTGTGCTGGCCACCCTGTGTAATCTCCCCATGTATGAATCCTCAAGCAATGTATTTGGGTTAATGCTAGCAGGATCGATTCCAATTGATAAGAGGGCTCGGTCTCTTTCAGCGGCAGAAAGATTCAGCTTCAGACGTTCTATTTCAAATTTCATAGCTTCCATGAAATCTAACCTTCTTTCCTGCTAATTTTATTCAAAGAACAAGATGGCCTTAAACAATGTACACATCTGATGATCAAATCATATTCCATAATCAGTCATGACAATTCAGTTCAAATACCGATTTCCACAGCAAACTCAATTACCTCAGTATACCAACAGCTATTATCCAAGCTGAGTAGAAAACGAACTTACAAGACTAGAATATATGTTTTGACATAATGGTATGGACATCGATTGAAATAAATTATTAGTTATATTTAAGCTATTGACATAAGGAATTTTTGGATGTACTTCAAACAGCCAGTCCATGAAGTCACCGATGCACACCGAAGATATAGATATATGATTGAATCAAAATGAATCAAGACACCAGTATCCTTTGTTGTTTAAGGTATCATGAACTAATTAGTTTATTTTGTCTTGTTATCGAAAAAACCTACAACTCAGAACTGGTCTACAAAAAATAAATCCAAAAACTTTTTCCCAGTTATGCTTCTGCAGCAAACTGGATTTTGATTCCACTGTAACCATCATGTAACTATATGAATTTGGGGTCAATACTAGCTTTCAAAATGATTCTTCTATGGAGGAAACCTCAAATTCATATACTATACGGGCAAAAAATATTGACCATCCCAGGAGTAACTGAGTCAACTAATGTTCTGAAAATCCACCCAACTAAAATACAGAATAGATGATAATTGGACAAGACCACACAAACCACATTTCACGTAGCCCATCCAAATTAATCACTTTGAAGCTAGAGCAGCCAAAGCATCAGAGTTCAGAAGCAGGGACAGCCTCATGTTGACATAACATCACACAGTATTTACGAGTAAACCCTGCTTTCAACGTCTTAAACACAAAAAAAAAAAAAGCATTCGTGCACACATTTATCAGTGAGATCCAGTAGAGTATATTAAACATAGAAGGGAATTAAACATATACTATAGCAATTCCACATCTACAAATTGCACGTTTATTGAAACTACTCAGTTGTAGTACTAGGGTGAATTAAACATAGAAGGGAATACTGAGGTAATTCCACAACCTAGAAATCGGCTCCCGAAACCGCCGAAACGCCTAGATGAAGCCAAAATTCGAGTACGTAAATGAGTACTCCTTAAAATGAGTACGTAATACTCAATCTTAGCCACTCATTTTGTCTAGATCAAAGATTCATGTTAATCAATTAAAATATACATAAATTAAATAATAAAAATAATTATTAGTTGACTCCGGCGTTGACTGTTGACTTCCGGCTAAAATCGTTGACTTCCGGTGTTGACTATGGCGTTGACCTGTTGACCATAATATATATTGTATATGAAGTAAATATGGTGAGGCAAAATTATTGTAAATATGTTGCAAAGTTATTGTAAAAATGTTGCAGGGTTAATTGTTTTTATTTGCAATGTTTAGTTGTATTCAGTTTGAAAGGTTAGTTGTCTGTAATTGCAAGGTTAATTGTCTTTAGTTGCAAGGTTAGTCGTCTTTAGTTGCAAGGTTAGTTGTCTTTAGTTGCAAGGTTAGTTATGTCTAGTTGCAATGTTAGTTTTCTCTAGTTGCAAGGTTAGTTGTCTGTAGTTGCAAAGTTAGTTCTATCTTGTTGCAAGGTTAGTTGTTTTTATTTGCAATGTTTAGTTGTATTCGGTTTGCAAGGTTAGTTGTCTGTAGTTGCAAGGTTAGTTGTCTTTAGTTGCAAGGTTAGTTGTCTTTGGTTGCAAGGTTGGTTGTCTGTAGTTGCAAGGTTAGTTGTCTTTGGTTGCAAGGTTAGTTATCTTTAGTTGCAAGGTTAGTTCTGTCTAGTTGCAATGTTAGTTTTCTTTAGTTGCAAGGTTAGTTGTCTGTAGTTGCAAAGTTAGTTCTATTTTGTTGCAGGGTTAGTTGTTTTTATTTGCAATGTTTAGTTGTATTCAGTTTGCAATGTTAGTTGTCTGTAGTTGCAAGGTTAGTTGTATTTAGTTACAAGGTTAATTGACTTTAGTTATTCTTTCATACATGATGCATACTAAGGTCAACGGGTCAACGCCGAAAGTCAACGATTTTCGTCGGAAGTCAACACTAGAATCAACGGTAAACGTCGGAGTCAATGGTTAAAATAATATTTAAGTAATTAAAAATAATTCTTTATTATTTAAATCATGATCTAAATCTTGTGACTAGGAATGAATCTACGTCCACACTTTAAATAAGCGGATGCATATATATATATATATATATAGATTAGTTGGACACATATTTAAATATAAAAAATTTCGTTTACATGTTTCTCTTATTATTTGAGCACAAATTTAGATATAAAAATTTTCGTTTAATTGTTTTTTGTTGTTGTTTGTGTGTGAATAATTTGCTAAATAAACTTATTGAACTTTTGATTAGCTCAAACTCAATTTATTATTCGAGCAAAAATTTAGATTAAAAATGTTTATTTAATTATTTTTTAAAGTTAGAAATTATTTGTTTCTGAATAATTTACTAGATACCTCCCTATAATTACACATATTAATATTACAAAATATGTAGAATAACATAGTACACAAATTAAATAATTGACATTTTCGTGGCCCGTGTTGGTTTGCACCATCAATATGACTGTATGTGATGAACCTTCAATGGCTGCAATGCTACGAAATATTGTACTCAGGACAATAGAAACAGTCAATTTGGGAGAAAGATTTGTCGCCATTGTACAACACCAATGACCTAACTTGAGTTGGACTACCTGCACGCGTTAAAAAACAAAAGGGTAATAAACCCATCCCCATAGCAGTATCCTATCCCGTCTGCATAATTGCCCCCAAAAATTAAGAAAGCCAAAAAATCAAGGAACCCTAAAATCTCTTCAATCTCCGATTCACCGCACGTAGCGGCGTCAGCCACCACTAGGCGCAGCGAAGATACCTCAGGCATCACCACAGCAGAGCGCAGCAAAAACACCTCAGGCATCACCACAGCAGAGCAAATTATATCGGCCACCGCACGCGACAGCAGCGCACCAAGTTCGGTAGCCCAGTCCTTTCCAGCTCAAGTCCGGTCTTTCCCGAGCCCATTCCCGAGCACATCAGGTACCATGGATCTCGAATTAGGGTTGATATAATTGTGCTTAATTTGGGTGAAATTGTTGTTTTGTTCATTGTGCTCTGAATTAAATTGTGCCCGATACTTTGAATATTTGTCTGAGATCTGTGTTAAACTCGTTGTAGTTTGGGCGTTTTATCATTTATTTTCTTAGCATTATATTTGTCTCAGAAATGATTTTTTACCACGGGAGGATGATTGGAATTTGTAATGTTTGCAGCAGTTTTTTTAGTACTGGGTGGGTCTGCCATGAGGCGGGGACGGGCTGGCTGAAATTTCCTTGGCCTGCCATGATGGTGGGCCAGCATGTGGGCCACCCCACCCTGCCGGCCCCGTGTTGATGCCTCTATATATCCACTAAATGACTAAAACCAGACATTTTTGAGAAAATGATAAACCGAGGAGAAGTCCAGCGAATTTGATAGATAGGGATATTGTATGGACAGAGAAAAACCGAGAGTCGTCATTTGGGATCTGAATTCTGTGCATAAACCCTAATGTTATTACCTATTCGAAATTCGTTTCTGTTGATGTAGTTTTAGTCTATTTGTCTTTCTTCAGCTGTTGCTTTTTAGTTTGGCATCTTCCCTCTAGCTCAATTAGGTCCCTCGCGCCAGCTTGTATGCATAAGTCATGTGTGAGTTTATTCATTTTTTCTTGAATGTTATGTGTTGGCCAATCCATCAATTTATGGACTTAGCGAAGGTAAAGGCTGATTTTTGTTTGTATGATTGGCACAGCAATGGGCATCGCCGGCTAGAAATTGACCTGATCCGAGTCTGCTAAAGCTTCTCCTAGGACAGTGGTTACATTACAGGGGTAATCTAATCTTATCTTTTGAATATTTATTTAATTGCATTGGAAAGGTTTTGTGTTATTTTTTCATGTTCAGCAATTAAATTGAATTTCCAGTTCGTTGTGCCAGTGTTTGCGTCTTCTTGTGTTAATTTTGAGATGCCCTATACTATGCACAAATGCTAAACGGAGGCTGTATTAGTTGTAGTTTTGGCAGAACTGAGCCAGTCTTAGTTTTGTGGAACATTAGCTGTGAAAGTTTACCTGCTTGTTTATGATTTGTTTATGATTCGGTTGTATATAGGCACCCACACTGCAAGATGGATTGACTCTAGTTCTGAGAATCGTGCTTTGTGGTTTACTGGCATTAAAAGAGAATGCTTTACGTGTGATATGAGGTTGCTAGCATCTACCAAAGAGTGTCATTACCTAATTACACATGCAGATGTAAATTGATGATCTGAAATCGATTCCGATATTTAGTACTTGGATTATAGTGTTTTTGTGTAGATTAAAGAATTTTATTTTCAGTATCTTCTTCTGCAAGTGCCTGTTGAGACCTAGATTAAGCAGTTAGAGACTTAGAGCTACTCTTGGGCAAGGTATCCGCATGTGCGGGTCCAGTACAAAGGGTTATAAAGGGGTAGGCGACTAGGCGGTTATTACGGTTTACCATTTCTGGTGCTCAAAGTCTGACAACACTTGGGAGAAAGTTTCTAGAATATACAGCCTTTTTTTTCCATACCTTGCCTTTTATTTATTATAATGAGATGTGGATAATTGAGATAATGACCATTCTTAGGATAAGCATTCCCGTTCCATCCATTTTAATTTAATAGGTATCTTATATTATTCAATGTATTTAAAGGATTATGCCATTTGCAATGTTACTAGAAGCCGCATTTGCATTTGTGCTCACTTCAATACTGTGATATGGAAGATTTCAATCGAAACTTAATCAATCAAGTTAATGTTGTTGCAGCACTTCCATATTCTTACTTGAGCTAGAAGTCTATAATGTCCAGTTAGTCAATGTTACTCTGTCCTTTAGTTTATGCAAACTGGGTTGTTAGTTAGGTCCATAAGCGAGATCTCATGCGTATTACCTTTATTGTTATCCAGTTTTTTCCGGGTGATAAGGGAAAAAATATGTTGATCATGCTTCTAATGTTTGACGTGATTAACTTCTTGGAGAGCTTGTTTTCTGTGGATTCATTATCTTTTTAAAAATGGGTTCTAATGTCCTCATTCTAGAGTGCTGTTGATTTGTCAGAAGGAGATTAAACTTAGGACTCTGAGAAGTAACAACGTCTCTAGATTTCCATTTGTGAAAGTGCCACTTTGCGCCTTTGGAATTTTTCTTATGATTTATTCAAGTGTTTGATTATGCACATCTCTTAATTTGATTTATTAGTTAGTAAACCCTTAGCATCTTTTTTCTCCACAATTCCCTTTCTTGCTGCCTTTAGGAATAGCTTCTCGATGCCTTCGGTTATCCTTAAAACATTCATACAGTACATGGAGACTTTTGATGTTATTTTGAGATAAGATGCCTACGTTCTGTCCAATATGACAGTTGAGATAGTGGTTGGATGCAAATATTTCCATATCGAAGAGGTTTCTTGTGTTTTCTGATGGAAAGTTTCATGAAATATATAATATTTTTTCACTTAATAACTTAACTTTTTCTTTTCTGCTTAATTAAACTCCTATTTCTTGTTTTAACTTCAAGAAGTGATAACTGTCAATTATTTATTTTTAAGGGTGTATTGGCTGGCACAGGATCCATGTACCTCTTAGTTTATTAGTTCTTTTGACTCCCTTTCCTGCCTGGGATATGTAACCATTAAAAATTATTATTATATACTCTCACAAATTCCACTGTTGGCTCACAGTACATTCCAGTGACAAAATCATATCTAATCATTCTTTTTACTATTTATGTATGTGTCACATTGATTGCATTTGTGCCGAATATTAAATCACTAAAAAGTTTTACTTCATTCAGATTTTTATCATTCTCTTGTAGGAAACAAGAGCAAAGAAAAATTAAAATGAAAGGATATTAACTTCACCTATCTTCCTTATCTAATAGGCAGTAGCCATCGACACTATTGTGTTTGGTTGTCATTCCCTTGATCCCTATGTTTTATACCAGATTTAACATTTAACCGATCTATTTTAAAGTTGCTGATATTAAAATCTGGATGTTCCATCACTCTTTGTGATTAATGTTTCCCTTTGTCACACTCTTTATCAACGTGAAAATACAAACCCTGGAATACGTAGATGAAATAAGAGCGACAATTAATAACTGATATAGGAGAATGAGTTTGATATAAGGTTGGCACTGGAATGGAAATCCATTTTAGAGTTGCTCTTTTTTTTTTTTCCCCTTAGTTTGATTTAAGGTAGTCACTTTTAGCAGCTCCAGGGACGTGGGTGTACAGTCGGACGTTTGTAATTTCAGCGTTTTTGTGATTTTCTGTGTTGTATCTTGTTAAGTTTCCCTCATTGCATTCTTCTTCTTTTTCTCTTTGGCTAATTTTACCAAAGTGAATTTTACAGAAAGATTTATTCATTGGTTATTGCAAATATGTTGAGCCCAATTTTGGATGCAAATCTTATCTCATACTTTTTTGTGACAATATGTTGAGAATTTATCATTAAGGCTCGCAGCTTACTAAGGTTCAGCATTGATAATGATGTACCAGGGTATGGAGATATCTATGCTAAAATCACTTCTCAACAGCATCACATGTTTTTCCCAACTATCTTCATGTGAGAGCGTTAAAACTGAACCAGTTCGAAAGTATTATGTAAAGACTGAAGAGATACTGA
Organism: Striga asiatica; assembly: GCA_008636005.1. Lineage (NCBI taxonomy): Eukaryota > Viridiplantae > Streptophyta > Magnoliopsida > Lamiales > Orobanchaceae > Striga > Striga asiatica. The sequence goes on along the minus strand of BKCP01013403.1, from coordinate 901,373 downwards.
AATTGTTGAAGACAATACTTGATGCCGTTACTGATGTGGTCCATGTGGAAGATGAAATGCTGCAAAGTGCGTTTGTGGGACTACTCCAATTTGTTGATGAAATAAGGGAATTGTGTGAAAACTGGCAGCCACTGATGAGTAAAATATACTTTGTATGTGAATGACCATAGGCTTCAGTTGTAATTTCGACCTGTTCTCTTAGTTATGCTCTAGCTAATCCTTGCTTGATACGCATGCAGGTTTTACAGGTCGAGTCACTTATTTCAAAGATTAGAGCTCAGAGTTTGCAGATCCTGGAGTTGTTGAAATCTTCTGATCTATGCTTAGCAGCTGAACTCAGTGCTGCATCTACTGAGGTAATGTATAATGTCTGCTTAAATTCCCCACTTTTTGTCTTTCAGTAGAAATCTCAGTGGCGCAATACATATAGCGGAAGGACAGGTGCTTAATTTAATGTCTTCTCCCACCTGTTATCTATCGCAGAACCTTGTGCAAAAAATCCAGACCACAGATTCCGAACAAACTTCACTTGTCATCAAGAAAGCCATCAAGGACCATGTGGAGGGCCCTGAAGCTAGCTCAGATGACCTGGCACAAGTTGCAGACAGGCTGGGCTTAAAGTCGAATCAGGAGCTCCTGATTGAGGCCGTGGCTCTGGAGAAGCTGAAGGAAAACGCGGAGCAAGCAGAAAAGAGCAGTGAAGTGGAGGACATAGACCAAATGATTGGCGTGGTCACCCACATGCACGATCTCCTCGTCTCCTTGAAACAGTCGGAACTTTGCAACCCCGTCCCCATACCCGCCGACTTTTGCTGCCCGCTCTCGCTCGAGCTAATGACAGATCCTGTCATTGTTGCCTCTGGTCAGACTTACGAGCGAGCCTTCATACGGGACTGGATAGACCTCGGTCTCACTGTGTGCCCCAAGACGCGTCAAACCCTGGCCCACACGAATCTCATACCCAACTACACCGTCAAGGCCCTCATCGCCAGCTGGTGCGACACAAACAACGTCAAACTGCCAGACCCCGTGAAAATAACGTCGCTAAACGCCGAGGCTGGTGGGGTCCGCAGGATCAACAGTTGCGGCACCCCGGACAGGTCCTCGAGCTCCCCACTGACGCGCAGCCCGATCCCTTCCCCTTCCCACCCTCGCTCGTTTTCAGATTCTTTCACGGCGAACGGACACGTGTCGGATGCTGAGCGAGACGACCGGTCGGATCACTCGGGCGAGAGGAATCCGAACTTGAACGAGAATCCACCTCAGGGGCACAACCGTAATAATTCCGCCTCCAGCACCCGCTCGAATTCCAACCTGTCCCAGGGCACTCCCGTCGAGGGATCCGACGTCTCGGGTGAGCTCGCCCCAGACCCTCGACCCGCCACTGCAAACGCGATCCCTCATAGGGAACCAGACTTCCCGTCGAGGCTTGATATGCGGGCCCGCGGGCAGGCGCTCTGGCGCCGGCCGACCGACCGGTTTTCTCCCAGGCTTGCCTCGTCATCCCCCGCTGCGGCGGCCGAGATGCGGCCCGAGCTCTTGGAGATTGAGAATCAGGTGAAGCGGCTGGTCGAGGACCTCAAGAGCGAGTCCCTCGACGCCCAGCGGAACGCGACCTCGGAGATCCGTTTGCTCGCGAAGCACAACATGGACAACCGCATCGTGATCGCGGGTTGCGGAGCCATCGGTTTGCTCGTCGGCCTTCTCCGCTCGCCGGACCTCGCCGTGCAGGAGAACGCTGTCACCGCCCTCCTCAACCTATCCATCAACGACAACAACAAGTCCGCCATCGCTAACGCGGGTGCCATCGAGCCGCTGATCCACGTGCTCGAGCACGGGAGTCCGGAGGCGAAGGAGAACTCGGCGGCCACGCTTTTCAGCCTGTCGGTGATGGAGGAGAACAAGGTGAAGATCGGGCGGTCGGGGGCGATAAAGCCGCTGGTGGACCTGCTCGGGAACGGGACTCCAAGGGGGAAGAAGGACGCGGCGACTGCTCTGTTCAACCTGTCGATCAACCACGAGAACAAGGCGCGGATCGTGCAGGCGGGGGCGGTGAGGCACCTGGTGGAGCTGATGGACCCGGCGTTCGGGATGGTGGACAAGGCGGTGGCCGTGCTGTCCAACCTGGCGACGATCCACGAGGGACGGGCTGCGATCGGGCAGGAGGAGGGGATACCGGTGCTGGTGGAGGTGGTGGAGCTCGGGTCTGGGAGAGGGAAGGAGAATGCGGCGGCTGCTCTCCTGCAGCTCTGCACCAACAGCAGTCGGTTCTGCAACAGGGTTTTGCAGGAGGGGGCTGTGCCGCCGTTGGTTGCGCTTTCGCAGTCCGGGACGCCTAGGGCTAGGGAGAAGGTAACTAATGATTGTGTGATTGTTGTTTCTTTGTTGTTGGTTGTACTTACGGAACTACCCTTGATATTTTTGTTGTGAAATTTGTGTGCTTATTTGCAGGCGCAGCAGCTACTCACCTTCTTTAGGAACCAACGGCATGGAAATTCTGGCAGAGGTTGAATTTGTTTTGGGGGTGGTGTTGGATGTGTTGTAAGAAACTGAGGTGCAAGTTACAATCTGCGAATCTGCATCTAGAGACCTTTCGTTCTTCCCCTTTGCATTTTATTTTATTTTATTTTATTTTATTTTATTTTATTTTTCATCATCATTGTTATTATTATTATATATGTATATTTTTATTTTTATTTTTCCTCTGGATGACCCACTTTATTCCGTTACGTTTTCCTTTTTCTTTTTCACTATATTGAGAAAATGTTGTGTTGATTTGTGAAGAAGTTGGGTGTCACGGTTGTAGAAAAACATACTTGTTACATGTGTGTAACACTCGTAAAGCGATTGTGTAGTCTGAGACTCTTTTGAGTGTGGTTTTGTATAAAAGCAATGGTGGAAATTCCAATTATGTAGAGACGTTTCGTCATTGTTTTGTTTTGGAGTGTCATATACGTGCCACGCCTGCAGTGCTTATTTAGATGTGATTGAATATAAATTATTTTGGTTTTGATTGGATTTGTTAGTTGGTTGAGTTAAAAAAGTTGATTGAATATAAATTATTTAGATGTGATTGAATAATTCATTTTAAAAAAGTTGGTTGAGTTAGCTTTTAATTGAGTTTGATTTGAGTGAGATTTTGAGTTTTTTATTAAAATAATATTTAATAAAATAATTTAATTAATTTGATGTAAAGTATGAGAGATGTGATTGAAAGTGTTAAGTATATAAAATCATATAAATGTATGAATAGTGAATTAAAGTTGATGTGATTTGTGAGGATAATTGATGTAATCGATACACGAGTGATATAACCATAGCAGAGCTAAACTAGATTCATGCTGCTAACAGGTTAACCGATTTAAAGATGAGTCAGATCGACTTATTAAGAACATATGGATACACATGATAAGTAAGAGCAGGTCGACTAAGACATAGTGACGATTTAAATGACATGGATATGAAGCAAGCTAAAGGGGGAAATATAACAGTTAAAAACACATTACATTTTCTATTATACACTATTATACAAAGATCCCTCTACACTTTATCTTCTACACATACACATTTAATCATCGGAGGCTCTTCACCGGAGAACCCTTACATTGTGAGAATTCTGCAGGTTCGAGGACGTTCAACCGGCGATCGAGCTAGAGATCCAACCCTTTCCAGTCGGCGGGAAGTCTTTTGCGTACCACCTATATTATATGGAAACTATGCATATGATTTAGTTTTTTTATTTAAATATATATTATATTATTTCCATATATAGTAGGTAATTCATGTTTTCGGCGGGAAATGCTTTCTAAAAATGAATTAACCTTATTCTTATTATATATATAGATTTCCTATTGTAGACGTGATTTATATGGAATAGTTTTTTTCAGTCGTTCTTTTAAAATTATATCAAATTTATTAACTTGATTTATAAATATATTTAAAAGTTAATAAATATTTTATTTATTATTTTTTTTTTAATCATGTCTTGATGAACTTCAATTTGACATCTATGTTATACATAAAGAATAAATAAATAATTTTATTTATCTTTGTAATTAAAATTAAATTGCCTATTAATATTAATTCGAAAAAATAAACTTACTTAAATTAACTTAACTACAAAGTATATGATATAAATTAAAAAAAATTATAATATAAAATGATAAGTTGTGTAAGTGACGACTTTATTTTAAATATAAATAATTATATATTTCTTAAAAAATATTTAAAAAATAAAATAATTTTTGCTGTTATTATTTAATTAAATATAATTTGTTAACAAGTATACACGGCATTGTAATAATACAAGTATGTAGGTAGGGGAATATTAGATGACCACTCAATTAAGCCGATTTCTGATTCTGATATACCGCATTTTTGGCTTTTATAATTATAACGAAGACAATCGGAATATAAACATAAAATAATAAAACTCGTACGCAAGTTTCGAACTTTCGTCGTCACTTGCTCTAAAAGTTCCGGCGAGAGAAACTGAATAGCAGTTGACAGCCCAAGTTTATATCAGACCGAAATTATAGCAGCGTTTGTGCTAAAATATGGTCGGAATTTTCTCAAGATTTTCGGTTAGGAGTGGCCATCGCCGAGCTCAAAGTGCACTTGTGAGCATCTCTCTCTGTAAATTTGTATGCTTTGTGCTTAATTTAATGTTCCCACCGCAGGGGTCTTCTGTAGTTTTGTCTTTATCACATGAAGTCACTGATTTTCCATCTAAAAAGCTGTTGCTTATCCAAGTGAGTGACTTCGTGCTTCTTAAGTTGATAAAAGGAATTTTGGATATTAGGGATTGTAGTAGGCCGCTTGGTTTACCTAGATCTTTTTGGATCGCTGGGTCAAGAGTTAACTTTATCTTATGCTGAATTTTTTTCTGTTGTAATTGTTTTCTACCTTGATGGGTTTTATATCCTTATGTATTATCTGTTTGACTGAAATACTCGTCCTTTTTGGATTTGGCTTCTGTAAGTTGTTGATTCACGGAGTTTTCACTTTACATTATTTATTTATTTATTTTTGTATGATAGGAAGGCTAATGGTCCACAGAGCTAGGTATTTTCTGATAAAAATATGATCTTGACAGACGTTCCTCATCTTAACTTGCTATGTTGCTTTCATAATTGGTGTTGTACGCCTGTAACCCATGATTGTGTCCTTAATTATGTGAATACTGCAGAATGCAATGAGATATTAGTACTGAATAGGATTTTTTCCGAACATGTAGTCAACAGGTTTATTGATGTGGTTGTGTGGTGTATTTTCTTGATTTAAAGGACGAGAGGGAAGCATTGCCTCCAAGGTCAGAAGTGACCACGAATTCGACTTTAGCTTCGTCAGCGTCTACTGCAGCCCATGGTATTGATATTGCAGTTGAGTTTAAACCAGTCGAGCGGCCGATCGAGCCACTTGACAATGATCAACCGATCCAATGTCCGCTGCCTGAGCCGTCAATCCTTAATGTGAGTTCGTATAATCTAACTTCCGTAGAAATAATCAATGTCAATTACGCTTTGTGATGCTTTCCATGTCATCAATCATATATCTATTGGGGCTTCGCGTACCAGAATTAATTGAAATCTAGAGAGACAATGAATTTGGGAAAGACCATTTTCATGATTTCCATCTGTCACAAAATAAAATTTGTAATGTTTCCAAAAAGTTTGTGTTCTGACATATATAGGTTATTGGTTCCATATGTAAATTGTTAAAACATCCTTATTTTAGAGTTTCTATTTTTATATTATGAGTTGGTGAAAGGCGAAAAAATGAAGGTATATCGAGGCTGATCCATTTTTAACCTTTCTTCGTGTAGGGTTAGATGATTGTAAATAGAAAAAATGAAGGTATTTCGAGGCTGATCCATTTTTAACCTTTCTTCGTGTAGGGTTAGATGATTGTAAATAGAATTTCAGGCATTTTACTGCCTGAAATGAGAAAATGAATGTTTGAGCTTGATTCTTTTATTTGAACTATAGTAAACACATTTATGGTTACATATTCGGTAATCAGGATGGAAGAATATGGAAAGAGAGAGTTTCATCAGGTGTGCAAAGAAGGGCTGATATGCCAGCTGTGCAGGATCAAACTCCTGTCAGATCTGGGTCTCTCTCGAGAAAACCCCGCCCTTCAAACCGGGTTATCCTGCCATCTGTGAGTGCCCCGGAGCATAATATCTTAAAACTGCTTGACGAGTGCAATACATCAGGAATATAAGTTACAACAATTAAACCTGGTTTTATTTTTATTTTTTTTCTTATTTATTATAATGAATCACTCTGTATAAGGATGCCATTGTTCTGTTTATATGGCGTACAACCCTTTTATCTTATCCTACATTGTATCTGTATTTATGAATGTTTAAAATTCAGGATGGTGCTTTTCTTGACATTCACTAGTTATATTGTTAAAGTGGAAACCGTACTTATGCTTTGCTTAGAAGCTAAGTGAGAATAACTTCAATCCAAATGTCTTCGATTATTCCGGTAGGATTAAGTGGCAAGTTGAAATCAGTTAATAGGAGCATTATACCGCTGGCTGACGTCTATTTCATGCCTTTCTGGATTCTGAACGGCAAGGTTTGTGATTGGCTGTTTTTAGTTTTTTATTTTGTTTCAATTTACCTGCTTGTGAATATGATATCAAGATACATTGATAAATATAATTTATGAGAGTATTGAAGTATATGATCAATTTGAGCATAGAATTGTTGATCATAGTATTGAAATGTGTGATGAACTTTGAATGGTATTGTCTATTTGGTCCTAATTTTAACAATACATGTTGGTTAGATTTGTTAGAAAATGTGTAAAGAATGTAATATTTCTAATTGATCCCCTACACAATTAAACCATGATGCGAGTCTAATGGCACCTAATTTGTTTCATCTTATGTAAGCCGCAAGCTGCACAAAGTGGATTGTGATTCAGAAAAGAAGAAAGGAATTATCCACTGACTGCCGCATTTAAAAGAAAAAATCGAAAAAAAATAAATAAAAAATGGATCAACTGTACTGCGCCATCTAGAGTAGAAAAATTCCAGAAATGTACTCAGGTTCAAGATTAACTGGCACCATCTAGACTAGAAAAATTGTGTCATTTGTTGGAAGCTTAAAATAACAACCTACAAGAAACACGATAATTAGCATGAGACTCACGTCTCAGGTGCACATCACCATAAATTCGCCATAGAGGAGACTAAAAGAGCTTACCCGACAAAGCTGTAACAAACAGTAAGCGACAACAAGTTGTGTATATCACTATATCTACAAGACATTTCAGAGTTGGCAACCCCAATAATTGAAGCATAATCCGAAAGAATTTCACCATTGATAAATTGCAGGATCTTGATCTGCACACCTGAAGTACTTCTGTTGCCCTTGGTCTTGAGTTAAGCATGCCATTGTTGCCATGTTGACACCCAGCTTTGATTAGTCTTGTTAATTCAGTTTTAGTTAGAAGTTAAAGTCGCATTGTTCGCATACACAAAGCTCTCAACAATGTCTTTAGACAAAGGGTTAAAAATCCACGATATATGATCATGTAATCTGTTTTGTTCCAGGCGTTCGCGATGTTTCTATGTGATTCGACCAAGCCCGGGTACCATGTGGAAATGGAGAGTGTATAGGAGCTAAGAGAAGTGTAACCAACTCTATTTTATTCAATATGGCAAAATGAGTTGCAGGTACAGTATTTATAGCTAGTTTCAGATGAAAAGCGCAAAAGGAAAACCATGAACATAAAAGGAAAATGCGATTTTAACTTCTAACTAAAGCTGAATTAACAAGACTAATCAAATCTGGGTGCCAACACAATATAACAACTTTTTTCCATGTAACTTGAACAAAACTGATGTTTCAGCAACTGTTACTAAGTTCATCATAGTAAAAATTTGAGCAGCAATTGGAAGAAATTGGCAGATGTTGAAAACTGCAAAAGCTTTACAGACCAGACTTCTCCACGTGAGATGCCTCATTGCAATAAACAGATCAAGAATATCTGCTTGTTAATTGGTAAATGAAACGGATTTTGATGCAACAAACATGAATCAGTACACAGCATCAAATTCCAAAACCAAAATCTTGACACTTCCAATACCTTCTGATAGACGAATCCCAGATTCTTAAAAATCTGCAATCTCAATTACAAACATTGCAACAAACATAAAATACTAAAACGGGCTCCAAAACCAACTTGTGCTGCAAAACTGGATACAATGGGAGTAAATATCATGGAAACTTAGAAAACTGACAATCACTCTTACCGACATAAATCTCCACCAGTAATCTACTGACAGACCTTTTGGCCATTTGGAGGCTGTCCACAACCATTAGGTCCATTACTGCAACAATTACTGTTTTTACGCCTAGCATTAGCTGATTTCTTTGAATAACAAGAGTTCCATTCCCCTCCATCCTGCGCATAGTAATCCATCGGGTAATCCACACCCTCAGCCACATTCTCATTTCCACACTCCAAATTGCTACCACCACACCTCAATTTCCTCTCCCACCACCCGGGCAAATCCCCAAGCGCAATTTCAGCTTCAAAAGAAGTTAACAATGGCTTCTTAAATGCATCCCCCCAATCTATGGACAATCTAGGGCATGCTATCTGAACCCAAGCATCAACAGCATCTCCAAACAGCTCGATTTTCTTGGGCGAAAGCTCGGATATCAAGACAATCATGTAATCCAAACCTTTATCATTCATTTTCTTCTCCAACCGATCTAACACCATCGGATTCCCTTGCCTGCCTAATGTCCCCAACACAATACCCCAAGTTTTTGCTCCAACAGCTCTCTCTATTGCTCTCCTCCTATCTTCCTTCATTCCCTGATGATCATATTCCTCCAAGAACAATTTCCCCAAATACGGATCGTATCTGAAAGCCCTAATCTCGGGATTGGCTATCATAAACGCCTCCAGATGGAACCTTCCATCAGCCACGAAGATTATCACATCGTTTTTTCCTGCCGAGTTTTGTAATTTCACAGTTGGGGCGGTGCACCCCAAAACCTCCCCTCCGGAGAGGGGCCTTGATTGGGGTATCATAACCCTAAACCCCATATTCTCCAGCTCTGGCTTGACTGCACGAATCGCGGTGGAAAATTGAATCGTCCCCGCCATGATGAAGCTGTTGGTTTCGTCGGAGGAAAAATTGTAAGTCAGCTCCTCGAGAAGCTTGCGCGTGTTGATTGAGATCTCGACGAAGACGTAGAGCGTGGGGACGGTGGTGGAGTCGATAGGCACGAGGCAGCTGTGGCCGAAGTGGACGAGGAGGTGGGCGCCGAGGGCTCGAGCCGAGAGGTCGTCGACGCAGCAGGCGCCGTAGGTGACGTCGCCGAGGACGAAGCAGTGGGTGGCGCCGGCGAAAGCGGTGAGGATGTCGGAGATGGCGAGGGCGTACATGAGGAGGCCCTCCGGGAACTGGAGCGCGATGCGGGTGGCGCCGGTGGAGCGAGCCCTCCAGACGATCTTGTGGATCTCGAAGTTGTAGTTGGCCGGGAGAAGGGAGATGGCGGCGTTCAGAGCGGCGTCGTTGAGGATGGAGTCTGGGATTTGGTTCTTCACGAAGCGCTTGACCCGCGGTTTGGGCGGAGCCGTCTGCAATTGGTGTGTGAGGAGGTCGGAGGGGCTCTCGTCGGTGGTCTCCGCCATTGTCGCCGTATGTGCAGATGTTACTGCTTTACAGCGTCTATGAAATTGGACCTTGGGCTTATTAATCACTGGGTTAGTGGGCCAGTTACAACCAAGACTTTAGTTAAGGCCCATCACTTTGATCATAATAAACTATAAATTCCAAAAAAAAAAAAAATGAATTATTAGTTTGTGAAAAAAAATTCTATAGATATTATCAGTCTTTCTACTTATCTTCATTTTGTAACAGTATTTTCTTATTTTTGTATTGGTCATTCAGTATTAGACAACATAAAAAACATGTCACAACAAAATTTATAATGTAATAATTTTTAATAATTAATAATTAATTTCATTCACATCACTACTCATAATTACATGTAGCGCTTTTAGCTGAAACATTACATAACACATTCTTTTGTTTTAGAAAACTTACTGTTGCATCATGTCATCACCACTCGTATTCTCAACATTAACACTTTTGTCTCTCAAACACTGAAACACATGTGAGTTTTTTTTTATATATATATTTTGGTAAACATTTTTATAATTTTGTTATTTTTTTGAAAAATAAATAGAATGTCATTCAGAATAAAGGCATACATGACATTTATATGTTACTATTTATTTTTAAGAAATTTTGTATTTAGATTTTAGACATAGAAAACTTGCATTGTTAAAGTAGAAAAACTGATTCAGCTAATAATGATATATGATATGCAAGTAAGTTCTATAAAAAAATTATTTGTAACACCCCGCCTTGGCACGAACGAACGGTAACGAACCACATAATTTGAATAACTAACATACATGAATATAAATAATGCATATAAATATATATATATATATATATATATATATATATATATATATATAGGGAAGGGTTCTAATAAGAACTAGGACAGTATCTATCCACACGTGCTGATGTGCTTCCCCCAGCCTATATAGGCCTTCTAAGGCAGCTCCAAGACTCGCTCCCTCCACGCTCCTTAAAAGAGGTACCTTCACATGAGTCACACATATTATGAATTTTACATTGGAGTTGTATGATTACGTCAAGATTGAATCATATAGGCACTACCTTTTTCTTCCGTGTCAATGAAAAGCTAGTAAAAGAAATGCAAAAATGAAAAGGATTATTTCTTGGCCTCCAGTTTCTTATGATTTATAGCAAATTGTTATGATATAGACCCGCATAATCGACGTCGATTGATGATTAATGGACCCCATTCATTCAATGGATAACATCATAACATGAGAACGATACCACCTCAAATGTTCTAAACTTACGTGTTATAGGACAATCCGAATTATCATCTACCTGGGTCCATTTTGAATCTATTTACCCCTGGAGCCGATTGTTTCAATGAGTATTGTAATGCAATTCAAAAATTACCCTTGGTACTCCTTTTGATTTTGTGCATTAATGTCCGTATAACAGAATTCAAACCATCTCATTTTGTAACAATGTGTTGCTATGTTTTTGTGGTGTAATAGATGTTTGTTGTTGGCCATGAGAGTTAACTTTGACTAACTATCATCATCTCAGGATATGTTAAGAATGGAGAATATTATCTGGAGAGTGATTGCAGGCTTGCAGCACATGTATATATTTAACTAGGTAGGAATTAGGATCAAGAGCGGTTGTACAGTTCTTAGAATCAATTTGAATGTAAGGACATGCCAAAACCCTTGAGGTGGGAACCTAGAAAAATATCATCTCGTTCATATGAACACACAAACGTTTTATGATTTTACATATTCATTTGTTTCTGTGTATTTATGGGATTGACAATTTTTTATTAGCGTATGATGAGTTTTTCTGCTCAGGTTTGCCGGACTATAAACAGAGAATTGGGGAAATCCATGGAAGATCTCTTCTTTACTTTTGATAATATTCCACTGGCTACAGCATCGGTAAGACTCGGATACTAAAGTTACTGAATAGCGAAGAAGGAGAAACTTTGAATATTAACTGAACCTTAATGCATGTATTGGGTGATGGAATAAAGATCTTGAGCAGATGTAAAATGTTGTTTATTGTTTCAATATTCATATAAAAATATATGTTTACTTGTTTTTTGCAATTTACTTCCTTGGGGTGCATAACTCTAAAAGAAGGGATGTGATACATTAAATATAAGGGTTTAATTTGTACAGTACTTCATAGTGGAGGTTTCTACTTAAAGTCCAGGACAGTCATGATTGTTTGAAACTATTTGGATTGTTTTTCAACAAAGAACATATAAAAAAGATATATAACTGTTCCTAGGTGTTGGACCCTGATCATTCAGCCATTGTTTTCATGTTATTCTTTATTGAACATGTTAGAAGACATGTTTGTACCACATCGATTTGTTATTGTGTAAAAGTGTGGGTTGGGCACGCTCTCCCTTTGGGCTAGCTTTTGGGGATGAGTTCTACCCAAGCCAATTTGTCATGGTATTAGAGCACCCAGGTTTTGTATGTTTGGATGCATGGTGGGTCTTGGACCCAGCACATTTGGTTTGGCACGCTGCGTGTAAGGGCGGGTGTTAGACGACATGTTTGTCCTACATCGATTTGTTATTGGGTTGCTATTGTTGATAAGTGTGGGTTGGGCACTCCCTTTGAGCTATCATTTGGGGATGAGTTCTGCTCAAGCCCATTTATTAGAACACTAAGTTATAATTTGTTACAAGTTATGTTTGTCCCACACCGATTAGTTACTAGGTTGTTATTGTATATTCATGTGGATTAGGCACCCTCTCCCCTTGAGCTCGCTTTAGGGGATGAGTTCTATCCACGTTCATTTATCATGGTATCAGAACATTCGGGTTTGTTTGTTTGTTTTGATATGTTTGGTTTTGGACCCGACCCATTTGGTTTGGCATGCTGTGCGTGAGCAGAGCCGGTCGTAACCTTTCTTAGGCCCTGGGCCAAATGTAAGAAAAATGCTCCTCTGAAAAAAAAAAAAAATCCCCTCCTTTTCGTTCTATACGATGAAATTTATGATATTCCAACAATTACTTTGTCTATCCATTGAGTAACTTTGGATGGATTAATAAAAATAATTGCCCCTCATTTTTGTTTATTTCAATACAACAAGGTAAATAAATAAGTTATAAGAAAATTTATATGAACCTAAAACATAAGTATGAACACTATTATTTACAAAATTATATAATTATGTGTAAATTGAATATTACATTTATATACATCCTTATAATTTTGTGGACAAAAATTAACTTTCCTTTATTTTAATGTAATTTAATTTAATAACAACTCATATTATTTTACACTTTGTTACTTAATTAAATAATTTTTTATTCAATGAGTTGTAAATTTTTTAGAATAAATAGTGATTATAATTTATAATACATAAACTATAAAGATACGCAAAAAATAAAAAAATAATCTAATAGGAATAGAAATAAAGATGGGTTGGTAGGTTCTCATCTATCTCAGAAAGTTTTGTTCATTTTAATTGTTAGGCATTTAATTTTTTTGTTGCAATTAATGTTTGTGAAAAACCTGCTTATATATTTATTTAAATGTCTTGGGGTTCTTTGGGAAAAAATGGATATGCTAAATGTAATTAGGCCCATCGTATTGGGTCGGACACAATCATCACAATATCAAATTCAATACTTATTACTATTATTTGTATTGTTAATTGGGCAAACAAAGGCCCCAAGAATTGTGCCCCCTTCGAATTGGGCTCTTGGCCAGGGCCGGCCCTGATAACACGTTGAGCTTAGGTGACAACTCCGCATGCTTCGTAATCTTATGAATATTATGTTTTGTAACATGGTTCGGATACAAATTAATAATTTTTATACCAAATAATTTAGGCTTGAATTGTCATAAATACACATATTTAAATAAAACAAATGATATTTTATATAAGTTAGTTATTGGAATTTAAAACAATATTATAAATTCACTTAATTATTTATCATAAATTGCTGTATATTGTTATGTATTTAATTTTTTCCTACTTCAATAAAATATATAAATACTTTTTATCTTTCATTTTTTGATGTACATTTAGTTCTTTTATCAAACAACCGTGTTTCGTACTAATAGATAAATAAAGAAAGAAAAACTTGTCATTATCACTGGGGGTGAGCATGGAACGGTTCAATTTGAAGATATAAAGAAATTTCAAATTCCGAACCGAAAATCTAAGATCATCATAATCCAATTTCTATAATTTGTACAAAAAAATGGGATGGTTCACTTCAGCGAGTGCAGTGGAAGCTAATCCGAAGTTGTTCAACGGGTGCTGAATAAGCTGCAAGAGACATTTTCTTCATCTTCAATATGTTGTTGTGTTGATTCTCTACAAATTGCTAACCTGCTCAATGAGAAGAGAAGTACAGACAGTGAAGTGATGTCTATTGTAGCTGATATTTTTATGTCTGTAAAAAGTTTGGCTCTTGTTCTTTCTTCTTTGATAAGTTTACTTGTTCTATTTCTTTTTCTTTAGCCTTGGAGGCTTTCGAGAGAGATTAAGGTTTAATCTATCATTACTTGTAGTGGCTCTATTTGCTTGGGTTGTTGTTTGGCTTGTATCCAGTTGTATCCAGTTGGGTGTCCGTTGTTAGAACTTTTATGTTTGAGTTTATATATTTGCTTGCTGGGTGTTGGAAAAAATAAAAAACATAATTTTATTTTAAAAATAACGTGATATGTAAAAGAAAAAAAATACTACCCACGTGCAGTCGTGCATTATAAACAGTCTTGTTATGAAGCCAACAGTTGGCTCCATAGTGGAACCAACATTCTATATACAACAAGTAAACCGTACCATATTAATAAAATTATTAATATTTATTTAAGTAATCAGAGAGTATGGTATAATTTATTTGTTGTATATAGAAGGTTGACTCTATAGTAGAGTCAACTGTTGTGGCAATATAAATTGTTCATAGCATTCATGTAGCATTAACTAGAACTCTGACAAATACCCAGTTCACATGAAAGGGGAATTTGAGGTGAGAAAAGCATTTAGTTGTGAACGAGACCATTTTCACAAACTCAGCTAAAATAAATTTTTGGCCAAAATTTAGTCGAAGGCCAGGGGAGACCGAAAAAAGGCAAAAAGTAAAATAAAAATAAAAATAAAAATAAATCAAAGTTAGTGCCCTAGGGAGGCTGAAAATCGAACCTAGGCTGGATCAAATATGGTCTATGCAGCCAAAACTTGGGTAACAAAAGATGGCGGGGCTCAAGCCGCTCAACCAAACTTAATTAGATGAAAAAATAAATTAAAAATATAAATAAAAATAAAAATTGAAAAATATAACAGGGAAATTTCTGAAACACTAAGGACGCATTTGGATATGGATCATAACCGGTTTTAATGTGTTACCAATCAGCACTAAACACCACCAAAGTACACTCCACAGGGGTGAAACTGAAACATAATAAGAAACAAACAAAAGCTGGTACCAAGTGAAACCAAATTCAGGATCATAAACGCATTAAAAGCAGGGCAGAAAACAAGGGCCCTGAACAAACAAAAAGCCTCACCTAAAAACCAATTACTAGATCAGAATAACATTAAGAAAACGCCAGGAAATATGGGGAACCACACAAACAAAGGTACCAACTAAAACAAAAAACTGGAATATTAAAAAATGGGGAAAGAGGTGGAGGACATAAGCAAAAGCCCAACTATAAAATAAATACTGGGTCAGAATTGCTTTAAGGTCAGATAAGGNAAAAGATTGCTTTATTTTTGCATGTTTCGAAAACACCGCCCGTGTAACTGATATATTTCACCACCCAAGCCTCATGAATTCAATGATCTTGAAAAGGCCGTGAGTGTTGCACCCCACAAAACAAATGGCCCATTAACGACCATAAAACACAATTTAAATTTGCCTTAAAATAGACATAACTCAGCCACATAGAAAACTGGTTCAGCCGGATAATCTAACACAGTTCTTAAGTTAAAAACCCAAGTGAGGACAGCAAAACATGTAATTATTTAAAACAAGAGAAAACTTAAAAGGAAGAATGGGTACTCAAACTTAAACCCACCATAACCCCTCAGAGTTTGCACTTTAGGCATAAGCTAGGAGCCGCCAGTCATACTCCTGGCTTTATATGCATTACAGCATCTTATTATTAGCTTACCAGTCACTTGCCCTGGTAATAGGCAAGCTTCAGGCTTAAAGATATTTCACCATGCCACGACCCTCGACACTCAGCTTAGTAGCCTGTAGTTGCTTTCTCTTTGGTGCTTTCAACTGCTGCAACTTCTTGTTCATCTGCATGCATAGAAAGTTTTTCTGAACAAGAACCTCATACATGGATAATAAGCCAGTCAAAATCAAGAGTGATTGATCATGGTAGAATTACAGAACTTGCAAACGACCATTCAACGATCATAAACCCAGTCAACAGCCATTGTTCAGAACACATACGATACCAAAACAACAAATATTACAGTTAATTCAAGAGAAAAATTGACAGCACTAACACAGAAGTTATATTGTCCAAGTTTTCCGAGTAGGTAACATATCCTAATTCATCCTTTGACATTAACATCAGTTCTTCTTCTCACGCTTATTTACAGCTTGATCATGCTAATAAGCCATTTCAGGAAAAAGGGAGAGCAAAATGTACAATTATTACTCTTATGATCCACAAAAATTACACAATTCTCAATAATTAAGAGTGAGGGAATCATAGCACCTTGAGAAGAAATATGACCAGAGAAATGCAATGCCACTACACATTTGAAATCCACGAGGAAAAGTATGTGAAGCATTTACGTGTCAGATCATGTTGACATAGATACACATGTAAACTGATCAAGGAGAGAAAAAAACAAATAATTCATATTAGAGTATATCTTTGCCCTAAAAGGATCCATAATGATATCAAAATACAAACAATTGCCACCAGCTCCTGCGAGAAACCCAATTTATCACGAGGTTTATTTCAAATGGGAAAATAAACCAACCTTTGCGCGACGCGGGTCTTGAACCATCTGTTTAGACCGGGCTCGAATTTCATCTGGATCAACCTTGGATTGAGGACGCACCACAAAGTCCATGGACATTGCTTCTGGCCTCGAAGCATGCTGCCTAGAAGATGACTGCCCAGATTTCGATCCCCTTTAATGCAAAGACATGCTGAACTTAGATGTATACTTAATCACATATATAGACTAGAGTTAACTAATTGCAAGAAACGAGACTAACAGACAGAATAAGAAAACTTACTGAGAAAGTTTGGCCAAATCAAGGTCATCATCTTGAGAAGACATTCCTGCTGCTTTACTGACCCTGTAAAAGATTCACGAAGCCATTGAGTTAGTCTGCGGATAGATTCTTTAATGAATATTCGAGCAGTCTTATTCATGAAGGAACTATACATACTTCTTAGTGGGCGGCCTCCTCAAAGCCCTTTCATCCTCAAAGTTCTTCATGTCCTCAAACCTAGTGCTCTTGTTGAAAATTGGTCGGCTCTGAATAAATACATTTGGAAAATGAGTTATTATAAATGCATAGACCAACATGAATATTCTCGATTACCATTTCAAATTTCTCAAATTGATGCACAAGAAAGGGAAATTGATGATTAGTAAAGGCTTTGTTTTCGTAGACCAACATTTATATATATATATATATATATATCATTGAGTTCTCTATTATCCTAAAAAGGCTATAAAAATTACGGTGATGCACTATTGACAAATCATTCTGCTTTTTATGCAAGAAAACATCCAAAAAAAATACAAACAAAATACACACTGATGACAAATCATTTTGCTTTGTATGCATAAAAAACATCCAAAAATGACCATCAATCCACCTCCCGCCAAAGATACCAAAGAAGGAAGCGGAAAAAGAAAAAACGAGATGACGTTCAAGGTTTAGGTAAGTAGAAAAGGACAATAATATCAGTAGCAATTACCCATTTATCAACCAACTCCTTAGCCAGTTTCCTGTTGGATGTAGTCTCCTCGTCAGATTTTGACAGAAACATAATGACCTGCCCAAACCAACAGTCAACATTAACCCTGTTAGTAAATAAAACTATAAAAAATTTTAAAAATTGACTGCAACATCTAACAAAGTCTGACCTTCCCAAGTCCGCTCTTCTTTAACTGTTCTCTCCTATCATACTGCTCCAAATCAATTGGAAACTGCAAGCAAGAACAAATTATTTGATTCTAGACTATTTGTTAACTTTAAAATGTTATATTAGATGGTATTGCGGGACACCCTATTCCTACATCATTCAGGATCTTCAGAACTGCAGCCCGAATGTTTATATTGGGCAAGCTTCCATCAGGTAGTGGCTCAAGCCAGTTCTTTAAGAGCGTCAAAACTCCATGATCTAGAAATTCATGCTGAAGCTGCTTTCTACATAAGAAGTAGCCGAGCAAGCAAATGAGAACAATACAAAAGATCAAGTTCGAAAACTGAACAAATAAAGAACAATCAACTAACTTTGAGAGGACATCTTCAAGGAGAGAAAGCTTCCTCAATTTATTTATTGCTGGCTTTCCCTGCCGATTCAGCTCAGCATCTTCTTCTGCCACAACTTCCAATTCGGCCATGACATTTTCAACCAACAAGGCAACTTCTGCAGCGCTTTTTTCATTTTTCTTCTTCTTCTTTCCCATCTTGAAAAGTTCGTTAATTTCTTCATCCTCATCTCCTTCTTCTGCCTAGATTACCAGAATAATACCAAGTGAGTACTCAGTCTCAATAATTAAAAAAATTAAACAAGAAAAAAATCATATTGCAACTCCAAAATATATGCGAGATAACTAGAATTCTGACAAATTATGTAGGAGATAATAACTTATAAACACATATTTAATTGAAAAAGAAAAGGCAACATCACTTATTGACAGATAAATTCATTGAGTCAATTTAATTCTTTATTATAGATCAAAAGAGACTAACCGAAATAAAGCAGTTAATGCATGCTAGAACAAGTGCGACAGAGTTCTGAGGTGGGGGTGAGGTCTACAACAGAGAGAGATACATAAAGCAAAAGGACCTAACAGATCTACTGACAATGCGTCTCCGATTTTGGTTATAAAACTTCTCGGAAGAAAACATCCAATTACTATGCTTCCAATAATACAAACCCCACAAAATTAATATCAATCATTTGAAGTCCAACGAGTAAATGATCCACTCAAAATCAAAAGAAACTGGATAGACGATGACTTAGAAAAATAAATAATCATACAACCTTCCTTCTCTGCCGTGGACTCATCATTGGAGGATTATAGAACTTAATTTTGCTCGTCATACTTGGGAATAGAGGAAAAAAGAGAAGTGGCTGAAGTGACATGGGGAATAGAAGAAAAAAGAGAAGTGGCTGAAGTGAAAGGTAAATGGGATATATGCCAGATAGAGATAGAAACAAATAAATATGTCTTCCGGGGCTAGATTTTTGGTTACGCGGCCCATTATCACTAAAAAGTAAATAAACTAAATCCAATTTGTAAATCATGTAATAATATATGTCAATTTAAAAATCTGTAAAATCCCATTTGAGGACAAAATAAATAAAGTTAAAGGACAGTAGATTTACTCATCGAAAGAAAAGACAAGTAAATGCTGAACTATACGGAAGGGGTTATTAAATGTGAGTGAGAGGGAGAAAAACACAAACATTATCCGGTCTAAGCATGTATATTTAGTATATAAGTATATATGGTCTAAAAGAACACATAATATATGTGATATATACTGTGGTCAAGAAAGACCTGGCATAAAGTAAAATTTATATATGTATATTTGTTGAAGAAAGAGCAATTAATCCTGTAAACCCCTTGTCTCAAAACCTCATCAAAGAATAGATGTCAACACAAACAGAATTCTGGACAAAAAGATGAAAGTAATTAAGGCTCTTATAATGGAAAAAGACCTTTACAGAGAAAGTAATTCAGAAAAACTAAAAAGAATTCACCAAAACAAAAATCATTATGACCGAGCACTAAATGGGAGGATACGGTAATAGATAGACACAGATAATAATCACACTCTGTGTGGGATGTATATTTCCGTCAATTTCTAGGCATTCAAAAAGAAAGGTGACTGGACAGCAGCAGTGCATGTGTAAGGAGAGTTATGTACTAGTGATACACACAAATTCTTGAGCAACATTTCTAAATTCCTATATTAGATGGACATATGGAGAGATTCATACAATTGAAAACTGTTCTTCTTCATCCAATTAGTTATAGGAGAAATTAACCTTCTATGTCTTGGACTGGGAAAATTGCCTAGCTGAATTTAGCACATACAAAAGCCAGTAAAATTTCTCTCTACAGAAATAAATTTTATATCAAAGACATTCTTAACTGTGAGGATAATCAGGCAGTCAGAAGAAGAAAGGAATAACTAGTTGAGATGCAGGCTAATTCAATTCAACAAAACAAATCTTTTAATTCCAATCAATTAGATAATCAAACCATGTTCGGCAGCTCTACAAACTCATTTTACAAAGAGTTAACAAAATACATGCTTGTCCTGAATAATTCAAATATTCATATTTCATAATCAGAGTTTTATCTGCAAACCTTTGAATATTGTAATGTGGCTCCCATTATTAATATAGACAGGTGCATTATCAACAAGGCTTCAGTCTTTTTAATACGATCACTTCAACCCAATAAAACCTTGATGTGAGGATGAAAAAAGTTGTGCTACTGTAAATTCCGGGAGTTAAACAATAGTTAAAAAATCTTGTTCATTTAAAAGATCATACAACCGATTAACTAGTCCAAATAAGATAGAATCCAAACCTGCGGGGCGCGACTTGGAGAATGTTCATTGTCACTTCCATAACGGTGAGCAGGGTCCACACCGCTGTCATCTATGAAGTTATCATCATCCAGAGTCCTAACACCCTCTTGATCATCCTATTAATTAACCAAAAACCAAGATTGTTGGTATAAACACAGAAATGAATCGGTCATGTGTTTGGTTAATTACATTATTGTAGTGAAAGAAAACATGATTTTTCTTTCTTTCAGTAAAATAAAAAGAAAATGAAGACAACAACTTAATCTGCGGAGCAGCTGGAGATGGTGAAATGTGAGAAACAATAGACAAACAACACCTATTAACAAGTGTCACCGTGACAAAAGAGATAACATAACATCTAAGCTTGGTCCGATGATCTAATACAGCACCATCATCAAAATACAATCTACTCAATTAGTATATGACCCTCCTCAGAACTCTAATGGAAGCTATGGGAAATATCTAACATCCGATAAATCTCTAATCAGAAAAGTGGGCTGACGACAACCTGTCAATATAGGCCAGCCTTTGTCCTGACATCCATGACTTCCATTAGAAGCTTTATGAAGAGAATTTTATGAGTTAATGAACAGTTTATATCACATCCTAGCATCAGAATATTCAGCCAACCATCATAACTCATAAGATGAGTGAACAATTTGCAATAGACAATTCGCATTGTTTGACTCCACTGTTTTTAGTTTTTCCAAATCCAGCCCTCAATACAATTCGCTAAACTGACTTCTTCACAATTGACAATAGTACCTATTCCGTGGACAGTACATAAAATTTACAGGGAGATCAAAATGTGTAGGCAAGCAATAACACAACACCACAAATGCCAAGTATCTCCCTTAGAATTCAAGTTGAACAAGTTTAGTGCATCAACAAACAATATGCCCCTCCACCCCAATTAAAAAAATTGGGCTTCATATTTCCCCTTTGGCAATGGAAAATGGATCTGGATTCACAAAATATATGTACAAAAAAGAGTGTATAGTTGGCATTTCAAAAGGTAAAATTTCTATCTAGCTCCATGGATTACCTCACCAAGTATCTATAACTTATTATCGAAAATTTCAAACACAAAGAAAATGGAATCCCTGGCATGGTTCACCAAACCCAGCCCTCAACACAAATTAATAAATGAAAACAATGGGTAAATCCAAGTGAAACAAATGCGATATCCACCAATACTTCATACATACATAACAACATAAAAAGACACCACACTGATTCACTAAGTTTCCGTCAATCCTTCACCTTTACAAAGAAAGTCTAATAACCAGATCAACAGCTTCACAAAATTCAATACCGGATCACACGCACCGCCAAGGACTCACTAAATTCACTTCAACAGACATATAAAACACATAAAAGAAGCTCTGCATATGCAAAATTACATCATCCAAGTGAATGGTAAGGTAAACAAAGCACCCATAATACAAACAAAGAGCAACACAAACCTCAGAATCACCACCAGCGACGGTATCCCACATCTCTCTTGTCTCGGGATCGGCTGCCTGATCCCTCATTCTCTCTCCTCCACTCTTCATCAACTTTGTCTTCTTCTCCACTCTCTCCCCCTTCCTCTTCTTCTCCAGGCTCTTCAACTTCTCCCCTCTGTCCTTTTTCCTCTTCCCTCCATCCGAATAGTTTCCCCTAGCAATTTCATCCTCTTCACCACCATAATCCCCGCCAACATCACCTGTGTCGTCATCCAACCCAAAATCCAATGGACCGGATTCATTACCAGATGAAGATTTTTTAATCAGTCTCTTCCTGGGCTTCGACTTGGAGTCGTCATACACTGGAGTCGGGGAGCGATCATACCCCACATCATCGTCCAGGAAATGCTGCTGAGGCTCATCCCCATCCGATTGAATATCCTCATCAAAGTCCATCAATGGCTCGCCATCCTCATCACGGTAACTGCATATGCAAACCCCATTCAAAAAAAAAACCTAATTTAATTTCAAAACACACCAATTCGCACACACACGCACACAAACACATACCCAGACCGAAAGCCTAATCGCACGTCAGAAAAAATGAATACACAGCCTGAAAAGCCTAATTCGCACACACTAATTCAAAACACTTACGGATCGTTTTCATAACCCATGATTGATTTCGAGAGGTTAATCGTCAGAGCTCCAGCGGGAGTGATAAAACAAAGCTGTACGCTAATGACGTATGAGCGTATATGTATACAATTACAAACGTTATATACACACGTTGTAGTCGAGGGCGTTATGCTTTGCTGGGTTTTTTTTTTTTTTTTTTTTNAACTTATCTCGTTGAGATTACAGCATCACAAAATCAATCGAGGCAATAATCTGACGGGAAAAACTCCCAAAAGAACAAATACAGTAATAACAAAACTAATGCGTAATTTGTTGTCCGATTGAAAACCGCGGGCCTGTCGGGAAAGTACAGTGGTTATTTTAGAAACCGACCGGTTCATTAGTTGACGAGTTGTCGAGTAATTTCGTTCCTTTTTTATTTTTGGAGAGGTGGGTGCTCACGAGCAATTAGAGACAAACATCGTGGATAAGAGATACCTCTTATGTCATGCTCGAGCCACAGACGACACCACAAGGTGGGTTAGAAGTCGATGACACTCGAGAGAGGTCGAAGCCACAAGCTGCTAAGTAGTCCTTAGCAAAGTTCGCCTCGGAAATCTTCAACTGTCAATCTCGAGTGACGAGCTCTCTTATCCTTATTACCAAACCATAATGGACCCCTTCTATATCCCTTAGTATATATATATTGTTATTCAACATGTATAAAAATTACACGGGAATCCTACGAACTGATATTTATTTTTCAGTTCTTACAAATAATCTAAAAATAGAAAATTACAATCGAACTGAAAAATAAATTATAACTCGTAGGATTCCCGTGTAATTTTTATACCCGTTGAATAACAATCGCAAGAAGAATAAATCAACCTACTGGACTGATGGCTTCCACCGGAAATGGTTCCAACACTCAGCATCCGATCAATCATGTACCTGCTGTCCATTTCCCTACTGCCGAGAAGCCCGAAAAATTCAATGGGCTTGATTTTAAAAGGTGACAACAAAAGATGCATTTTTACTAGACCACTTTGGGTTTGGTGAAATACCTGAAGGACGACCCCCCGGTTATTGCTGAAAATGAGACCAATACTGAACTACGCACTGCGTACGAAGCTTGGGGGCAAGGTGATTACCTTTGCCGTAACTATGTCCTGAACGGACTTAGTAACGAGTTGTACAATGTGTACAGCTCGGTTGGTTCTGTCAAAGAGCTTTGGGCTGCTTTGGAAAAGAAGTACAAGACCGAGGATGCCGGGGCGAAAAAATTCGTCGTCGGAAAATTTCTTGACTTCAAAATGGTTAACACAAAGACCGTTGTGTCACAAGTGCAAGAATTCCAACTCATCTTGCACGATATTCATGCTGAGGGAATGTCTCTGAGCGAGTCATTCCAAGTTGCGGCTGTGATTGAAAAACTGCCAACGGGTTGGAAAGACTTCAAGAACTACCTCAAACATAAGAGGAAGGAAATGAGTCTTGAAGACTTGATTGTTCGTCTTCGTATTGAGGAGGACAATCGTAATTCATCGGGGAAAATTCCGATGATGGAGGCTCGTGCTAACTTGATAGAACAAGGCAACTCGAGCAAGAGAAAGTCCCTAGACAAAGGGAAGCAGCCTGCCAAGGTTTGGAAGTTTACCGGAACTTGTTATAATTGTGGAAAGCCGAACCATATGGCTAAAGACTGCAAGAGGCTAAAGAAGGTTGGGCCAAAGAAAGGTAAACCGAGTGCCCTTGTTGCTGAACACGGCCCTGTGCCGGGTGAACTAACCGACTTTGATATGTCGGCTGTGGTGTTTGAAGCCAATATAGTGGATAACCCAAGGGAGTGGTACATCGATACTGGTGCCACTCGTCATGTGTGTTCCGATAAGGAGGTATTTTCTGAATACACTCCTGCTAAGAGTCGGAAACTTTACATGGCAAACTCCGCCACGGCTAATGTGGCTGGAGTGGGCACTGTGGTGCTGAAGCTGACTTCTGGAAAGGAGTTGAAGCTTAAGGATGTTCTGCATGTCCAGACATCCGCAAGAATTTGGTCTCCGGATCTCTTCTTGTTGAGCATGGATTTAGGCTAGAATTTGATGCTAAGAAATTTATTCTTAGTAAGTTTGGAACTTTCCTTGGTCGTGGCTATCTCGAC
Source organism: Striga asiatica (assembly GCA_008636005.1). Taxonomy (NCBI): domain Eukaryota; kingdom Viridiplantae; phylum Streptophyta; class Magnoliopsida; order Lamiales; family Orobanchaceae; genus Striga; species Striga asiatica. Next base: position 876,727 of record BKCP01013403.1, on the reverse strand, counting down.
AAGGGTATGTTCAAAATGAATGTAATGGCCGTGAGCCGTGTAACCGTTTTAAATGATAATGAAAAGCCTATTTCTGTTTATACCGTTGAGTACTCTAATTTATGACATATTAGATTGGGGCATGTAAATCTATGCCCCAATCTAATATGCCATTAAACGGTTGATGAATTTAGAATTAATTCCCAATTCTAAATTTGAGACGAATACAAAATGTGAAATTTATATTGAAGCAAAAATGGCTAAGTTTCCTTTTCACTCGGTGGAAAGAAGTACTGAACCATTAGGCTTAATCCATACTGATGTATGTGATATGAAAAGTGTGCAAACAAGAACGGGTAAAAAGTATTTTATTACTTTTATCGATGATTGCACAAGGTTTTGCTACTTATATTTATTAAGAAGCAAAGACGAGGCTGTGGAAGCATTTAAAATCTATAAGACCGAAGTTGAAAATCAACTCAGCAAAAAGATTAAAATAATCCGAAGTGATAGGGGTGGGGAGTATGTAGCTCCTATTGAACAAATATGTTCTGAATATGGCATAATTCATCAAATGACAGCCCCTTATTCTCCACAGTCGAACGGTGTTGCTGAACGCAAGAACCGTACGTTAAAAGAAATGATGAAGCAATGTTGATAAATTCAGGATTACCACAAAACATGTGGGGGGAAGCTGTCTTATAAATACCTGAAAGTGTGGGGGTGTTTGGCTAAGGTTTCAGTACCGGAACCCAAACAAATGAGAATCGGGCCAAAGACGGTCGATTGTGTATTTATTGGATATGCGTACAATAGTACAACATATAGGTTTCTGGTTCATAAATCAGAAAATCCAGAGGTATCTGTTGGTACCACGATTGAGTCAAGGAATGCTATATTCTTTGAGAATATTTTTTCCTCTAAAGAAAGAGCAGAATCTAGTTCTAATAAACGAACGTATGAAACTGCTAGTGGTTCTGTACCAGAGGGTACTGATGAAGAACCGAGACGTAGTAAAAGGTTAAAAGCGGCGAAAATGTTTGGACCTGATTTTATTACGTACATGTTGGACGATGAACCGAGCTCCCTCAAGGAAGCTCTGTCCAGCCCAGATGGACCACTCTGGGAAGAAGCTGTAAATAGCGAAATCGAGTCCATTATGCAAAATCATACTTGGGAGTTGGTTGATCTCCCTGATGGTTGTAAACCTTTAGGATGCAAGTGGATCCTAAAGAAGAAATATAAAGCTGATGGATCGATTGATAAGTTTAAAGCACGATTGGTCAAAGGCTTTAAACAAAAGGAAGGGTATGATTTCTTTGATACCTATTCACCAATTACGCGTTTAGCGTCGATAAGAGTGCTTCTCTCGATTGCTGCTTTGCACAATCTTGAGATTCACCAAATGGATGTCAAGACGGCATTTTTGAATGGTGAATTGGAAGAAGAAATATACATGGAACAACCTGAAGGGTTTGTTGCAACTGGACAAGAGAGAAAGGTGTGTAGATTGATCAAATCATTGTACGGACTGAAACAAGCTCCGAAACAATGGCATTTGAAATTTGATGACGTGATGTTATCAAATGAGTTCAAAATCAATGAATGTGACAAATGTGTTTATGTCAAGAGTGCATCAAATGCATTTGTGATTGTATGTTTATATGTAGACGATATGTTGATCATGGGGAGTAGCCATGAAGTGATCATGGATACGAAAAGAATGTTGAAAAGAAATTTCGACATGAAAGATATGGGTTTGGCTGATGTTATTCTTGGAATAAGGATTATCAGAACCCAAGATGGAATTGTCTTGTCACAATCTCATTATGTAGAGAAAGTGCTCAAGAAATTTGATACCTATGACGGTGCACAGTCTAGGTGTAAGACACCCATTGATCTTAGTATAAATCTGGTAGCCAATAAAGGTCAACCAGTGGCTCAGTTGGAATATTCACGGATAATAGGGAGTCTGATGTACTTAACGAATTGTATACGACTAGACTTGGCCTATCCGGTGAATAAGTTGAGCAGATTTACGAGCAATCCCAGTCATGAACACTGGAATGCTTTGAGAAGGGTACTTAAGTACTTGAGGTACACCATTGAATACGGGCTAAAATACTCGAGATATCCAGCCGTACTTGAAGGGTACTGTAATGCAAGCTGGATATCAGATTCGAGAGATTCTCGCTCCACTAGCGGATATGTTTTCTGTATAGGAGGAGGTGCAGTTTTGTGGAAATCCACAAAACAAACGTGTATAGCTCGTTCAACTATGGAATCGGAGTTCATTATCGCTTTAGATAAAGCTGGTGAAGAAGCCGAGTGGCTTAGAAATTTTTTATCAGATATTCCATGTTGGGATAAGACTTTACCGCCTGTGATGATTCACTGTGATAGCCAAGCTGCTATAGGTAGGGCGCAAAGCAACTTGTATAACGGTAAGTCTAGACATATTCGTCGTAGACATAATACCGTACGCCAATTGATCACAAATGGTGTTATTTCCATTGACTATGTGAAGTCTAAGGAAAATTTGGCTGATCCTTTGACGAAAGGATTGAATAGAGATCAATTGGTAGTTTTGCTAGAGGGAATGGGCTTAAAAACCCACAATGTAAAGAATGATCATAGTGGTAACCCTACCATGCTGAGTGGAGATCCCACGAACTTGGTTCAAAGGGAAAACTAAGCTATGAAAATTCAGTTGAGCACTTGGAACATATGAATGTCCAGAGCTATTCCCTAGAGCACTCCAAGTGCAATATTACCTGTTGATTGTGGTAAGGGTAAGTCATGTGGACTTTTAATGAATCCATAACCTTGTAAAGGTGGAGTATGACAGGATACTCTTGAGAGGGAGGTCACCTATATAAGTGTGAAGTGTGGGTCGTTTTAAATGTAAACACTTATGAATCCATTGTGTTGTCCATGGCCAAAACGGACACAACGATAGAACGGAATGGAGTTAAAACTCTATTGTGTAAATGTCATTGTCTTAGTGTATACTATGGAGGAATAATTCAAGACATTATGTCCACTAGGCCGCCACTGCATCCGATGATGTTTACTAAGAAAGGTTCAAAGCCAAAAGCTACATTTTCTGATGCAATAGAGTTTATTGAGTATTGAGCACGGTAGTATATATATTTAATTTACACTCATGTGGGCGATTGTTATTCAACGGGTATAAAAATTACACGGGAATCCTACGAACTGATATTTATTTTTCAGTTCTTACAAATAATCTAAAAACAGAAAATTACAATCGAACTGAAAAATAAATTACAACTGAAAAATAAATTAAAAAACCTTAAAAAACAAATCGGAAAGATTAAAGCCGGGGCGAGTAAAACTCTTTTCGCAAGAAGAATACGCCCCGTGTGTTGCTAACGGTTCAGGCGTAACTTCCCCAAAGATACAACGGCAAACGTCTCTAAATCTGTAGCACACCAGATTTACGAGCTCCGACGAACTTTAACGGAGTCGAGAATTGAGCACTAAAAATAAAAGATATATCATAAAACAAATAAAAATATTATTTGATCCTTCTCTTTTGATATTTTTATGTCCGATAATTAGACATAAATCTATCTTTTCAATCCCTTTTATTTTCTCTTTATTTCCACTTTTTTCCTCCTTTTCTCTTACGGAAATTTTTTTTTTTTTTTCTTTTTTCTCTTCCTTCCTTTTCCTTCTTTGATTTTTTTTTTCTTTCTACCGTCCCTTCTATCTGAATTTGTAACCATATTTATAGATGTGAAGAGAGCATCAAAGTGGTTGCCAATAATGAAGAATTAGTTGAGCAATTATCCAACTAATAGGCGTTTGAATATGACAATATGCCCACTAATTGAGATTCTTCAAATCATTAAAAGGACCACTCAATAAAGAATAAATTTACACTCACAAATTTCTATATATATATATATATCCTCAGTATATATATATAATTACCGGCTGTTGCATTTAATAAAACCTATTTTCATTTCCCTCCACAAGGAGTTAACATTTTTGTAATTAATTACTCACTAATCTGCTAAAACCGTTACACCTCAATATATATATTTTTATTATTTATTTTTTGGATCAGTTACTAAATTAATCCTAAATTTGGTAGCAAAATATTCAGATGTGTCACGGCTAATGTTGGAACTTAAAGTTGATTAACACATTCAGAGCTGTAACCGCTATATTTGGTTACATTGTTGGAAGAAAAATATGATTGACACATATTTTTTTTAAAAATAATTTTTTTTTTTATGTTAATTTTCTTAATATATGCCACAAATATATAAATTATTTTTATTCATGTTACTAATGTAAACGTTGCATGGTTAAAATAATATTTAAATCTCAATTAATTTTGAATGATAAAAATAACTTAAATCTCATTTAATAAAAATATGTAACTTTCGGTTACACAATTTATTTTGGGAAGTCCCACTTGGAATATGCTCATTTCTGTAACGCCTTTTTATGTTTTAAAATACAAAATATTTTTATTTTTATTTTGATACTCTATATTTTTTAGTACTGTAATATAAATACATATTTCACAACTAACTAAGAATGACTACAAATATCTCTATTTTCTATTGCAGTCATACAATAATAAATCTTTTTTTCCAGATATTACAAAAATACATCAAATATTTTGAAAAATCGAATCCCAGAATCACGAGTCGAAGAAGTTTAACGATAATGATTTGTCGTGATGAGGATTCTGATGATAGGAAAACCACGAATGTTGTATAAAGAAGTGCTTAGTAATATTTAGATTCACTTTTTAAATTATTCTTTTTTCATTTATTAAGTTATGATTTTTATTTTATTCTATATTTTATTTACTTTCTCTTCTATCATATCGTTTTTCATGCAAATGCACGGAGTATAATTAGTTATTACAAATTACACGACTGTCGACTTCGGCCTCTACCCGACTATGCCCGAAGCTCCATGCTAAGTTAAGACTCTGGAACAATCCCCATAACTCTGCCCCCAGTTAAAGAGCATTCCCCAATGTTCATCAAGAAACCACCGAGCCATGTGTCATTGGATTCACGAAGCAACCCTCCCGAAAAGGTCGTACCTGAGGATCTATTATGAGCTTCGTTTGAGTTTACCTTTATCCATGAATTCGGCGGCGGTTCCCATCGAACAAGATGTTGGACATGAGCAGTCTCTATACTACCAATCTTCTTTACCCCTTTGGCAAAGTGTAACACACTACTGATGAAAGCTCTGGTTTTATTCACCTTCCCAAAAGCATCCATTTCCCGACTTTGAAAGATGAATATATTTTGCCAGTGCCATAATTTACACAGAGTTACGAAAAAAGTACACTCCTAGTTATCAGCGTCCACGAGGGTGTAATGCCGATTTAATAGGTTCAACGTAAGTCATGCCTGTAGTTTTAGCATAAAAAAAAAAAAAAAAAAAAAAAAAAAAAAAAAAAAAAAAATAGTTGCGCATCCATCGGAACTTGGCGGAGCCAGACATGGGTAGCATCCAGACAGTCCCGGAGGACATGCAAGAGGGTGTCTTCTCTAGACGGGCATTTATGACAGCACACCATTGAGGATAAATGCATTTGCCCTCTTTCAACATTCATCATAAGGCGACCCTTAAAAACAAACCAAATGAAGTGTCGGATGTGCTAAAGGTTGGGCCATCTCGCCTCTCCTTCATTGATTAAACGGTAGGTTGAGCTAGTTGTGAACTTGCCATTTCCCAAGGCCGCCCAATAAATCTGATCGTTTCCCAAGTATGGGCGAGGTGCTGGCAACCGGCGTTGCTGCTATTCTTAGAAGGGATGGAGGTAGCAGGTGATCAAAGTGATGTCAGTTCCATTCATGGTTTTCGGAGACAAAAGCTTTTACATGCAACACCATATGTTATGGCGAGATTGAAAATAAAGCCACGTCGCACAGTCTGCCAACACTGGGGACCCATGCATCCAACCAGAAACACGTTCTCTCCATTTCACACTGCCCATTTGGACCCCGCCGATACGTAGTGCCAAACCTTGTGTGTAGCTTGTATGATGTTTGAGGCGGAGTTGAGGCTCCGTGAAGTAAACGGGTTTGTTACATATTTGACTTTCCAAATGCGAACCCAAAGAGCGTCCGGCTTTGTCACGAATCCCCAAGCCAGTTTCATCAGCAGAGTTTTATTCATCTTCCTCTGGGGATTTCATTCCCAAGCCACCTTCATGGCGAAGCTTGCTTATATCCACCAAGCAGACTAAGCTTAGCTTGCGGCTCCCTGGTTCTTCCCCAAACTGTCTACAAATCTTTTCAATGTTGTTACATACAGAACTCGGGACCCACACAGACTGCATGGTGTAAAGTGGAAGCGAGCTTACAACTGACTGTGCTAGAACCAAACGACCCGCCAACGAAAGAGATGAAGCTTTCCATCCCGCTAGCTCGATTCTACCTTGTCTAAAATATGAGCATAAGTCCGTTTATCAACCCTAAGCGGAACTCCCAAATATTTTCCAAGGTTATCAACGAGCGAGAATCCCAGTCTACTGGCCAAATCCTCTCAAATATCAGGTAGAACATTTTTTAAGAAGAATACAGTGGTCTCCGGCTCGCTAGTCTTGAACTCGGATTTGCCGCAAAAGGTTCCCAACACCCTCTTAAAAACATCAACTTGACTAATGTCCGCCTCTAAAAATACAAGAAGGTCATCAGCAAATAATAAGTAAGGTACTTTTAAGGCCCCTTGTACCATAGTCATTGGTCTTTAATGCCCATTCTCGACCTCTCTTTGAATAGTGTGTGTGTGAAGCTGTTCAATGCATAAAACGAAGAGGTACGTTGAAATGGGATAACTTTGTGTCACTCCCCGAGAGGGCGCAAATTTGTTGTTGGGAGTGTCGTTTCATAAAATTTGCATCGAGGACGAAGAGACACACTTCATTACGTTAGCGATAAAGCTAGCTGGGAAGTCGGCGGCTACAATAGTCGCTTCCACAAAATCCTAACACAAGAAGTCGTAAGCTTTTTCTAGGTCCACCTTCACCACCATATAGCCTTTGGGTCCAGTTTTAATTCTCATAGAATGAATCAGCTCTTGGGCCACAATAATACTATCTTTGATGTGACGTCCAAGGACCAAGCTAACCTAGGCAGGGCCAATTAAAAGAGGGAGGGCCAGCTTTAAACGGTAGGTCAACACCTTTGTCATCAATTAATAGATCACATAAAGAAGACCGATGGGCCAACTAAGTCCCCCTAGCCTTGAAAGAAGAGGGCGTTCAGCCCATCGACTTCTAGCGACTTTAGAGGACCCATCTTCTTCAGGGCTTCAACGATCTCAATATCAGAAACTTCTCTGTCGAGGGATGCGACTGTTTTGGGGGTCAAGTGCGGAAAGTACGAAAGTGTAGGTTGGGAGGAGGAATGGCCAGATTGCCCGAAAGTAGTCCACAACCATTGGCCGTATAAGGGTCCTTTAATCGGGCATTATTATACACCTATATGTTATGAACAATGATTTTATCACTATTGCAAATAATAAAGTGATGCATGTATCAAAATAGGAAATAAAATGTCATGGAATGTAATGGAATTTGATATAGGGAAGAAAGAAGAAAATCAGTATATTTTATATCTAGTTCTTATATTCGGTTCTTTATCTCTTTCTTCATATTTATAACACGTTACTGGCATGAGCGCTCTACCCGATAAAAAAGGTAAGAAAATACTAATTATATATATTATTAGATATAATATTTTACTAATTTTCATATTACCATTATTATTGACAAAATTCGGTCATAGTCAATTTTATGTGGTATGGATATACTAGAAATTACATTTTACTATTTTTTAGATTGACAACAAGACAACTAACACACACATTAAAATTCCAGTGAGGAGCCAGTAGTAGAGGTGATCTCGTATAAAAATAAATAATAAATAAATGTACATTAAAGATATGATGTAAATTGATAAAATATGGAGTTTATCCAATTTACAGCCCATGCTAACAAACATCGAACAAATAAAGTAAAAAAAAAATCATATCTTGCATCAATTCTCCCAAACAAACATAATGTTCATCCAATTTCTAAAACACAATCTCGAACACCTAGATAACAATTGTCTTGTCCCATCCATGCTAACAAACATGTCTAAGTAGATAACACAAAAGATCAAATCTTTTATTAAGACAAAAAAAAAAAAGCAATTTCTCCCTCAGATCCCTTTTTCCACAGTTGGAGCTCTTTTCCAGATCCGTAATCGTTGCCTTCTTCAGCGGGTTGCCGGACCCTCTAGCCGGCGGTTGGCCATTGGTTGCACACCCTTGGCCCCAGTTTCCACCTCTTCTAGTCGGTTTTCATAGGGGATTGATGTCGGACATCTACGATGATTTTGCCGATTTCAGGTTTTCTCTCGTCGCGTCTTCCTACATGTTGAGGCGTGCTACATGGGGTTCGTTGTTGGGGCTGAGTGTGGCTCGGGCCGCTTGCGACGTCGGTGTCGGGGCGGCCGGGGCTGAGGATGTCGCATCTTCCTCGCCCCTTTTCCTTTGTTTTTCTTGGGGTTGGGTTCAAGGGGTCTCCGAGCGGTCGAATTCGGCTAGTGGTGTTAGTTGAGTTCGTGTCGGCGGGGGTGGGGGCGGTGGAGTTTGCTTCTCTTCCGGCCACGGAGCGGGTCATCTTTTGGAGTGGGTTGAAGTTTTGGGATGCGATTTCCGCTAGGCCTTCGTCGGCAGTTTCGGGAGCAGTATTCTTGGGCTGAGTTCTACTCTAGTGTGTTTGTCCATGTGGCCGTTGGTGCATCGTGCGGGCTGAGGTGCCCTTTCAAACCCCTTTTCTTCGTTTCTCTGTTGTTGGCTTGTGGTGTTAGCTGGTTAAGGGATGTGGTGTTGAGGGAAGCGATTTGGGTTTCTTTGCCCTTCAGTGAAGGGGAAGGTCTGCTCACAGGTTAGGCCGGGGCCTGGGCTTTTCGCCAGTTTCGGCGGTTTCTTGTGCAGCGGAGGTTTCCTAGGGGTCAATTGTTTGATCGGTAGATTTGTTGAGGAAGGGCTCTTTATTTGTTGTAGTTGTCTTAGTTTTTTTCTTCTTCTCGTGTATTCGTTTGTTTGCTTTTGTTTGGTTGAGTTCGTTTTTTTGGTTTGGGTCCTTGGCCCTTGTTTTGTGCCCGAGTGAGAGCGGATATTATCTTGTTGGGATTGTTCTATGACCGTGTGTCGCAACGCGGCAAAATTATAATTTATATTTTTCCTTAACCGATTTCTACCAACTAGTAGTAGTAATGAGTAGGGGTCGAACCCACAGAGAGTGTGTAATCGAGTTGCAATTATTTTTCTTTAATTGAAATCACAAAGATAATAATTAAAAAGGGGGTTTGAATAAATCAATTTACTACTAAAAAGAGTGTGTAATCGAGTTGCAATTATTTTTCTTTAATTGAAATCACAAAGATAATAATTAAAAAGGGGTTTGAATAAATCAATTTACTACTAAAATCACGGACAGTGATAAAATATCAAATGCTGCAACCCAATTGAAATAATAATGAGTCATGAACCCACTAATATTAATAAAATCAGCCCACCTTCACTTAGCACTTTCAAATGTTGGCCCATTACATAATATATCCATTCTTGGGACCCAAATATGTGGCCTATATTGGGCCAAGTATGGGATACCAACTCTGTTGGCAGCAGAGTATGAGGCTCCCCCGTACTGTCTGCTTCAACCTTCATTCGACGTCTCGTCGTCCATAAAAACACTCCAATATCCTAAAATAAACAATAAAAATATCAAAGCACCAGAATCTATCTAATAAATAAATAAGTCGGAAAATTATAAATGTGCGAATAAATTAAGTGTATAAAAATACATCAGTAAATATATAAAAAGTGCACATTTTTCGACATATCATTCTAGTCTCCTGTTTGGGAGTTAATAGTTTTTCTTTTTGTGTTTTGTATTGCCGTGAGTATGTTTTTCTAGCGTTGCTAGGTTAGACTCTAGGCGATCTTCGGATCTGTTCTCTCAGTCTTTTCAGCATTTGGCTGTTTTCTCTTCACACTTTGTGCGGTTCTTAGTTATATAATATCTCTATCTTTTCGGGAAAAAAAAAAGGATAACACGAAACAAACACTAGTGAAACACAAAATGATTCAATTTGGGAAATTTCATTACGAGACCTAACTTTTTGAAATTATATCAATTTAAGACCTTATTTCTGAATAGAAAACTTACATTTTAGGTTATTCTCAATTTAAGGGTCACTACTTAATTAACTTTTCATTGTAAGGCTTAACTAACTTTACTTTTTGATATAAATACGTGGACCAATTAACTTTATATTATGATATAGTTATGTGAACAAAAATATTTTTTTTTTCTTTGTAATTTGTATTTACATACTTATAACAAAAAATTATAAATATCTTTAGTAAAATTTCCTCAATAAGAATATTAAACTATATAAATTTTATTTCTGCAAAAGTTTAATAATGATTATTTTAAAAAGCTGATAAGTGAATTTAAAAAATATGTAATGGAAATATTATTTTTATTAATAATTTAAATATGTAATAAAACTAAAAAATAATATTTAAATAAGTCTACAGAAATATATCATTTTCAGCCAACAATGGCATGGTATCAACTTTTGCATCGAAAAAGAAAAGTTAAAAATGAAGGCAACATTATTTAAATATTATATTTTTAGTTTATTACTTATCTATTTATATTATTAATAAATATAATATATCAATTGCATATTTTTTAAATTATCAATTTTTGAAAATAATTATTATTAAACTTTTGCATAATTGTTATTTATATAGTTTCATTTTATTATTAATGTAATTTTAATAAAAATATTTATTATTTTTTATCAAACCTTGTACTAATAAAGAACGAAAATTCAAGTCTCAAATTGATACCGTTACAAAAAATTGAGCCTTCTTGTGGGTTCGGGTTTGCCCTCGGCCGCCTTAAAAGGGTCAGTCCAACTCCAGTATCTACTTGACCCAAGATTGGACCCGGGCCGGGAATATAACATGCCAGATGCGTGTGAGCGGCGGTATACGTGGCTCGATCTCAGCTGCTAAATAGTCCACGATCCGCATCCAATCATCAACCCCATCAAATCCAAGGTGGACACCACATCGACTTTCTCCCTCTCTTCCGCTCTGCAAATCCTTGGGACAACGACTCTCAAGTCTCAACCATGTCGTCGATCTAACCATCAAACCCCTAATTTTGTCTTCCCTTATTCCACCCCAATTTCATTATTCCCAACCAGTCACACAAGTTTCAGATATTCCCGATATTTTGGTTTCTTCCCCCTTTTTGTTCTTCTATATTTCCTTCTCTTTCAAAAACATAGAGCTAAAATAGAAAAGTGGGGTTTCGAGCTGTCGTGGAGCTCAGTTGACTCATTATTTCTTGTTCTCCGAATCGGGGCTGGTTTTCTATTTCTGGTATGACGTTTTCTTTAATTCATGTTGCGTGAATCTATATATCTTCGTCATGTTCTAGTGATTATTGTGATTTATGTGAATATCCTTCAAGTTTTTCCATCTTTGTGTACCTCTTTTCTTTGGTGGGACAAATCTTTGTGCATGTATTTTTAATCTTTGTGTGGATAATTTCACAAGCTTAAAACTTTCTTGAGCTGGAGATTTTATGTACGGTGATTTCGGTTAAGAAAAGCTATCTGTTTGCTGAATAATTCTAACGAGTCTTATCTGAAAGAATAAAATTTGGGAGTGAAGATTATTGTTTATGATTGCGTGTGCACCTTTGCTCGAAATAATTGGCTGATACCGAAATAGATTTTATGCATTCAGTTTTAAACTGTCGGAAATGATCTTTTGTTTCAAATTTTCCAAGCCTTTAATAATTGGTTTGTAACATGTTTGTGACAGGATGGTTTAAAGTGGACAGTATTGAATAGAAAGAAGTCAATTTTAAATCATGGGTAGTAGTGAAGTTGATAAATCTTCTAAGGAAGGGAAAGAAGAAAAGGAGCCGAAAACACCTGCTGCACAGGTAATACTGCGTGTTAACTGTTGGATGGATTCATGTTGTTCTTGGCTTATTTGGAATGTTCCTTCTTTTTACGAATTTCAGGAGCAGAGTTCAGCTGTTTCTGGGGCAGTTGCATCTGATTGGACTGGGTTTCAGGTTAACATGTTCGAAAGATGTACCCTTCCTTCTTTTCATTGACATTGCAAAGGTCATAATATTTTAAAAATTCTCTCTGCAGGCTTATTCTCCTATACCTCCTCCACCTGGGTTCTTAGCTTCAAGTCCACAAGCGCACCCCTACATGTGGGGAGTCCAAGTATGCATCTTGTGAAGTTTGCTTTGTTTCTAGCACTATTTAAGGACTCTGCAGAATTGACGCTGTGCAACTTGATTTTGCAAACATTCTAATTCTGGAGCATTTCTAGTTTTCTAATATAAAATTTTGCTTAAATGAGATTGGTTCGTCCAATAATATTTTCTACTAGAATATGGATTAAGTTAAGAGACTTGGAGGCTGGAGCATTATCAAGGCTGCCCTTGGAAGCCAAATGGCATCATGACAAACCAGTGGTTCTCTAAGTTACATATTGTAGATAGAAATCTTCTTCAAATACATCAGACTAGAATCATATCCTCTTTCTTTTAATAAGTGAAATGTATGCTCTTTTTCATTTTTCGGAATATTTAATCCTATTTTTGTGCCATCTGAACTTTGCCCTTTCCAGCAATTTATTCCGCCCTATGGCACTCCACCGCCTCCATATGTCATGTACCCTCATGGGAGTATTTATGCCCATCCAACTATGGCTCCGGTACTTGCTTTCTTTTGGTAATTGTAGTGTCAAAATAATATCATCAAGATGCTCCTAAACTTTCCTTTTCTCTTTAAACTTGTTTAGGGATCTTATCCGTTCAGTCCCTTTGCTATGCCTTCTCCAAATGGCATTGCCGAAGCCTCTGTGAGTATCTTTAGCACATGAGATTTGTTTCTGTTTTCATTTTTCCATTTATTTATGTTTTTTAAGGACTTACTTTCATGAACTTATCATAATTGTTTTTCACATGCGTATAAAAGGGTAATGCTTCAGGCAACATGGAGGTGGACGGCAAGTCATCTGAGGCAAAAGGAAAATTGCCAGTCAAAAGATCCAAGGGAAGTTTGGGCAGTTTAAATATGATTACTGGGAAAAATAACGAGCCTGGTAAAACGTCAGGTGCCACTCCAAATGGTCAAAATTCTAAAAGGTAAGGAGAACGTGATGGAGATTATGAGTAGGGCCACAAATAAATGTTGACTACTTCCTGTTACAGGGGCGGACATAGAGCTCTCAACCAAAAGGGACACATAACAAAGTAAAAAACTAATAAGATTCTGTATATCTAATATTTATTTTAAGGTTACTTGAAGGATGGGATGAGAGAAAAGGGGAGTTGGGAAAATTTAAATATTCAATCTAAATATGACAACATACTTGGTCCTGGTAGTTGTTTTGTCATGGGAATGGGATAGATATTGGTTTCCTTTCTCTCTTTCTCTCGCTTACCTTTATTCATTCTTTTTGTTGACTGTGACTTTCCCAATGGTTCTTTTATATCATGTTTGCTTGTAAGTAGGTGTGAATTTGTTATAATAAATAGAATCTATCTGTTGTCACACATGTTTGAAAGCATAGAATGACCTTGCGACTCATGTGATCAGTTGAATTTTTATCTCAATGTGGTGTGCTGTTATGTTTTGTAGTGCTGAAAGTGCAAGTGAAGGTTCAAGTGGAGGAAGTGATACACATTCCCAAAATGTAAGTGTTGATGCAATAATTCTCATTGAGTCACTGAAATTTAAAACATGTGTGTTGTTATGTGCATCAATCTTCAAATGAATGTCCTATCTGAAGAGCAAAATCAAATCGCTGGTGAACCGTAACTGTTCATCTAAAGTGAGTAACGTTTTTATTTAAGTGTAGCCAGTAGTGCGCTCTCTCTCTCTCTCTCTCTCTCTCATCTTTGAGAATTAAGAATAAATAATTTTCTTTTAATAGACCATTGTTATGCAATTGCCATAAACAATATTTTGGTTTGTGTTTGTGCCATGATGTTTACATGAATTTGGGATGCAACAGAGAACATGATGTTCCCTGTGCGTAAATGAAAGCAACATGGCAAAGAAATTTGTTATTCCCTGAAAACTGTCCTCATATAGAGAAAGAAGCACATATCAAATGAATCATTGAATAACTACTTCTGTTTATGAACGTTGTAATAACATTGGCTCTTTCCTAGTGCAACCTATGATCATTATATCTGCTAGCAATAGCATTTTCAAGTGTGAAATTAATCTGTTATCCCGTCTTAACTTTTCCTACACTTGCTACAGGGTTCACAAGTAAAATCTGCTGGTCAGCAAGATTCAGGTGTGGGACTATGAGTTATTTACTCCTTATGCCTCAAGAAATTCATATTCCTTTTCTGACACTTGTTATGAATGATATCTTGCTACAGCAGAACCATCTCAGAATGGTAGCACGGGTCACAGTTCCCAAAATGGAGGACCGAATATCTCTCGACCAATGGTAAATCAAGCATTGGTGCCATATTCAGCAGTGGGTGCAGTGAGTGGTGTTCCTGGGCCCCCTACTAACTTACATATTGGAATGGATTATTGGGGTACTATCCCCTCATCTTCTATTCCTGCAGTGAGGGGTAAGGTATCTGCTGCACCAGTTGCAGCAGGAATGGTTACTGCTGGATCACGAGACAGCATACAGTCACAGCTATGGATTCAGGTTTTCCTTTGTTTATCTTAACCAAACAGTCTCTCTCTCTCTCTCTCTCTCTCTCACACACACACACACACACACACACACATTTTTAAGTTTTTCTCGATTCAACCTTGCTTTACTGATTGTTGGTGCTAATGTTTTGTAACTGGACTAGTTTATAGCTTGTCCAGTAGAAGCTAGGAGGAGATGCGCGTCTTTTTCATTTTTCTGCCTGTCTCAACGATAATTATTGTTTCTGTATTTTTCTAAGAGACCATTATGTAATTTACTCCAGTGCTTTACAGAATTGATTTCTTTTCATTCTTGTCTAGGAATACAGCGATCTGTTGTGCAAGTTTAAGTGAAGTGTTTGCTACAATGTTAGTTAATTATGGCCTACTTATTATGATTTGGATATAAATAAGCAATTTACCTCTCGCTCAAACTTGACATTTCTTGATCTGATGATGATCATGATGAGAAGTATCTAACCATAAAGTGCAGTACTTTCCCAAGTATCATCAGTTCTTTTGAGACTATAATGGGACTAATCTCTGTGAATATCTGTGTAAATAAGTGGGATCTTATATTTACTTAGGTTGGTGGGTTAGGAGAGAAGGAAGTCAGTACCACATAACATTCAATGGGAATTTCAACTTATCCTATATGCCTTGATTGTGAATTATAGAATAGGATAATGCTTAATGTGTTTATGTGTTATGATAATGCTTATGCATATATGTTACTTTGAGTTTAGGATGAAAGAGAGCTGAAAAGACAGAGAAGAAAGCAGTCAAACAGGGAATCTGCTCGTCGGTCGAGATTGAGAAAGCAGGTAATTCTCGATTGACAATTCCTTCTGTTTTATTTACTCGGTATCTCAATATATCTGATAGTTTGCCTTATTATTTGTACATGAAATTCAGGCAGAATGTGATGAACTGGCTCAGCGTGCTGAAACCTTGAAAAAAGAGAATGCAACTCTCAAGGCAGAACTGGCTCATATAAAGAGTGAATACGAGCAACTTCTTGCTCAGAGTACCTCTTTAAAGGTATTTTTCTGCTAATATTCGAGTCAATATATAAAATTTAGCACTCCCTCTAGAACCAATGTGTCATCGGTTGTGTCAGGGGGATATTATCTTATAAATTTTAAAAATAATTTTCACTCATTCTGCCTGCATGTGCTCAAGTTTTTGACTGGGCACCAAAATTTTCCTTTTAGATTTTTCATTATTTATTTTATTTTGCTTTTTGTATGAGTGTTAATTTAATCATACAGGAGAGACTTGGTGAGCTTCCTGGTCAAGAAGATCCAAGTTGCAGTCATGATGATCAGCGGCCAAACACTGATGCTCAATAATGCCGGAAAGACC